>OY748305.1:2895617-2924829 GCA_963556515.1 Nudaria mundana | reverse complement strand
TAAGCATTTCCTTGAAAACAGAACTGCGGTAATTTTATCGATTTCACACTCACCTCAATATCCTTTTGTATAAATGGTTTCTATGCGAGCTCATCATTAAATAAATCATTTTTTGTAACATTAACCGTGAGCCCTATTTAAGGTCAAAAGCACCCTATTGATATGTCATTAAGTTCATTAAATTGTCGTTAAGGGTAGACATGTCAAATTTTATTTTACTTTATTTACGATAGGTATTTAAATCCGCCGGGCGCCACTGGAAATACGTTCTGTTTGTAACCAGAGACGCCCGGCAACAGACGTTAGAGCGGCCGCGGCCTTGGTCGCGGAACTAAAAAAAAAAAAAAAAAAAGGTATTTAAATCGCATTTTTGTGTTTCGGTTAAAAACAATACAGTAAACTGCAGAGCTGTACTTACTTTTTAAATACACACATATAATTACACCTACATCCCCGAAGGGTAAACAGAGGTGCATTACTTACACATATTTCCCCAGTTGTTTCTTTGGTCCTAGACAATAAAATAACCAATCGACTAATAACCATTTTTTAATCTCACAACAGCTTGAACTGATACTTAACCCGACCCTGATAGAGGTTTTCTGTTTCACACAGTGGTACTATCCTCGGAGGCAGTCGATAGATTTCGTACTTTGTTAGTTGCTATGGAATCTATGGATGCTGTTTTTCTAGTACATTATTATAAAGCTTTAGCTTGCTTCTTCGATCATTAGGTATCTACCTACGTAAGTTACATTCATCCTAATAATAGTTTCCTGTGCGGAATCGAGACTAAAAAAATAAAGTTTAAGTAATCGTTTATCTACGTGGACTTTAACCAAACACATTTTTAAGCAATCATACGCGTAATACATCGGCAGTTCATTGACTCTGTATCTAAGTTCAAACGACAACAACACAAAATAACGTGTTTATCGCCGAATATGTAGGCAGAGGTGTTCATTGTTGTTCATTATATTACATAAATCAATTATGAACAATTTAAGACTTCCAAACAAAGAGAAGGTTCTCAATTCGACTGTTTATTTTTTAAATTAAATAAATCTAACTACTTTGCAATATTCTGCCAAATGCAAATTACCCAACACTTGTATTTATTCATGCACAAGACCGCCCTCCAAATTGCCCTATCGTGGCGTTCTTTGAGTATCCTTGTCAGAGCCTCATCAGTGTGTCAGCAGACTACTTTGCAATATTATATATAGATTTAATTTTGAAGATCATCTTCTCACTTCCTATGTGTTGAAAGGATCTCAATCTCCATGTTAAATATTTTTTTTAATTTTTACTGAATGTCATCTACTGAACCTATTTCCAACCCAGTTGGGGTCGACTTTCTAGTTTAACTGTGAAACGGATGAACTTCGATATTTTACGTTAAGCGACTGCCATCTGACCTCCACAACCTATGATCATGGTCCACAACCCATTGGCGATATTCAAGCTTTGTAGTAAGACCAGTCGGATTTTTTGGGGCTCCAAGTACTTAGGTACCGGTAACGACTGCCATAGGTGTATGGCCACCGGATCGATGGAAGAATTTGCTCTCCGAGACATGGAGTGGTCTCACGCAGCGCAGTGTGTGTTTGGTTAGATTCATTTTTATTATTATTTAAAAGTGTTTTTAATTTTCAGGCAAAATGTCATCGAGTCCATTTCCTTACACCTGCGAACTGTGTGGAGCTGAAGGTCTCACAGACGAAGGAATGCGGTCCCATACCTTAGAAGCCCACGTAGCTGGTAGACCTGAGTGCCCATTTTGTGACTGTGTTGTACCACAACCACAATTGATTGGACATGTGCAGAAAGCTCATCTTCATTATTTGACACCTGAGAGGGAGCTGATGGCGTTTATTGACGATCAGAGCCCTAGGTAGGTTATCTTAATACTTTTTACCCTGTTTACTATACCTACCGCTGGGAGTCCGTCTCGAACACAAATGGAACACCAATAGGGTGTAGATACCTTTTTATTTATTTTATTTATTATTTCTTTCAGGCTGCATGAGAACAGTTACAAGATGTTATACTAACTTCTATTTAGTTGTCAGAATCGATATTTTACTGTTCTATTATTGTACGTTCGTTTGTACTTACCCCAATGCGTAAAACACTATGTCGAAAGGCTGTTACTTAACCTACCCTAAATCTAGTGGGAATTTTACGAAAATAGCAGTCGCTGGGTATATTATATGAGTCTGCGTAAAGAAACGACCCCTTTTCTTTGTACTATGGGATTTGGCATCTTAACTAGTACCTAGTAGGTACAAGCAACAATTTCGGAATGTGATGAAAATAAATTAATTTAAAATACATTTTCAGTTTTGATGAAGACTCAAAAATGACAACGACAGACAGCTGTAGCTACAATACGCCAGGATCAATAAATGGTTGGCACAGTCCGGATAGCACTTCCCAGTATCACAACGGTGCCATATCCAAGAATTTAAACTATTACAATGGGTACCAAGAAAAAGAAACTTATAGCCGAAGTGAGAAAGAAGAAGAAAGATGTTCACGTTCACCTAAAAATATTAATCTAGTGAATGGTATAAAAAATATTTATGTTAGTAATGGTGTCGTTACTAAAAAGGCTCAAAGTAGAGAAAATGGTCACGACGATGATGTCAATGGTATAGGTAGAAAAGGTAGGTCTGGTCCAATGGACAGGCTAAGAGGAAGTTGACTAAGAGAGGCTTGAATTGAATGGGCTTTAATTATGTACCTATGATAATATTTAAGGTTTTCTTTTCAGGTGCTCCTTCTAGTCCAAGTCGTAATAGTTCCAGTAGTTATGAAGGATCACCTAACAAAAATAAGGTAAACTAGACCATAATGATGAGATGTTTGTTACAATGAGGTGCTAGGTTTTCAGGTCAATCTACTGACCAATATAATTATTTTGTTTCAGTTGTCTATGGCTAGTGCTGGACAAGGATCGCCACTTAGATCACAATTAGCTTTAAAATTAAAACCTAATACTCCAAAGAAAAGTGTTCCTACACCTAGTCCTTCTGTGCAGGTATTTAATGTTTTAGTTTTGTCGTAGATTTAGCTGCTTGGCCATAATTAAAATGAGATCAGCTTTTGCAGAACGTTTATTGAGAAACTTCTTAATATTTAATTATAGATATAATGTAATAAGAAGTAATGGGTATAATAATAAATATATTACCGGATTTTCCAAAATGGTACTATTACCAAGACTTATTCACACTGGCAATGGAAAACTTATTTGTCATTAGTGTCAGAGTCAGATTATGATTGTCATGTCAGAAACGTCAGACACAATAATAACAAACAACAAATAAACATACGGACGCTGACGCTACCCGCCAAAAGATTTGAAATTCCTGGTGTTCAATAATTATTTATTAGATTAGAAGTGTAAATAAATTAATAATACTATGTCCTCAAACTTTATATGTATAATTTCAGTGCCTACTGTGTGACTTTACGTCAACATGTCCCCGGAAACTAGAAGAACATATAAACCGTGCACACTTCGATCTAACATCACCATCTTTGAATGCCAATGCAAACCTAGAGAATCCAACCCTTGGGTTGACGAACGCTACACTGACGCTAGACAACCCAACGCTAGCGTTTAGTGCGATGGCGATGTCACCAGGGCCCCACGGCTCATCCTATCAGTGCCCGATATGTGAACAAGAATTCGCTCATGCGAACGAAATCGAAGTTCACGTCAATGTTGAGCACAAAGATATATTGAGTCCACAAAAAGCGGTATGTTTAACTCATAGCCTGTTCATTTTAACTTATAAATTGCTAGAGGACGCCCGCTTGACAATAAATGTAAATATTTATGTACTGAAACACAATATTGATATTAGAATCTAATTGGAATAAAACATATTATATTAAGTAAAGGCTCAAACTAAGGAATGTGCTATGAGTTGAGAACTGGATAACTGATTACAGCCTTAGTTTGTGAATGCATATTATACAAAGGAAACACTCAAAACCTGATAAATATAAAATCAGATTCCACAAATTCCGGGGATCAAATCAGTTTCTTGAGTTTCTCAGGAATATGCACTACAGATAACACTACTGTAGCATTAATGAGAGCATAAAAGTACAAACCTTATTAGGCACCTACCTACTAAATAACATATTAAATTAGTAAAAAATTAAACAACCTGGCTGATGGATTTGGGTTTTTGCGGAGTGTGTGCCTGGTTGCCTTTAAGGTTCCCTCTGGGTAAAAATCCAGGCCCGAATGCTCAATTGCAATACCGAACAACATTTCCTTGTCCCGCACCGTGAACTAGTTCTAGTGTGGGATAAATCAAGGATTACCTTGACATTGGCGAACTCATCGATGATCATCGATGGAGCCACATTTTTAAAAAAAGAAGAGGAAGAACCTGGCTGATGAATTTTAGGTTCATATTACAAATTAAAAAAATAGTGGCCGGTAACAGCAATTACCTTTTTTCAGGATCAAATGGACAATGCATCATGTGAGGATATAGTAATGATGGAAGAAAGCCCCGTCAGCAACTGTCCCGTCTGCTGTCAGCCCTTGCCTATATCTCAACATGAACTGGTAATACAGTTTTTGTGATCTATTTATAATTTCTTTCTTAATATTTTATGAACTGGTAATACCACTTTCGACCAACGAGTTTCGTCACCTCCGCATTTTCGGCGAAGCCTTTTGTAATCGGTATTAATTTTTATGTTTTAATTAAAGGCAAATAGCCTCATGGGCTCGTATATATTATTATTGTATATTGTTTTTTTTTTTATATTCAGGTCGACAAATTGACGCCACCCGCCTGATGGTAAGCTGTGGCGACTTCTGGCGATTGTGGGCGACTCTCACAGTACACAGGAATACTATAGACAGTGACCCTCAACTTGACGACCCAGTAATGTTCACGCTTCGCTTAAAGAACCCAGGGTTATATGTTGGATGAAACACGTGCGCAAGCAGGGCGTTCCAAGCCACCATCGTTCGGCAGAGAAACGAACGTTTAAAACGCTCGGTTCTCGCGAAGACGGTTTCCACGGTTTCAGACTGACATCTCTGCCCGGCACGCGTTGTTCGGGATCGGAAGGGAGAGGGTGGGATCAGGTTGAAGAGCTCTTCAGAACACTCACCGTGGTAAATACGGTAGAACGCGGCCAAGGAAGCAATTGTTCGGCGCTGGGCTAGCAGCTCAAGGCTCCCGTTACCTCCGGACAGTCTATAATGCGAACAGCGCGTCGCTGTACAGCGAGTGCGCCCAGCAAATACTTCGCGGAGCCGTCCCAGAGGTGAGAGCAGTATTCGACGCAGGGTCTAATCTGCGTTTTGTACAGCAGACACCTCTGGTCCGGTGTAAAGAATCGCTTTACCTTGTTCAGTATTCCTAGTTTCCGCGAAGCAAGCCCAATACATCTTTCAATGTATTTTGTGTTATTGAGCTCTCGACGAACGTCTATGCCAAGGATATCCAGATTGTCCTTCATTGGTAATATTGGGGATTTTTTCGCTGTAAATACACACGCCTGTGTTTTGTGGGCATTGAACTTGACCAAGTTCTCGGCACCCCATTGGGAGATACTGTCGAGGTTACGGTCGAGATCAGCCACGAGTCCTCGTCTCTCCTCCTCAATCTCAGATCGTCCCGCCCTCGGACGAACCGAGTAACTCCCGTGCAGTGTGCTGTCATCTGCATAGCAATGAATGTTCCCGAGGGATAGAATATCATTGATATGCAGAAGAAAGAGAGTTGGTGATAGTACGGACCCCTGCTGTACCCCGGCATTCACTTGCAAGAAGCGAGAAGCCTGGCCATCGCAGAGGACCCCGCACTCGGCGCTCGTTTAAAAAGCTGGCAATCCAGCTGCACAGTTGAGGAGGTAGACCATATGTCGGAAGCTTGGAAAGGAGCGAAGCATGCCAGACCCTATCGAAAGCTTTGGCGATGTCCAGTTTAATAGCCAAGGATTCGCCGTACTTTTCCATAGCCCCACCCCATACATGCGTGACGAATGCCAGGAGGTCACCCTTTGATCGTTTTGGCCTGAAGCCATATTGCCGATCATTGATTAGCGAGTGATCCTCTAGGTATCGCATGAGCTGCTTATTGATAAGGAGCTCGAGCACTTTGCAAATAACTGAGGTGACAGCTATGGGTCGATAGTTGCCTGGATCGGATCGATCCCCTTTCTTGGGGATCGGTTGTACGTTCGCCTCTTTTCAGACCTCCGGCACGAGCCCTGTAGAGTATGACAGGCGGTATAGACGCGTTAGTACTGGAGACAACTCAACTGCACATTTTCGTAGCACCACCGTCGGAATGCCGTCAGGGCCACTGGCTTTTCGCGCGTCGAGCGACCGCAGCACTGCCCGTACATCACATTGCCTGATAACAATATCAGGCATAGTATGGCCACAGTTGGCGATGGCGGGGGGCTGCAGGCCACGGTCATCGACGCGGGAATTAGCCGCAAAGAGGTCTGCGAGCATGTCCGCCTTCTCTTGGGCTTTGTGAGCCAGTGATCCATCAGGAAAACGCAGTGGTGGCAGCGAGGGTTGGCAAAAATTAGACTGTACGGCTTTGGCCAGTTGTCAGTATCTACGGCTGCCCGTGGGATGGGATGTAAGCTCCTGACCAAGCCGCGCGACGCGCTGGGCATCCGCTCTCTTGAAGGCCCTCTTGCTGAACCTAGTGGCCCTATTCTACGCTGCTTTGAGGCGGTTCACATTCGGGTCACGTGCCGCCCGAGCCCTGACCCAGGCGCGATATGCCGACTGTTTTTTCTGGACAGCCTCGGCACATTCACGCCCGAACCATGGGCGAGCTTTGCGGATGCTGGCGACATCAGTAAAAGGGATATTTTATTCTATCCCTAGACTGATCTCGCCAGCAACGGCAGCAGCGCCATCCGAAGGCGCCTTCCCTACAAAGCAACGTTGTCTCCACGGGACGGACGCAAAGTAATCGCGGAGACCGTCCCAGTCTGCCGACGAGTAGTGCCATAGTCGTCGAGTCATTTGCCCAGCACGAGCAGGCAGTGGCACTTGGAAGCTGGCGTGCACCACACAGTGGTCGGAAGTGCCCAGTGGGGCGCGTACCGACACACTGTACTCGGCTGGGCGACTCATCAGCAGTAGATCCAGCAAGGCGGGCGTGTGGTCTGACCTGTCAGGTATCCGGGTGATCCCCTGTACCATCTGGGTCAGCCCGTGGGAGAGAGCGAATGCATGGGCGGTTCGTCCCGCATGATCAGTCCTAAGGGACCCCAGCCACTCAACGTGATGACCGTTAAAGTCCCCCAGGAAAACCAGGTCAGCGTTCGGGAACCGCACCTGGGCATCGTCAGCCATTTCGCTGAGGTATTCGAAAAGCCTTTTTGTCCCAGTGTCCCCTGTGTGGGAGCGGTAGACGCACACGTAGATCTGGCTCATAGAGCCATGGTCCACGTGCAGCCAAAGGACGGAGTAGGAGGGGTTCTCTAGACAGCGCAACCGGCGGCAGCAAACATCCGCCCTAACGAACACGCAAACTCCGGCTTCGTCGCGGAATTGTCCCTCAATGACATAACCCGGGTTACTGAGGTAAGACTTGTCGTCAGGGCGGCGTATATGTGTCTCCGTTAGGAACTTCACAGAAGGCCGTGCCGTCTCTAGGTGATGGTGGACGGTATCGAGGTTCGCATGGAGTCCGCGAATATTCGCGAACTCCACCTCAAAAGGAATCAACTTTGTGGGGTTTCTAGAGGCCGCTGTGTACCGTTTATTACTTTGTTGCACTGTCATGGTGAGATATGGGGAAGCGTGAAGACAGGGCGTTAACTGGTGCGGCAGTAAGTAACAAAGTGCAGAGGCTAGCTTCGTCTAGAAGTCTAGAACCGTGTGGCTAGGTCGGATACAAACGGAAGGGTTCCCAAACCCCCCTGATGCAAGGCCGCCGCTACCCCACACGGGTTACCACCCGGAGCGGCGACCCGACAACAGGATTATGCGCAACATGTGGGGCAGAATATGTTGCGGGCGGCAGCGGCAACGCCGTTGTTAAGGGTCTCCCTGGCCGGTGAATCGACCCACACCACCCACACTAGACTCCGCTTCGCCCCCACTGGACCCATGCCTGCCGCACCATACATCGCCCCGGGCCCGGCAGTGCAGCTGCTGAACCTCTAACGCAACCCAGCCTGGGCTGCGTTACTTGGGGGCTTTAGCACAGCTGCACGGTGGTACCCCCCCGGACCAACACTGTTGTACCACCTGGGATCCACGTAGGGGCCGAAGCCACCACATGGGTACCGTCATATACGAACCTCGTCCGTTAATCAGCAGGTGCGCCACTAGCAGGTGAGGTCGCTGGGGCCCGATAGATGTAAGAACCCTTTGCACCCGCTGCATATTATTATGTATTGTTTTAATTTCTTTATCTGTTAATAAACGGGCTCGTGACTCGTTTGAGCATTTTTTGCTATTCCTTATAGTTACGGATTTGGCCATCCAAGACCACTTGAAAAATTCACCTGTATATGTTCATATACATGGGTGCATAGTGGGCTCACCAAGAAGGCCCAAACCAGTCTCATCTAAACAAGTTGCACTTGCTGAACAACTGACGAGACCCGGGCAAATATTAAAGTGCCAGGTTAGCGGGAATAGGTTTGCCACATATTATATGAGTGGGAGCAGCAAAGTTAATGGCAAAAAGTGGGTGAATAATGTACCTCGGCTTACCCACACCATGCCGACATGGAGGTAATCCACATAGGCGTCAGAAAATGATATTTATGGATCCTAATTTATTGCCCATATTAATTTGTTAGATTCAACACATAGAGGAACACTTTGAGAGGGGAGAGGATTGTGGAGCCGCGTCCAGCTTAAGTGCTGCGGAGAGGGAAGCTCAGAGGAACCGGGAAGAACATGAGTTTCAGTTACTCCGGGTTAGTAGTATCATTGACATCCACAGATTAAAGACATTAGTCGACCATATAAATAACTAGGAGCTGCGGTCGCTGCCGTGGTACTGCGCTGCAGCATGCAATTGAGCGAAGCGACTATTTCTATTAAGGCATTTATCAATCTATAAGGAGTAGGTTATGTTCAAGACCGAATTTTGATTTAGGATCCTCAAAAAAAGTTATTGACATATTTTTGGCCAATAACTTTTTTGAGGGTCCTAAATAAAAATTCGGTCTCGAACAAAACCTGCTCCTGAGAATGCTTGATTTTTGAGTGAAAAAATTATCAAAATCGGTTGGTTAGTTGTCGAGAAACAATTTCACATCGAGTTGCATTGGAGTCATCTGATAAGGAGCTCCGCTCGCTTCGCTCAATAATATTAAATTAAACAAAGACAGACGGATGGAAGCAAAATTGCCCAGTATGGGCATGATGAGTGATTTTGAAAAACTGTCATAAAGAAAAATCTACTATCACCAAAAAATATAATATTTCTGCAAGAATCAAAGTTTTATTATAAAATAAATGTTATTTTATTTTTAAGTTCAATAAACGTTCCAAAACACTTGCTGGTGTCATGGCGTCTGTTTGTGACGTCACTGACTCTGCTTTAAATGTATATCTAAATATGTACTTTGTAGGCTTTGTGCATAGATCAAATTTCATACGAAAACAAAGTGAGGTAAAGCCTTCCAAGTATAAGGTGGTGTGTGGCAAAAAATGGAACTAATATAATTATATGGAGTTATTGTTCTGAAATCTCGCTTTTGACGTTTTTCAATTAAATGTGGCGCCACCATTGGAAGGCCAACTTATACTTGGCAACCTGTACGTTCAAGAGGTCGTGACGTCATTCCCTCTGATTGGTGTTCAACTAATGATGGCGGAATGCGGTGTTTTATAGTTTTATTTTATTAAATAAAATATCGATCTCGCCCTCAAATTAAATAACACATAATTTTAGTGATCTTTAACTAAAGTCTTCATCTCCATTTCCAGGCTCAATACGGCATGGAGGAAGACGATGAAGAAGGCTATACCCACCGAGCTACCAATAGCCTGAAGCGAGCCGTGTACAGTGGTGCCCTCTCCGTGGCGGGGTACTACGAGCGGAGTGTGGGACTGAGGCGAGCTGCTGCGTCCGGGACTGATACTGGATCTTCTAAGACTAGTGGTGAGAATTGTTCAACATACATACATTCACACCGAGCTACCAAGAGCCTTAAGCGAGCTGTATTGATTCCCTATTCTAATCGCTGTCGTCTGTATTATACAAAGATTGTTCTCTGGAAGAGTCTGCATCAGAGTTTAAAAAATAACACATATTACACACATATCACGCCTATATCCCCGAAGGGGTAGGCAGAGGTGCATTACACACCCACAACTTGCCAGTATTTTTAGTCCCACGTAATAGGGGGTAAGCCTATTGCCGTCACCGGGCACATTTATAATGGGTTATATCCAAAATGGTCGAATGAATTTAATAAAAAGTAACAGCTATATTGTAATTTTGAAAATAAATTTGAAACCCGTTGCCTTGCGATGAAATGCTGATGAAAGGCAACAAAATCTTACGTGCCAGCCGCTATGGCACAGCCAAAAGCTCTCGTCGACCAACTTACGCCATTGATGAGGACAGAGATAATAATCACTCACTATCCCAATGTATTGGTAACGTTCCGTTTGTTTACATACCATTATCTCGTCAAGCATGGGAATGCACTTTTGAACCTTGACTGTACATGATATGGTGTAATTATGTTGTAGACACGATAATTTACTGTAAGTACTATTTTTAACTGACCTTAAAAAAGGGACTTTTTCAACTCGACTGTATGTTTTTATAGGGTTCCGTACCCAAAGTGTAAAACGGGACTTCCGACGTCCGTCTGTCTTGAGCTGTATCTCATGAACCGTGACAGTTAGAAAGTTGAAATTTTCACAGATTCATGTATTTCTGTTGCCTCTATAACAACAATTACTAAAAAACAGAATATAATAAATATTTAAGGGGACTTCCATACAACAAACGTGATTTTTTTGTCGTTTTGGTACGGAACCCTTTATGCGTGAGACCGATTCGCAACTGCCGGTTTTTTGTTTTTAAATTTTGTTTTATATTGAAATCTGGTACTTATCCTGTGGTCCGACAACTATTTGGTCCCATTGTGACAATTTAAAGTTTTTTTTTTTTTAATTATGATATTTTTTCAGGTGTTTTAGAAAGTATATCTCAATTAAATGCACAGAACCCGAATATAGTGAAGACGTACTTGTGTAGCGCCGTGGACCACTACGCCAGTACTTATGGGGATCGAGGATGGGGATGTGGATACAGGTATTATATTGTATTTAATATAATATTTTTCTAACCAATGAGTTTTCGTGATTTATTTTTCACTGATATACACCGTGAAGTACAATCGTTTTCAAAAAAAAAATTGGACTCGTTTCGATAACAGAACCGTCTGGAAGACTTACTTTGAAAAACAAAGACTTTTTTTTTAAATTCTTTAAATAATTGTACATTCTTTTTTTTTTTATTCCGTTGCACGAGGCTGCTGCAGCCTACGTCTATTGCCGATCAGCTATCACGAGTACTCATTTGATGTCTAGAGACTATATCAATTTTAAGATTTTTGTAAAAAAAAAATGTGTTTGTTTTTCAAATTAAGACTTACAGACGGTTCTGTTATGGAAACTGAGTCCAAATTTTATTTTTTGAGAACTGTAGGTACTTTCACGGTGTATATTAATAGGTAAGTAAAACCTTTGAACCCCTTTTTACGATAATTGTACGGACGCGGACGGAGAGACACAGATACAGTATGAAAATTTGCATACTTATAATTTATTTATAGTCTAAATAAAGTATGTATAGAGCAATTTTTTTAATTATGCATAAAAAATACATTAAATCAATAAAGTCCGAGACGAGAAGAATAGTCCGAGACGCCCAGGACTTTAATTGTCTGTGCCATAGCGGCTGGCACGTAAGATTTTGTTGCCTTTCATCAACATTTCGTCGCAAGACAACGGGTTTCAATTTTTTTTTCAAAATTACAATATAGCTGCTACTTTTTATTAAATTCATTCGGCCATTTTGGATATAACCCATCATAAATGTGCCCGGTGACGGCAATAGGCTCGCCCCCTATTACGTGGGACTAAAAATACTGGCAAATTGTGGGTGTGTAATGCACGTCTGCCTACCCCTTCGGGGATATAGGCGTGATATGTGTGTCTTTAAAACAAAAAATTTAAAATTCCAGAAACATGCAAATGGTTCTATCTTCATTGATAAGACATCCACAATACGCTCACCTTCTCAGTTGTACTACGGAGAAGGAGAAGGTTTGCGATTGTGTGCCTTCGATACCCCGGCTGCAACTTCTTGTGGAACGAGCTTGGCAGTTGGGGTTTGATACCCAGGTGAGTTATTAACTTGTTGACTGCCTCGGTGGTGCAGTCGTGAAGCCCTGAAGTCCGGGGAACGATTCCGGGTCGAATCAAATTATTTGTGTGATCCACAAATGTTTGTTTCGGAGTTTGGGTGTCTTCTATGTATAATAAATATAAGTATTTACAAATATATAAGTATATTTCAATGACTTTTGAGAATCGTGTAGATGACTATCTAATCAAATAACCGTCTTTTTAATAAAGTCAGAACGGTGAGGCTTATAGAAAATTGTATGAAATGTATGAACTATTATTTACTATCAAATCAGTAACTATTAGTATTTCAATTAATGATTAAAAATAAATGCAAGAATGTTAATTTGCATACATACATATTGGTATCTAACCAGTCAATGGCAAAAAAATCACGTTTGTTCTATGAGAGCCCCCCTAAATTATGATTTTATTCTATTTTTAAGTATTTGTTGTTACAGCGGCAACAGAAATACATCATCTGTGAAAATTTAAACTTTGTAACTATCACGGTTCATGAGATACAGTCCAAGACAGACGGACAGCGAAGTGTCAGTAATAGGGTTACCGTTTTACCCTTTGCATACGGAACCCTAAAAAGTGGTTTTATTTTTTTGACCGTACAAGCGTAGCATGTACATTTCAAAACTGGACAATTTTTATTCCGTCCGTCCGTCTGTATGTGTGCATAAAGCTAGCGGCCACATTGTTGATCCGATCTCTACAAAACTTGGCCCTTTATTCATTGTGAGTTTTTTGATTGCCCCCTCCCCAATCAGCAGGGGGGGGGCAAATAATGCTTTTCATCACTTCTATTTAAACTAGTACGGTGTCGGCACCACGTCATAGGTTTTGGCCTATAACTTTTGACCCCTTAGGGCTAGGTCAAATTTTCTATTTTTTGGCTTGCCTCCAGATCGAGGGCTATCCATAGAGGGGTCAACCATCATTGTAGCATAAGCAGTTCTCGAGAGCTAAGGGGGACATTCCCCATTTCTATATATAGATTGTTACCTCATAATAACTTTCGAATGGGTGTATTTGAAAATGCTGTTTAAATTGAAAGCTGGTGGTTCCCAACTGATTTCAATTTCATTTCAATTTGGTCCCATTCCGACAATTATATTAATCTAGATTTTTTTTAACATTCCAGGGTTCTGAACAGCTTGGGTCTAAACTACACAACACAAGGAAATGGATAGGAGCCTGCGAAGTTGTCACAGTACTATCATCTTTAAGAATTAGGTAAAATAGTTATACCGACGACCTTTGTATCACCTCAAATAAAAAAAATAAAAAAAAATATTTTAATATTTCATGCAACATAACATAGCATCACGCCTTTTGCCCGAACGGGTAGACAGAGGTGTGCAAACACCCACATCTCGCCAGCTATGTTAGGTCCCATGTAATAGGGAGCGAGCCTATTGCCATTTACCGGGCACAAGTTCCAGACTCGGGATAATTATCTGGGTAAAATTCTAAAGAGAATTATACATTATCCACCAGACCCGGGAATCGAACCCGAGACTTCGAGTGTGGCAGACCGTACATAGTACCATTGTGCCACCGAGGTAGTATTTCATGCAAATGTATGTAAATTGAAAAACGCGACGGACGGACAGACAGACAAATTGTCGTATTAAATATATAGATTGTATACCTATCAGGGCCTAGTCATCCTCAACTGTATGTGGTGCACATACTGACTACTGGTTATTCCCCTATTAAGTGGGACCAAAAAATTTACGAACTGTGTACGTTAAAACATCTCTGTCTACCCCTTAGGGAAGTTCTTGTCTAATACAGTCGACAGCGGTTAGGTTATAAGGTTTGATAACATATTTTATTTTGTCTCGGTGGCATTTATGTTAAATGTCATATAATAATGACTGGACCGATCTGGATGGAACTTTGTACGATCAATGTCAACCTTAATTAGTATTAATATAAAAAACACGTTAAACAATGACGCAAAAATCGATTTAAAATTAGAATTTAATTTAAAAAAATTCAAAATCAATTCATCGAGTCGAAACATAAGGTAGATAATAAACATAAAAAAAAGAAAGAAAAAAAATTATATAATTGCACTAATTTCGCTAAATAGAAGACATTACAAACGTCGACATATGTTTCACCTACTCACGAGGCATTCTCAAGACTGTCTCAAAGAGAACAGCTGTTCATTGTTTATCAAGGATTTTCGCCAGGTAACGCCTGATTCCATTCAATATAAAGAAAAAACAGTTTAATTGAGAACCTTCACCTTTTTTGTGAAAGTTGGTTAAAAAATAAAATTTTATATTTACCCCGTAAACACCTAAGTACATATCTATATAATAATATTGTATGTCTGTCCAGGTGTCAGCTAATAGATTTCCACAAGCCAACAAGTCCGGACGGGTCACACCCCGCGCTGTTCGACTGGGTCCTGCGCTACTTCCAGGAGGACCCCAGCGGGTTCAAGGCGCCACTGTACTTGCAACATCAGGGTATGTTACAATTTTCTCTAAAGCCATGCCAAAAATTCTCTAAAAAAAAATCACTTTTGTATATAAAAGTGTTTTTTTGGTGTTTGTATATACCTAACCAGCTACTAGATGGCGCTGTACAAGTGACGTCACTTTTACATCTCGCTGTTAAGATTCTCCGCAACAGAATGACCTTCCTCTGATTTGACTACTACGGTATCGCTTCTCGGCCTTTTGGCTAAGATCAAAGTGTAGTATCTGTTCTTTTCAGCTTAATATCTGAAAGTTCCCTCACTGAGGGACCAGTATATTAAACTGATTTTTGTAAGCTGACGGGATGTTCGGGGCTCGCTCCACTCCCGTCGCGGGTCGGCCCGGCATTGCAGTGCCGCCGGGATCGGCCCACATAAACTTGAACAAATCCTAGTCGGGAACATGTCGTACCTCTCGCTACCTTTTACTCGTACATAATAGAATAAATAATGTGATTAGCCAGACTGCGTTTGTTTTGTTAGTGATTTGAATTGATTTGAGTTAGTTTAACTACCGTTCGCACGACTTACCAGGTAACCAACCCTGTATGTCGTGTTTTCGACCGGAGGCGCCGGTTGACCTGAAGTCCTGAAGTGATGCTGTGAGTGCTGTGACCGCGCACTCTCCGCCCTCAATCTCGAAAACGGTTCACCGTATGAAAAAATTTTTAAACAAAATTTGTAGAGAATTATGTATTCTACAATATTGATTACACAATATACACAATGTAGATAAATACAAATATCTAAATACCCATAGGAAATGAGATATTTACAAAAAATGCGCAAAAAACCGATTTTTGTGACCTTTGACCTTGAAATTTAATAGTTGCGTACACCCTACCATATGCAGGTTGTGAGACAACTTTTAGGGTGTCAATATACAAGTATTTACAGACTTACAGCTGGATGTCTCGAATTCCGAGATTCTTACCTAATTTAAGCATAAATTACTGGACTACCACAATATTTATGCTATTGTGTCATGTAGAATGACATTTTGTCCGTATGTTTCTTCAAGGAATACACGCTCGTGACGGAAAAATACAATTCAAAAAGAAATCATCCACGTTACATACATTTTTGCTCCAAATTTTGAAAGTGCCAGCCAAAGCAAAAATGTACCTACTAGATTCTTTTATTATTATACTTTATATTATTGCAGCAAGATAGAGACCATTGCCTACGATTTCATTTGGGGGTATAAACAAAAATTGTAACTTGCATTTTCAATTAAACGAATCATGGTATCGAGTAAATTATTCTAATTAATTGTACTAGAGTATATAAACAAAAAATTATAAAAGCGAACCGAACCACAACGGCGCTTTCTTTTAATTTTTTTCTAAAAAACTTGCAGCAAATATGTTTTTGCCTAAACAATAAGCTGACACGATCAATTTATATTGCACAACACGAGACAACAAGGGTTCGTGTCCGTGTGTTTTCTGGTTCTCGTATTCTAGTATCGGTCGACCCCACATTCGACACACAGAAACGACAATTCCCTGTAAAATTGAATATAATAATCGTATAACACAGATCTGCCTACCTTACGGGAAAAGCATATACACACATATCTTATTGCATAACTAGTTCACAGGATGACGCCGGCATAGTGTAAATTTGATGCGCAATTCAGTATTGTTTACTGCGCAAATTATTAAACATGTTTATCGTCGAATATATTGATTGTGTGAATGTATAACGCCTTTCAATTATATACCGTATAGTAAAATGTTCTGTAGGTCTACGCTAAGGGGCGCTAAACAATAATAGCCGCTTAACAAAATATAGCTTGTTTGGTAGGTATTAATAATATAATCTTTATACAAAAGTTGCAAAAAAGATTGGGGAACATATTAAAATTTATCCCTTAGCATCACTATATTAAACCATTACCTGAATTGACATAGTTACTCTTTATCTCGGTATGTATTTCCGAGGGAATTGACAGCTAGGACTATGCCACGGAATTTCATTCTAATCGAATTGATATTTTGATAGTAACTAAATTCATTTACATTGAAGCCGTCTTATCTATGGTGGGTGATTTAGGAAATATGGTAATTTGGCCATTGTTATATAGTTCAATAAAGTTATTTAGATACGGGCATACTGCTGTACTTTATACCCCCAGGAACAATAGGTCTACTTTACCAATCGGTCGACTTTCCTAAACCGTCTACCTTCTCAATCGGTCCACTTAGTTTTCCTGATCCGTCCATTTCGCAAATCGTTCACTTTCCGGATCTGTCCATTTCCCAAATCGTTCACTTTCCGGATCTGTCCATTTCCCAAATCGTTCACTTTCCGGATCTGTCCATTTCCCAAATCGTTCACTTTCCGGATCTGTCCATTTCCCAAATCGTTCACTTTCCGGATCTGTCCATTTCCCAAATCGTTCACTTTCCGGATCTGTCCATTTCCCAAATCGTTCACTTTCCGGATCTGTCCATTTCCCAAATCGTTCACTTTCCGGATCTGTCCATTTCCCAAATCGTTCACTTTCCGGATCTGTCCATTTCCCAAATCGTTCACTTTCCGGATCTGTCCATTTCCCAAATCGTCCATTTCCTTAATTGGTTTACTAAACGGTAATTTTGTAGCAGAATATACACATATGACAAATATAATGAAACAACAGTTAGAATTATCTTAATATTTTACATTATTTTTTAATATTTAATCTACCTATAAGTAACAAACCTTATCTTAGCTAAAATAAAAGATTAATATTACTTCCAGAACAAAAAAAACGTTACTAGGCGATATCTCCGCACATACCCACTTCCTACACTACGACTAAAAATTAATTTTAAACAAAAATTATGCATCAACGTTTTATTTACTTAATGTTTTTGTTTACTGATAGGAAAAACAAACGCATTTGTTCGAAGTGGACCGATAGGGAAAGTAGACGGATGGGGAAAATAGACGAAATGAGAAGTGGACCGATGGGGAAATTAGACTATTTATACAAGTGGACCGATTGAGAAGGTAGACGATTTAGAAAAGTGGACCGGTTGGTAAAGTAGACCGATGGTTCCTGAGGGCTTTATACTATACTTGTCTTACGACGAAAAAAATTGGACCTTACGTCATGGTCTCCTCCACATAACGCCTGAATGGCCGACCGTAAACGTCATAAATATCTGCCCACTTCGCCAGCTGGCCCCCACAACGTGGGGGCCAGCTGGCGGCCCAATATCCTGAAAACGTGGTGCCCATGTTTTCAGGATATTGGGGTGTTATAGAGATAATTAACCCCGAACGAATTCGGGGCGTCAAAAATGTAAAAGACTCATTTGAGTGTTCCCCTCCACGGAAATCTTTAGTAAAAGGCGAAAGATTTATACGTTATGAAGGGAAACCAGAGATATCGTAACCTGAACATCAGCGAGGTATTGTATCATTGGCGGTAACGAAACCATAGTGAGATATAAACAAAGGCTAAAGCGCCATCTATCGAAGTGTAAAGTAACGAACTGTAATTATTAAAACTAATGTCATGTGCTGAGTGAGATAAGTTATCGTAATTTTAATAAAATATAAATATTATGAGAGTGCCTAGGATTCCCTATATTATATGTATGTATATTTTTTTATGTTTATTACCTTATATCTTCGGACTGCGTGAACCGAGTTTGATTTTTTTTAATTGGAATCCTACTACTTCCCAAGTGGTCCCAATCCGACAACTATTTGGTCCCATTTCGGTAGTTTGAAGTCGGTTGCTGTGTTAATTTTATATTTATTCAACGTATAATCTAACTTTGCGTATTTTGGGAAAAAGAAATAAAATAAGAAATGGTCGACCTCTTCCACCCCTAAAGCCTAGCGTAATAATCGGATATGTACTAATATTTTTAGGTCTATGAAGTGTAGATACTTCATAGATAGTAGAACAAAATATATTTAATGCGCAGAACTTGCATGTTTCAAAAAATAGAATAACATTGGAAAGTGTTCAACATAAAAAATAATTATTTTTTTTCCTGGTGCAGGCAAGAGCCCCTTGTCAGTTGCTCTGGGCAGTTGATTTATCTGCCTATGGATAACAGTACTGGACAGGCAGTAGAGACACAGGTTAAAAGTTATAACATCCCTTCCCTTTGTTTGCTTTTGAGGGTTAAAATACTGGTTTGCCTTTTCATTTCGTTCTCATACATTAGAATAATAATTGGTTTCTACATCACTAGCTCTAGATGGCGCTGTACAAGTGACGTCACTTTTACATTTCGCTGTTAAGATTCTCCGCAACAGAATGACCTTCCTCTGATTTGACTACTACGGTATCGCTTCTCGGCCTTTTGGCTAAGATCAAAGTGTAGTATCTGTTCTTTTCAGCTTAATATCTGAAAGTTCCCTCACTGAGGGACCAGTATATTAAACTGATTTTTGTAAGCTGACGGGATGTTCGGGGCTCGCTCCACTCCCGTCGCGGGTCGGCCCGGCATTGCAGTGCCGCCGGGATTGGCCCACATAATACCCATATTAAAATCCTAATATACAGGAGCAGAGTAAGATGATCAATTAGATGATTCTAGACTACCTATATAGATAGACCAATTCATTTTGTTCTATGATGACTTAGAGACCATTATAACTGTACCTCTACAAGGTTTAGACTTTTAGAGCATCTTCAAGATATTTGGCTTTGGGCTGGTGGTGTACTTTAATTTAAAACATTTTTGCGTTTTGAGCTTTTTGATGGGTAAAAAGTAAAAAATATTTTTAAGGTTTAATGTCGATATACCGTTACTTTTTGTGTTCGCGCGGTCTCATTTCTCCGCGTGCAAAGCCGGGGTGAACTACTAAGTATAATTACGCTGGTTTTAACCGTAGGGGTAGGTGAGGCATGAAAAAAACCCACTTTTCGACAGTAACTTTATTGGTATCAAATAATAAATATCGAGTTATTACAGCTGACGTGTAACCGCTATTACATTATGCAAGTCTTTATAATTTAAACAAACCGGTTTCCCCTCACGGATCATCAGAGATTTTTCTATATAATTTCATTATTTCACATAATATCTTACTACATTAAGGACATCGTAACACTAAGATATGCGTAGCAGGTGTTCCAACAAGTACCGTCAATCGACAGTTTAAATAAACTTGTTATGGAATAGCGCCCTTACAAACCTTTTTTTTTTTTTTTTTTTTTTTTATATTTGGTTCGCCAAATTGACGCCGCCCGCCTGGTGGTAAGTCGTGACGACGTCTAGCGATTGTGGGCCACTCTCACAGCACACATTACTATTGAGAGTGGCCCTCAACTTGACGACCTACTGATGTGCCTCTTCACGCTCCGCTTAAAGAACCCAGGATTATATGTGGGAGGAAACACGTGCACAGGCAGGGCGTTCCAGGCCACTATCGTTCGGCAGAGAAACGAACGTTTAAAACGTTCGGTTCTCGCGAACATGCTATCCACTGTGTGGGGGTGGCATCTCTGCCCGGCACGAGTCGTTCGGGATCGGAAGGAAGAGGGTGGGATCAGATTGAAGAGCTCTTCAGAACACTCGCCGTGGTAAATACGGTAGAATGCGGCCAAGGAAGCTATTGTTCGGCGCTGAGCTAGCGGCTCAAGGCTTCCCGTTACCTCCGGACAACCAATAATACGGATAGCCCGTCGCTGCATAGCGTCGAGAGCGTCCAGCAGATACTTCGCGGAGCCGTCCCAGAGGTGAGAGCAGTATTCGACGCAGGGTCTAATCTGCGTCTTGTACAGCAGACACCTCTGGTCCGGTGTAAAGAATCTCTTTACCTTATTCAGTATTCCTAGTTTCCGCGAAGCTAGCCCTATACATCTTTCGATGTAGTTTTTATTATTGAGCTCTCGACGAACGTCTATGCCAAGGATATCAAGGTTGTCCTTCATTGGTAATAATGCATTCTGAAGAGAGGGTAGGGGAAGGAAAGGGGATTTCTTCGCAGTAAATGCACACGCCTGTGTTTTACGGGCATTGAACTCGACCAGGTTCTCGGTACCCCATTGAGAGATACTGTCGAGGTTACGGTCGAGATCAGCCACGAGTCGTCGTCTCTCCTCCTCAATCTCAGATCGCCCCGCCGTCGGACGAACCGAGTAACTCCCGTGCAGTGTGCTGTCATCTGCATAGCAATGAATGTTCCCGAGGGATAGCATATCATTGATATGCAGAAGAAAGAGAGTTGGTGATAGTACGGACCCCTGCGGTACCCCGGCATTCACTTGCAAGAAGCGAGAAGCCTGGCCATCGCAGAGGACCCGCACTCGGCGCTCGTTTAAAAAGCTGGCAATCCAGCTGCACAGTTGAGGAGGTAGACCATATGCCGGAAGCTTGGAAAGGAGCGAAGCATGCCAGACCCTATCGAAGGCTTTGGCGATGTCCAGGCTAATAGCCAAGGACTCGCCGTGCCTTTCCATAGCCCCACCCCAGACATGCGTTACGAATGCCAGAAGATCACCCGTTGATCGCTTTGGCCTGAAGCCGTATTGTCGATCATTGATTAGCGAGTGATCCTCTAGGAATTGCATGAGCTGCTTATTTATAAGGAGCTCAAGCACCTTGCAAATGACTGAGGTGACAGCTATGGGTCGATAGTTGCCTGGATCGGACCGATCCCCTTTCTTGGGGATCGGTTGTACGTTCGCCTCCTTCCAGACCTCCGGCACGAGCCCTGAAGAGTATGACAGGCGGTACAGACGCGTTAATACTGGAGACAACTCAGCTGCACATTTTCGTAGCACCACCGCCGGAATGCCGTCAGGGCCACTGGCTTTCCGCGTGTCGAGTGACCGCAGCACTGCCCGTACATCACATTGCCTGATAACAATATCAGGCATTGTGTGGCCACAGTTGGCGATGGCGGGGGGCTGCAGGCCACGGTCGTCGACCCGGGAATTAACCTTAGTAGTTTTCAAATGCAAATCAGTAATAAGTTAGAAATACACAGTTTAAAACGGCTGTTTAAAACAGATTTTTTCTGGCTACATGGTTTAAAACCATAAAGGCTTTTGCCTAATGTATAAAAATTTAATTATTATCTCTCTCACTCCAGTAACATTTATATACTTTACACTTCGATAGATGGAGAGGACGGCTGTTTAATTTTTGTCACCCCTAACGAAATCGTTCGGGGTTAGTTAATAGTTTAATACTAATAAATAAGTAATGATCAGCATAATGCAAGTATGTTGATTATATTAGCAAATTCGATTCGATTCTCATTATTGCCTGCTAAAAAGTGTCTTAACAAAAAAGAGCTACTTTAGGCGCACTTATATAGGAACAAAACGCCACTTTTTGAATAGAAGTGATGAAAAAAAAGTACATACGAAGAATAATAAAAAATAGTTCTTATAGGTGGGAAGAAGTTAAACCTGTTTTTGCAACATTGCATTGCTGCTCCACTTCTATTGGCCGAAACGTGGTATTATACATATATACATAGCTAGGTTATTTATATATAATACCGCACTTATCTCCATAAATGGGCTATTTAACACTGACTGACTTTCAAAAGTGTTTTTATTTTATTTTATTTGATTAGGGACAACAAACATTTACGATATAATATATAACAATAATTTAAAATTAACATTTTCTAAAAGTATGCAATACCGCAACCCATTGCGTTATCCGCAGATAAATACAAAGATTAGCAGAGGGTGCCACTAGACTTTGAGGGTTAAAATACTCGTCACACATTAGAATACTAATCGGTTTCTACATCACTAGCCCTAGATGGCGCTGTACAAGTGACGTCACTTTTACATCTTGCTGTTAAGATTTTCCGCAACAGAATGACCTTCCTCTGATTTGACTACTACGGTATCGCTTCTCGGCCTTTTGGCTAAGATCAAAGTGTAGTATCTGTTCTTTTCAGCTTAATATCTGAAAGTTCCCTCACTGAGGGACCAGTATATTAAACTGATTTTTGTAAGCTGACGGGATGTTCGGGGCTCGCTCCACTTCCGTCGCGGGTCGGCCCGGCATTGCAGTGCCGCCGGGATCGGCCCACATAATACCCATATTAAAATCCTAATATACAGGAGCAGAGTAAGATGATCAATTAGATAGATTCTAGACTACCTATATAGATAGACCAATTCATTTTGTTCTATGATGACTTCGAGACCATTATAACTGTACCTCTACAAGGTTTAGACTTTTAGAGCATCTACAAGATATTTGGCTTTGGGCTGGTGGTGTACTTTAATTTAAAACATTTTTGCGTTTTGAGCTTTTTGATGGGTAAAAAGTAAAAAATATTTTTAAGGTTTAATGTCGATATACCGTTACTTTTTGTGTTCGCGCGGTCTCATTTCTCCGCGTGCAAAGCCGGGGTGAACTACTAAGTATAATTACGCCCGTTTTACCCGTAGGGGTAGGCAGAGGTATGAAAAACACCTACTTTTCTCCAGTAACTTTAATGGTATCAAATAATATAGAGCGAGTTTATTACAGCTGACGTGTAACCGCTATTACATTATGCAAGTGTTTATAATTTAAACAAACCGGTTTCCCCTCACGGATCATTAGAGATTTTTCTATATAATTTCATTATTTCACATAATATCTTACTATTAAGGACATCATAACACTAAGATATGCGTAGTAGGTTCTAACCCAACAAGTACCGTCAATCGACAGTTTAAATAGACTTATTAAGGAATAGCGCCCTTACATACCTTACTTAATAGTTTGCAAATGCAAATCAGTACCTAATTAGAGTTAGAAATACACGGTTTAAAACGGCTGTTTCTGGCTACACGGTTTAAAACCATAAGTGTTCAATAGAACGTCGTACGGGTTAGACGTAATTTGGTTTAAAACACTGTCTACACGATTTTAAATATCTGTTTTCAACTGTGTATGTCTCCCTTTACAATCGTAGACTGCTTTTTTTGTAAACTGAAAATAAAAGCATATCGCTCATAACTCTATAGATGACCCTGAACTTCTGAACCATCTTAAAATAGTAATATGTACTACAAATTAGCAGAAAATGGTTAAGTAATCTGTAAAAAATGGAAAATAATAATGTTCCAAAAAATTGGCGTAACAAGTTGTCTCTGTCTACCCCTTCGGGAATAAATACGTGATTTGTGTCTATCAAATAATTGACCAAAAATACTGAATTGCGCATCTTTACTATGCTTTTTATGAGCTTGTTGCGCAATTCATGGTTGGGTTTTGTTATACGTAACAGTGTACTATTCATTTTAAACATAAAGTAACAAAACAAAATAACTTGTTAATACCATGAGGATCTTCACACTTCGGCCACACTTACGAGTATCATCCATTATTTTACTTAGTTGATCTATGTGTTTTAACTTTGCCTATTGTATCATATTTGCCAGAGCTCGGCTGTCTGTCGGCAGGTGCACCGCGTGCAGTTGAGACTCATTTAGGCCCCCCGAAGATGTTGATAAGGCCCTTTAGCACCCGAAAAAATCATTGTGGTAATACATTATTAAAACATATTTATTATTAACTCACTCATCCGAGTAACATTTAAATACTTTACACTTCGATAGATGGCGCTGTAGCCTTTTCTTATATCTCACTATGGTTTCTTTACCGCAATGATACAACACCTCGCTGAAGTTCTGTAAACGTATCTCTGGTTTCCCTTCATAACGTATAAATCTTTCGCCTTTTACTAAAGATTTCCGTGGAGGGGAACACTCAAATGAGTCTTTTGGATTTTTGATGCCCCGAATACGTTCGGGGTTAATTATAAAATTATAACTATGAAAATATAGTAAAACTGTGAGAAGCTGAACTGAAAGCTGAGCTGAGAATTCCGAGAAGGCAATATCGTCGCGACATTGTCTGCTCGGCTCACTATTGTTTATTATTAATTTGACTTACCTTAACGGCTTAACATAACTAATCTAAAATAAAACTAGTACGTTGTCTTGAGCGATGCTTCGCGCCGTACCACGCCATAGGTTTTGGCCTATAACTTTTGACCCCTTAGGGCTATGTCAAATTTTCGATTGCCTCCAGATCGAGGGCTATCCATAGAGGGGTCAACCATAATTGGAGCATAAGCAGTTCTCGAGAGCTAAGGGGGGGGGGGGGGTACATTCCCTATTTCTAAATATAGATTTCGTTGTCATACATTAGAATACTAATCGGTTTCTACATCACTAGCCCTAGATGGCGCTGTATAAGTGACGTCACTTTTACATCTCGCTGTTAAGATTCTCCGCAACAGAATGACCTTCCTCTGATTTGACTACTACGGTATCGCTTCTCGGCCTTTTGGCTAAGATCAAAGTGTAGTATCTGTTCTTTTCAGCTTAATATCTGAAAGTTCCCTCACTGAGGGACCAGTATATTAAACTGATTTTTGTAAGCTGACGGGATGTTCGGGGCTCGCTCCACTCCCGTCGCGGGTCGGCCCGGCATTGCAGTGCCGCCGGGATCGGCCCACATATAATACTCATATTAAAATCCTAATATACAGGAGCAGAGTATGATGAAAAATTAGGTAGACTTTAGACTACCTAAATAGATGGACCAATTAATTTTGTTCTATGATGACTTCGAGACCATTATAACTGTACCTCTACAAGGTCTAGACTTTTAGAGCATCTTCAAGATATTTGGCTTTGGGCTGGTGGTGTTCTTTAATTTAAAACAATTTTTGCGTTTTGAGTAAAGTGAGTAAAGAGTAAAAAGTAAAAAATATTTTTAAGGTTTAATGACGATATACCGTTATTTTTGTGTTCGCGCGGTCTCATTTCTCCGCGTGCAAAGCCGGGGTGAACTACTAAGTATAATTACGCCCGTTTTACCTGTAGGGGTAGGCAGAGGTATGAAAAACACCTACTTTTCGCCAGTAACTTTAATGGTATCAAATAATATAGAGCGAGTTATTACAGCTGACGTGTAACCGCTATTACATTATGCAAGTGTTTATAATTTAAACAAACCGGTTTCCTCTCACGGATCATCAGAGATTTTTCAATATAATTTCATTATTTCACATAATATCTTACTACCAACAAGTACCGTTCTAACCCAACAAGTACCGTCAATCGACAGTTTAAATAGACTTATTAAGGAATAGCGCCCTTACATACCTTACTTAATAGTTTTCAAATGCAAATCAGTACCTAATTAAAGTTAGAAATACACGGTTTAAAACGGCTGTTTCTGGCTACACGGTTTAAAACCATAAGTGTTCAATATAACGTCGTACGGGTTAGACGTAATTTGGTTTAAAACAACTGTCTACACGATTTTAAATGTCTGTTTTAAACAGCTGTTTTCAACTGTGTAGACTGCTTTTTTTGTAAACTGATAAATAAAAGCATATCGCTCATAACTCTATACATGACCCTGAACTTCTGAACTTCTGAACCATCTTAAAATAGTAATATGTACTACAATTTAGCAGAAAATGGTTAAGTAATCTGTAAAAAATGGAAAATAATAATGTACCAAAAAATTGGCGTAACAAGTTGTCTCTGTCTACCCCTTCGGGAATAAAGACGTGATTTGTGTCTATCAAATAATTGACCAAAAATACTGAATTGCGCATCTTTACTATGCTTTTTATGAGCTTGTTACTTAGCACCCGAAAAAATCATGTTGGTAATACATTATTAAAACAATTTTATTATTATCTCGCTCACTCCAGTGACATTTAAATACTTTACACTTCGATAGATGGCGCTGTAGCCTTTTCTTATATCTCACTATGGTTTCTTTACCGCCAATGGTACAATACCTCGCTGATGTTCTGTAAACGATATCTCTGGTTTCCCTTCATAACGTATAAATCTTTCGCCTTTTACTAAAGATTTCCGTGGAGGGGAACACTCAAATGAGTCTTTAGGATTTTTGACGCCCCGAATTCGTTCGGGGTTAATTATAAAATTATAACTACTATCCCACTTTTCGCCAGCTGGCCCCCACGTATTTGGGATATTGGGGTGTTATAGAGATAATTAACCCCGAACGAATTCGGGGCGTCAAAAATGTAAAAGACTCATTTGAGTGTTCCGAGATATTAAGATATTTTGTATATTGTAATTCTTATTGTAAATAAATAATATTTATAAAGTTCGATAATAATAATTTAATAAAGATATGATGTCCAATTTTAAAATTCGAACCAATGAATCGATGCGATGCGAAAAACCAGCGATGCTATAGTTGAGACCAATATTGAACCTTAATCCGTCACAATAAAATAGCTTTTGATTGGTCTATCATTTATCATACGTTATTCCAAAATGTATCCACATTGATGTTGTGGATCATCGGGTCGCGGTCCGTTCGTTTCTTTCAACTTCGTTCGGTTCGCCACGCTTCGGTTCGTATCGTGCCCCACGAGCCACGGGTCTCACTCGGTTCGTGATGAGCCGCGAACCAAACAAATGAACGGGTCATTTAGATCGTAGTGACCCGTTCGTTCGCGTAGATTTGAAGACCCAGTTCTTTTGATCCGTTCAATCGCTAACGACACATACTGAGTTCAAGGTTAATTATAAAATTATAACTATGAAAATATAGTAAAACTGTGAGAAGCTGAACTGAAAGCTGAGCTGAGAAATCCGAGAAGGCAATATCGTCGCGACATTGTCTGCTCGGCTCACTATTGTTTATTATTAATTTGACTTACCTTAACGGCTTAACATAACTAATCTAAAATAAAACTAGTACGTTGTCTTGCACGGTGCTTCGCTCCGTACCACGCCATAGGTTTTGGCCTATAACTTTTGACCCCTTAGGGCTATGTCAAATTTTCGATTGCCTCCAGATCGAGGGCTATCCATAGAGGGGTCAACCATAATTGGAGCATAAGCAGTTCTCGAGAGCTAAGGGGGGTACATTCCCTATTTCTATATATAGATTTCGTTGTCATACATTAGAATACTAATCGGTTTCTACATCACTAGCCCTAGATGGCGCTGTACAAGTGACGTCACTTTTACATCTCGCTGTTAAGATTCTCCGCAACAGAATGACCTTCCTCTGATTTGACTACTACGGTATCGCTTCTCGGCCTTTTGGCTAAGATCAAAGTGTAGTATCTGTTCTTTTCAGCTTAATATCTGAAAGTTCCCTCACTGAGGGACCAGTATATTAAACTGATTTTTGTAAGCTGACGGGATGTTCGGGGCTCGCTCCACTCCCGTCGCGGGTCGGCCCGGCATTGCAGTGCCGCCGGGATCGGCCCACATAAAACCCATATTTAAATTTAAATCCCAATATACAGGAGCAGAGTATCATGAAAAATTAGGTATACTCTATACTACTATATAGACAGACCAATTAATTTTGTTCTATGAGGAGTGAGGACTTCGAGACCATTCTAAACTGACTCTACAAGGTTTAGAGCATCTTTACGATATCTGGCTTTGGGCTGGTGGTGTTCTTTAATTTAAAACAATTTTTGCGTTTTGAGCTTTTTGATTTAGGGTAAAAAGTAAAATAGTAGATAATACAACAAGTCAAAAAAAAAGAAAATTTAATTCGAGTTACGAAGTTGGATCCCAAGAGTAGAGAAGGATTCTAGAATAGAATACCGAGCGTAGCGAGGGATTCTAAAGTAGAATCCTGAGCGGAGCGAGGGATACAAAGAACGAGATAAAAAATATTTTTTCACGAGTAGTCTATTCTACTTTATACTATTGACTGCGAGAAAATAAGGTAAAGGTTTCCAACATCTACATTGTCTGATAGATAATTGCTGCTTTCGAACGAAATGATTTTTTTTTTGTCAATGGAATGACTTCATTCAGCCTGCCAGTAGTTACGTTCAGCTTTATTTTTTTTGTAGTATACTTAATTCGTCTATTGAAGCTTGTTCCAAATTCAAATGTCATTATTCACTTGTGAGTAAATGAGCGTTTTATTCACTGTTATCGATGAATAAAGTTCACTTTTTCGAGGGGTAATGGTATAACATATTTTTAAGGTTTAATGACAATATACCGTTACTTTTGTGTTAACGCGGTCTTCTTTCTCCGCGTGCTCCGGGGTGAAGTACTAAGTATAATTACGCCCGTTTTACCCGTAGGGGTAGGCAGAGGTGTGAAAAACAGCTACTTTTTGCCAGTAACTTTAATGGTATCAAATAATATAGAGTGAGTTATTACAGCTGACGTGTAACCGCTATAACATTATGCAAGTGTTTATAATTTAAACAAACCGGTTTCCCCTCACGGATCATCAGAGATTTTTCAATATAATTTCATTATTTCACATAACATCTTACTACATTATGGACATCATAACACTAAGATATGCGTAGTAGGTTCTAACCCAACAAGTACCGTC
>OY748305.1:2864632-2895417 GCA_963556515.1 Nudaria mundana | reverse complement strand
AGGTAGACCATATGCCGGAAGCTTGGAAAGGAGCGAAGCATGCCAGACTCTATCGAAGGCTTTGGCGATGTCCAGGCTAATCGCCAAGGACTCGCCGTGCCTTTCCATAGCCTCACCCCAGACATGCGTTACGAATGCCAGAAGATCACCCGTTGATCGTTTTGGCCTGAAGCCGTATTGCCGATCATTTAGTAGCGAGTAATCTTCGAGGTATCGCATGAGCTGCTTGTAGATGAGGAGCTCAAACACCTTGCAGATGACTGAATCATTCCTTAAAATACGCAGAAGTGCAATCTTTCCACTTCGGGGGTAGTAGACAACAAGTCTGCTTACATACTGCAGTTCAGCAGGTCTCAGAATCACGGGGCGTGTGCTGAACAAGAGAACAGGTAACATCACCTGAGCGCGTCGTAGGCCGCACAAGAGGTCGAGACACCGCGTTCCTTGTTTATATAGAATAGTTGATGCGCGGGGAAGCTTCGTCGCCTGCGCCCGCTCCCACCAAGCGGTGTGACGTCACACGTCGACGTCACAGTATATACGCATAACTTTGATACTGGTTTAGTAACCCCAACATCCATGTGTACAATAAGTGTCTAAACTAAACTCTCTAGGTACCTAGTAATGAAGATTCTATCAGTATTGGGATCAAGATTTTAATTTAACTCTAAATCGGGTTAAATCATCAATCGAGAAGTTTATTAAGTATATTTTGTTATTGATGCCTCTTGTGAATAAAATTTAAAATAAGAGTAAATAAATGTCATATTGCCCTTTTGTTTTAACAACGTGATGGACATTTATTTCTCTTGTTAAATTTTACTCAAGAGTGCTTGGTTTAAAAGGGTCATAATGTTGTATTGTCAACCATAAAAAAAAGTTAATTTGTTGATTTTAATACAGTTGATGTTTGCAATCAATATTAAAGGTAAAAATGATTCTTTTTTATACTTGCATTTTATTTTTTATTCCTATCAATAATTTAACTTCAAAATATATTCGTCACTGTTGGCAACAATCCGTCGTTATATTTTGCGACAGTGTCATTATTCTCATAGATCGTCATTATCAGCAACCCTATTTATTTATATTTGCAAAGATTTTCTAAAATATTAAAATATTCAGCGTACCTTAACTATAACATAGCATGCATTTGATGTATTTATATGTCTAGCTTAAAATGAAGACTATTCTCGCAATAATAGGTGAAAATATTTTTTTCTATGCGAAGAATAATCTTGAGTAGATTCACCCACCTATATAGACAGACCAATTCATTTTGTTCTATGAGGAGTGAGGACTTCGAGACCATTCTAAACTGACTCTACAAGGTTTAGAGCATCTTCACGATATCTGGCTTTGGGCTGGTGGTGTTCTTTAATTTAAAACAATTTTTGCGTTTTGAGCTTTTTGATTTAGGGTAAAAAGTAAAATAGTAGATAATACAACAAGTCAAAAAAAAAGAAAATTTAATTCGAGTTACGAAGTTGGATCCCAAGAGTAGAGAAGGATTCTAGAATAGAATACCGAGCGTAGCGAGGGATTCTAAAGTAGAATCCTGAGCGGAGCGAGGGATACAAGGAACGAGATAAAAAATATTTTTTCACGAGTAGTCTATTCTACTTTATACCATTGACTGCGAGAAAATAAGGTAAAGGTTTCCAACATCTACATTGTCTGATAGATAATTGCTGCTTTCGAACGAAATGATTCCGGAGTAAGCGACTCATTTTCATCACTGGAAGAACTAATTTTATTAGTTATTTTAAATTTTCCTTTTGTTTTTTTTGTCAATGGAATGACTTCATTCAGCCTGCCAGTAGTTACGTTCAGCTTTATGTTTTTTGTAGTATACTTAATTCGTCTATTAAAGCTTGTTCCAAATTCAAATTTTATTATTCACTTGTGAGTAAATGAGCGTTTTATTCACTGTTATCGATGAATATAGTTCACTTTTTCGAGGGGCAATGGTATAAAATATTTTTAAGGTTTAATGACAATATACCGTTACTTTTGTGTTAACGCGGTCTTCTTTCTCCGCGTGCTCCGGGGTGAAGTACTAAGTATAATTACGCCCGTTTTACCCGTAGGGGTAGGCAGAGGTGTGAAAAACAGCTACTTTTTGCCAGTAACTTTAATGGTATCAAATAATATAGAGTGAGTTATTACAGCTGACGTGTAACCGCTATAACATTATGCCCGTGTTTATAATTTAAACAAACCAGTTTCCCCTCACGGATCATCAGAGATTTTTCAATATAATTTCATTATTTCACATAACATCTTACTACATTATGGACATCATAACACTAAGATATGCGTAGTAGGTTCTAACCCATCAAGTACCGTCAATCGACAGTTTAAATAGACTTATTAAGGAATAGCGCCCTTACAAACCTTACTTAGTAGTTTTCAAATGCAAATCAGTAATTAAAGTTAGAAATACACGGTTTAAAACAAGGTTTATTTCTGGCTACACGGTTCAAAACCATAAGTGTTCAATAGAACATCGTACGGGTAAGATGTAATTTGGTTTAAAACAACTGTCTACACGATTTTAAATGTCTGTTTTAAACAACCGTTTGCAACTGTGTTTGTCTCCCTTAACAATCGTAGACTGCTTCTATTGTAAACTGATAAATAAAAGCATATCGCTCATAACTCTATACATGACCCTGAACTTCTGAACTTCTGAACCATCTTAAAATAGTAATATGTACTTAAATTTAGCAGAAAATAGTTAAGTAATCTGTAAAAAATGGAAAATAATAATGTACCAAAAAATTGACGTAACAGGTTGCCTCTGTCTACCCCTTCGGGAATAAAGAAGTGATTTGTGTCCGTCGGTCAATAAATAATTGCTCATCAAAAATACTGAATTGCGCATCTTTACTATGCTTTTTATGAGCTTGTTGCGCAATTCATGGTTGGGTTTTGTTATACGTAACAGTGTACTATTCATTTTAAACATAAAGTAACAAAACAAAATAACTTGTTAATACCATGAGGATCTTCACACTTCGGCCACACTTACGAGTATCATCCATTATTTAACTTAGTTGATCTATATGTGTGTTAACTTTGCCTATTGTATCATATTTGCCAGAGCTCGGCTGTCTGTCGGCAGGTGCACCGCGTGCAGTTGAGACTCATTTAGGCCCCCCGAAGATGTTGATAAGGCCCCTTAGCACCCGAAAAAATCATGTTGGTAATACATTATTAAAACAATTTTATTATTATCTCGCTCACTCTAGTGACATTTAAATACTTTACACTTCGATAGATGGCGCTGTAGCCTTTTCTTATATCTCACTATGGTTTCTTTACCGCCAATTATACAATACCTCGCTGATGTTCTGTAAACAATATCTCTGGTTTCCCTTCATAACGTATAAATCTTTCGCCTTTTACTAAAGATTTCCGTGGAGGGGAACACTCAAATGAGTCTTTAGGATTTTTGATGCCCCGAATTCGTTCGGGGTTAATTATGAAATTATAACTATGGCCTTATAGGAAAACTGTGAGTAGCTGAAAGCTGAGAACTCAGAGAAGGCAATATCGTGATATCGTCACGACATTGTCTGCTCGGCTCACTATTGTTTTGTTTATTATCAATTTGAATTACCTTAACGGCTTAACCTAAAACACACTAATCTAAAAGAAAACTGGGTGAAAAATATATTTCTGTTTCTACGGACTTCTGCCTACCCCTTTGGAGATGTGTTAACCCGACCGGATAACTACTGCTATGCTTATCTTAACTTAATAGTACACAGACATAGCAGTACGCGGTCACTAAATAACTTGATCACTAATACAGAAGTCGGCTTCAGTGTGAATTAATTTAGTTGTACTACTGTGTCAATTCAGGTAATGGTTTAATAAATACAAGTTGCACAAATGTTCATACAAATTGTCTGTATACATTTGTAACTGGCATGCAAGTTGTGACGTCATACATAATAAAATGTGATAGCCTATTTGTGCACCAAAAATTACGGAATTGCGCATCTTTACTATGATTTGTATGAACTTGTTGCGCAATGCAGTATGTTTTCAGGCGAGGTTTCTACTTTAGCGGTTAATAACTCGGTCACGCTAAACACATTTAAGTAACTTACGGTTCGATAGATGGCGCTGTTACATTTTGTTATATGATACAATACCTCACTCGCTTCGCTTATAGTTATGTATCAACTGCTTCGGCTGTCCGGCTCATCTACTAAATATCTACGGTTACTAAAACAATGCTCACAAGAGAGTAAGAGAGGACTAGTGTTTAATTTTTGTCACCCCTAACGAAATCGTTCGGGGTTAATTAATACTAATAAATAAGTAATGATCAGCATAATACAAGTATGCTGATTATTATTAGCAATAGTAAATTCAATTCTCATTATTGCCCGCTAAAAATGTCTTAACAAAAAATATTAGCCACTTTTTGAATAGAAGTGATGAAAAGTAATAATAAAATAATACAATAGTTCTTTGAGGTGGGAAGAAGTTAAACCTGTTTTTATAAACATTGCATTGCTGTTCTAGTTCTATTGGCCGAAGCGTGTATATATATAAATAGCTAGGCTATGTATATATATACATAGCCTAGCTGCGCTAATACCACGCTTGTCTCCATAAATGGGCTATTTAACACTGGCTGACTTTCAAAATTGTTTTTATTTGATTAGGGACAACCAACAGTTACGATATAATATATAACAATAATTTAAAATTAACATTTTCTAAAAGTATGCAATATCGCAATCCACTGCGTTATTCGTAAACGAATACAAAGATTTGCAGAGGGTGCCACTAGCTAGACTTTGAGGACTAAAGTACTCGTTTCTCTTTTAATTTCGTTGTCATACATAAGATAGAATACTAATCGGTTTCTACATCACTAGCCCTAGATGGCGCTGTACAAGTGACGTCATTTTTACATTTCGCTGTTAAGATTCTCCGCAACAGAATGACCTTCCTCTGATTTGACTACTACGGTATCGCTTCTCGGCCTTTTGGCTAAGATCAAAGTGTAGTATCTGTTCTTTTCAGCTTAATATCTGAAAGTTCCCTCACTGAGGGACCAGTATATTAAACTGATTTTTGTAAGCTGACGGGATGTTCGGGGCTCGCTCCACTCCCGTCGCGGGTCGGCCCGGCATTGCAGTGCCGCCGGGATTGGCCCACATAATTCCTAATATACAGGAGCACAGCACTCCGTTAAAACCAAAGCTTGGGATGGCGCTCGCTTCGCTCCCTTAATAGACCCACAGAGCGTGGGAAAGAGAAGTCATCATCATTCGAACATTGCCTATGAGTAATAAAGATAGACGATGACGTACTTTTATCTATGTGTGTCAGTGTCAGTGCAAACATTTTCCGTAGTTTTCCAAATAACAAAAAGAGCATTTATCTTGTAAACTGGCGAATATTAGATTTCTAAAATATAAGCGAATCCTTGTGTTGTTTACAATAAAACTGTATTTAAGAGCCATGGTGGCTTGTTGTTTAAATAATTGTAATGTGACTAAAGCTGACAATCCAAATAATTACACGTTTCACAGGTAAATACAAAATTTTCCAGCATTTCTTAAATAACAGATATTTGTTTATGTCTTGTTGTTATGAAATAAGTAAAAAGTTCTAATCATAGTACATTGACTACCCTTGCATTGTGCAGTAATATTTCCTATTCACAATGAAGAATTAATCTTAAATAATGTAAAATAGAAGAAACTCTTTTTACGATAGTGCTTGACCACCTAATGACGTCACGATTATCGATGTATCGATAAACCATGGCAAAATGAAGTGTAATTTTATACGTTCCCGCCTGTTTTTCGGAATGATTATATTAGATTAGATTAGACAAATTTTTATTTGATTTCATAAAATCATAACATAGTATAAAACAAAGTCTGTCCGTCCCTCCCTATGTAAGCATATATCTTTAAAACTACGCAACGAATTTTGATGCGGTTTTCACCAATGCATTGTGGTTCTGAGGAAGGTATATAATTTGTCAAGCAGGCGAAGCCGCGGGCGTCTGCTGTTAAACAAATTTGCGTAAAGGTAGATTCTTAAACATAAAATAACTTTTACTGGCAAATACGATAAAGAGCACTTCAAGTTTATTGATAAAAAAATAATCAAGAAAATTACGATACTCTACACTGTAGAGTAAATAGTGATGAAATATTTTAATATTTCAAGCCTAGCCTAGCCGTGGTGGGTTAGTAGTGCGAAAGCGCGCTTCCTGAATATATGGCAAGCTTCACAGGACGCTTCCTATGTGAAAAAGACTATAGTTATATTAATTTACCCACAGATTAAACTGCTTCAAACAAGATCAGTGTCTTCTTACTCGTATGTACATAGGCATAGTATGTCTCCGCCCAACGAAAGCACACTTGATGGTACGGACTCACCACGAGCTTCAAATTATTAAATTAAAAAAGGGTCTTTTCATTCATTAGTATCATTATACATAATTGCATGACTAATAATGTATACTAACCGATATGCCCCAGTGATTGGTTGTCAGACTTTTTGACACCCCACATTAATTTTTTGTTAATTTTTTTATGTAAATAGAGAAGACACAACTTATTTTTTTCTGTTGCATTATGTAGAGAATATAATATTATTTTATTTTAAATAAAATGGTCTTAATGTTTAACGACTTATTATTTTAGCATTAAATCATGTTGTCATTCTTTCTCTAATGTGTAGCTACATTGTCCATGAGTCAATCAAAAATGGAACTGGAACACTTTCAGTTGGGAATTGGGAAGAAGAAACGGTTGGTGCCGTGGAAATCTGCTATAAGCTGAACTGTTTCATGATTATGAATGTCATATATATTATCCTAAATGCTGAACTAACTTAAAGAAACATAGTTTTGTCATGACCGTCGGTCCGTCTGTTTCATTCTCGGCTTTCCTCCTAAACGGTTAAAGCTAGAAAAATGAAACTGCATAAATATGTGTATTTATAACGGTGACCAAGGGCTACAATAAAATAATGAAAATTATTTTTTTTTGAGTTGCCTCCCCTACACAAAGTGAAAATGTTTTTTTTTCTACCGCCAACACCATCGTATATAAATAGATGGTGTTTTAAAAATATTTTGAAGTTGCAATAACAATTTTTTTGTAAAAGAATCCGTTTTCGAGACATTCAACTTTAAAGCCCATATTTTTGTTAAAACAAATCAAAAATGAAAATATCTTTATTCATGTAAGTCATAAAGTGACACTTATGAACGTCAAAAAAAGAAAATGCTTCTACATTTACATTTACCGCCAGATTCGCAAGGCAATAGGTAGAGCCTGTGAGGAAAGAACCTGGCAAGAAAAACTCACGGCCACTCTAAAATAAAATAACGTTTATGATCTTTGAAATTTTTAGAAAATTATTTAGACTCGTCAAAGTTGATGTGACTCTACCGAGGGTTCCAAAATGCAACGAGACTGAGAAGTGCCCTCAAGAAACTCAGTTCGGCTTTTTTCAAAATATTTCATCTTAAAACTAATACAGAGTTATTTAGAAAGGAGAAATTCGTGTTACAACCAGGCAGCCTTGTCATCTAAGAAATCATTAATACTATAATAAGCTTTATGGCACATTTTACTTTTTATTCGTTTTTTAAATTTATTGACAGATAAATTTGCTATTTCGGTTGGCAATGTATTGTACATTCGAATAAAGTTCCCCGCAAAAGAATTACTCACTTTATGAAGCCTAAATTTAGGAACAGCCAGTTTATCCTTATTTCTTAAGTTTAGATTATGATTATCACTATTTTTCATAAATTTACTTTTGTTCTTGTGGGTATACAATAAAATTTCATAAATATACTGTGAATACACTGTAAGGATGTTAATATGCTTAAACTTATCTCTTAATGACTCCCGAGACCCCATACCATAGATAGTCCGGACAGCCCTCTTCTGCAACACAAAGATGCATTCAATGTCGGCAGCGTTACCCCTCAGTAGAATGCCATATGTCATGATACTGTGGAAGTAACTGAAGTAGACAAGACGCGCCGTTTTAATGTCTGTAAGTTGTCGGATCTTTGTGACAGCATAGGCTGCAGAACTAAGCCTGGCCGAAATTTTCCCGATATGAGGCCCCCATTGCAATTTGGAGTCTAACGTTATGCCCAGAAAGACAGTGTCATCGACCAATTCTATTATATCATCCCTAACCTTAACACTGGTTTTAACAAGTCTTACATTAGGTAAGGTGAATCTTACACATTTAGTTTTATTTTCATTTAATAATAAATTATGAGCACAAAACCAGTGAACTATCCTAGAGAGGGCAATGTTTACATCGTCAAGTTCGCGCTGTCCACGTTTAACTTTAAATATTAAAGAAGTGTCATCAGCAAACAAAGCTACCTCGTGGTCGTCTCTTATGAGGTGAGGGAGATCATTAATATACATATACTAGAAAAAGAAAAGGTCCTAAAATTGAACCCTGCGGTACCCCCATTGCTACAGGAGAACCAGGTGACTGTTTACCATTGATCACTACTTTCTGGACCCTATCACTTAAGTAGGAATTGACGAAATTCGAGGCCCTCCCCCGGATTCCGTAATGATCAAGTTTCTTAATTAACGTCTGGTGCTGAACGCAATCGAAGGCCTTAGATAAGTCACAGAATACACCATAAGCATCATATGACTCATCCCAGGCCTTAGAGTGTATACTCTAATAATTTAATTCAGTGCAGTAGCATCAGTGGTGGACCGACCATTTGTGAAACCGAATTGTTTAGTATGTAATAGGTTATTAAAGTTAAAGTGATTTTGCATTTGATTAAGGGCCCAGATCGTGAAAATCACCGAAAAGAGTGTTACGATTTTTCATATTTAACCTATTTATATATGATTAATAACAACGATAATTTGTATATATTAAAATGAAAGACCAAAAATGATGTTAGTGCTAATTTTAACTCTTAAAACCCTGTAGTTGTTATATAATAAACGTCAACAAACGCACAAAATTGAGAAAAAATTCGAAAACCTGCCTTCGTATTTTTCAGATTTAACCCAATAAATCAACACAAATTGATAAAAAGAAACACTTTTTGAACACTGAAAAAGCCAATAAATATAACCATGTACTTTTTTTTGTACCTTTACAAACAAAGACTTCCCCTTTTAAAGCCCTAAAATCTAGATATGTTTTACGTAAATTCTCCATAGAAAAATGTATGCAAATTCAAACGCGTCCCGATAGAACGATCATCGCAACTAATCGCCAGTGCGCCATAGAATTTCAAAGTGACTCCACGCGTGTCGGATGCTACAGCAAAATTACGTGTTGTGAATTTGTGTTTTTTGTGAAAAACTGTAAGTACAATATTTTTATAACTAATTTACTTTCAGTAAATAGAAAGTACCGATATAATGAAAGTCTGAAAGAAAACCATGATGGAACTAGATATAAATCGTAAGAAATACAAAATTATTTACTTTGTTGCGTAGGTCATTTTATGAACCTTGTAAAGTAGGTATCAATTCAGGCTTGAAACAATCAAAGCCCTGCCCACCTTATTTTCTCGAGATATGAACTGGCGGGGTATATAGTTCTCTGCACGACATACATAGATTTTTCAACATGATAAAGGCAATAGGTATCATAAACGTAATTGGTAATCGAGGGTCTCTTTTCGCAGGATAATTTGCTGAGTGCCATGCCAGCGAAAAGAAAATTTAGTACGCATTATAAAAACGTGAAAGCCAAAAGATCTCGGAATAAAATGTAAGTTCCTCCCTACTTATTTATTTACCTGCCTACTTGACTACGTCTTGTCCTAAATACCTAGAAAAAATTTACTAGATTTGTGTTAGTGTCAAGTAAAAATCCTAGTTTTATTACTTTTATTTGTGTGTATGCTTATCATGTCTTAGTAGTAATAATAATATAATCTATTTGCATTTTGAACAGGGTAGGTACATTACAAAGCAAATAGGTACAATGATTTAGATCGCCTGATTCAGACATATACCTACAACAGCATGTAAATATTGATTTGACATGTAATTAGATAGGTACACAATTAGGTATGTCAGTCTAAGAAGAAAAATTACAATGTCCAGTAGGTAATAATTACGTAATTTCAATATCTATATAAGTAATAAAGTCAATTTCTATAGGAACAATTTTCATAATAATAAATTTTATTACATAATATAGTATTAGTTTTCATATATTTATGTATTTCAAAGCAATGAGTTTGCTTACACTATTATTAGTTACAGTATTATTAGTTTTCATGTTCATCATGTCTAAATATGTGGAAGTGGAAGTAGGTATGTTTCCTATCAGAAATTGCACGGGCGCGCGCGCGCCGTGCCTGGCGTAGGGTTGTACAAAAATTACAAAATAAATAAAAAGTGGATATTGATGAATAATATTTCCAGTACTGAAAATGAAGAAAACCTTCAGGCCGAGACTCCGAGCAACACTGCTACGCGCTGTATAGAGGTAAGTTGTTATACGTAATTCTTGTAGACTTGTTACATAAATAAACAAACTAGCTAGTGATGGGCGAAGACAAAATCTCAGTACCTACAGTTTTTTTTTGCAATATTTATTATTTTCATTGTGAGACAAACACATACTTCTCAATTACTTTCTCAAAAGAAAATTCACGTTCAAATCTCGTATTTTACCAAAATCAAGAATTTTTTTTGTAAAATAGTATCTTTTACGCGACTGGTGTACGTATGTATGTATGTATACTAAGTAATATATCTTTGTGGCACGATAAGTTCAAAATTATTGAACCGATTTTAATGTTTTTAGTATCATTAGAATTGTCTTCTAAGCCCGAGTGACATAGCATAAGTGACGCCATAAAAAACCAATACGTATAGCGTAAAGGGAATTTATAATTTCTGTTCATCACGAACATAATATTGTATGAATTCTTTTGCACTTTTATATTTGTCTTCGTCAGTTATGAATATAAATAAATAAACAATAAAAATGTTAAAACCCGACAGATTAAAAAATGAAAATGTGTAATAAAAATAAATAACAACATCATTGTAATATAGCGTATTTAGCAGTCGGGGCCTATTTCTAAAGAAATATTTAGCTAGTCAGAAATATCTTCGAGCCTGTGAGGATTTCAATGGGTCTCAACTGTTGAATTCGATTTATTACAATAGTGTTCTTATTTATTTTTATGTAACATAATTCAAGACCGTAGACTTGTTTTCTTTTTACCTTTTGAGTTTTTATGCATATAGTCGGATTTATTAAATTTATGACGTGATAACGTCTTATAAATCGATGAACACCGGCAACACGCACAAAAAAGTGTCACATTATGTCACGCTAGGGTCAAGCGAGAGCGCAGTACAAGCGATGGAGAATAATATTATGACGTTATCCGATAAAATTATCGTCCTAAACCGACTTTACAAGCAACCAGTTTTTTATTATGTTTATTTATTCACTTTCATAATTGACGAAGACTGATAAAAACGTTTAAGATTTTGATCTAGTGTTCTGTGTTTCAAAGATGTATTCTAAGGGAGTTCTTAGCTATGTTTGAAGAAATTTGGCCCATACCTTTTGAATTATTTTTTATAATAAAAATCAAGCCATTATCTTTCTTTACAGGAACTAGTTATTGACAACCGTCAAGAGGGAAAGGTGGATGAAGTGGAAGTTGGGCGTAGAGTAGTGGATATTTTTTTTTTTTTTAAAGCTCTTCAGGCCATAGGGGACCACGGTCCAATGGATTGTAAGTTAAGTTACCTCAGTATAATAGGTGAAGTAAAAGTTGGTCTGGACTCAAAACTCATCATAAAATGTAGTATGTGTAATATGAAATTTACTGTGTGTTTGGTTGAAAAGAAAGAAGATAGCATGGAAGTGAATCATCAAATTGTGTCTGGTATCATATCATCTGGTGGGAGCTACTCTCAGTTAAAAACATTAAGTGCCGCAGTAGCCCTACCAATCATGTCACCTTCATTGTACAATGAAATTAATAATACGGTTTGCGATTGGTGGGAAAAGACAGCAGCACATTCCATGGCAGAAGCTGTCAAGGAAGAAGCGGAGTACGCAGTGTCTATAGGTAGTGTTGATAAAAATGGTACACCATTAATATCTGTTGCTGTTGACGGTTGTTGGAGCAAGAGATCTTATGGTAAGAATTTTTCCGCCTTATCCGGCGCAGCTGCGATAATTGGCATTAAAACTAATAAAGTATTGTTTTTTGGAGTTAAAAATAAATACTGCGTAGTCTGTGCACGAGCCGCAAAGAACAACAGTCAGCCCCCGGAACACCATTGTTTCAAGAATTATTCAGGATCATCTACCGGGATGGAATCGACCATAATAGTTGAGGGGTTTAAACGTTCCTTTGTTGATCACGGTGTAATTTATAATAAGTATTTGCGTTTAAGAACGGGTGTAAAATGCGCGATTAAATATTGGGGGGATCAAAATCAGTCACTCGAAGAAAAAATAAAAAATCTTAGTGAAGATATTCTAAATGGTCCACAACACGTATTTGGTAATCACCAACATTGCAAGGAGTATTTTTGTAGACCTGACACTCGTCGAATAGAACCTGTTGGGTTACTTCCAGCAATTGTTGGATGCGGATTAATGGACGCGGTAGAAATTTTAAGTAAAAGACTGTCATATCATTCTAGAAGTTTAATTCATAATTGCACAAGTAATATAGTTGAAAGTTTTAACGGAGTAATTGCCAAATTAGTTGGGGGTAAGCGTGTAAATTATTCTTCCCGTGGTTCTTATGCGGGCCGATGCGCAGCTGCTGTTGTGTCTTTTAATACGGGATCGATTCATAGTAAAACTCATGAAGTCATATTTAAATGGAAAATAGGTGGAAAATAGTAATCGTAGAAACCGTTTAATTGCTAAACCTAAATTAAGATTGAAAAAAAGCCACAGCGCTGTATCGAAAGACGCTCACTATGGACCAAACTGCGAAAAACCTGATCTGAGTCCAGAATTATATGAGAAAGCCAAGTCATCTTTTTTAGTTGATTTAAAGTTGTCTTGTGCTGAAAGAGAGGAGCTTGAAAGGTCGACCCATTTGCAAAGAAGTAGTGCTGAGTGGATGAGTACAAGGAGAAAATTACTAACCTCATCATCGTTCGGGGAAGTTTGTAAAAAACGAGAGAGCACAAGTTGTGCTGCTCTTGTTTGTAAAATCGTTTATGGTAGTAATATCTCCAGTTTGCCTGCTGTACGGTACGGTATCGAAAACGAAGAAACTGCAATTAGACAGTTAGAAATTCAAGAGAATATTAGTATACAAGGTTGCGGTTTGTTCGTCGACGATCAATATGAATTTCTTGGTACTACACCAGATGGCATTTATGCAAACGGTTTAATTGAAATTAAGTGCCCACATTCTTTAGCTGGCATGACTCTTGATGAAGCAATGGCCAAACATACCTTTTGGGTTAAGGACAAGGCTTCCAAGGGTTATGTCATAAATAAAAATCATTACTGGTATTTCCAAATTCAGGGACAGCTACATATAACTAAAAGAAACGTTTGCATGCTTGGCATCTGGTTTGGTGCTACTGTACCTATGAAAGTTTATATTATAGAAAAGGACGACAAATTTTGGAAGGAGAAAATGGAGATGAAATTAGTTAGATTTTATTACGATTGCCTCCTTCCAGAATTAGTTGATCCTCGGCAGTCACGAAGCATGCCTATTCGTGACCCGCCCAATGTCATAGAGGCTATGAAAGAGAGGAAAGAAAGAGCTTTACGTGTTTTGAAAGAGAAGAACGTCTAATGATTTTGAAAGAGACTGAGGTAACTTAACTACCCAGCCGGTCGATTCACGTAAACACGCCAGTTCAAAAGTCGTTTTAACTTAGAAACTTAGAAATCGCCTTTTGGTTTTCTGTTTTTAACGCACTTACTTATCTAGTCTTGGATTGTCATAAATCTTCCAATAGCTCAATTTCTATACAATTCCTATACGATTTTGAAGAGTTACCTGGTGTAAACCCAAAGTCCGATCCTAATGAAATTAAAATGTGACCACACGGGATCACCAGCTTTCAAATAAAAAAAAAAATCATCAAAATCGGTTCAAAAAATACAGCGAATTGAGAATCTTCTTCTTTTTTTAAGTCGGTTAAAAAGTGTGCGAAGTGACAGTTTTAAGTCACTACGCTACGGTTTTTATTACGTGAATCGGGCAGCTGGTAACATTTTCATTCTGATAGGTTTTGCAATAGCAATTGATTTTATCATCAAATTAGTAGAAATCAGAATTTGATCAGTAATCATTAAAATGAAAAAAACATTAGAAACTCTTAAACTCATATTTTGTTATTGTTTACTTTCGTTTAATTAAGTATATGAATAATTTATAAATTTCATGTTTGTTTATAACTAATTTTTGTACAACCCTAGCTCGCTTTTTAGGTGGCGACTCATATTTTGTTTACTTTTAATTATATGAACCATTTTTATACTTGTGTTTCATTTATTGACAATTTTTTGTACAACCCTAGAAGATTTTTTAGATTGCGAGGTGATCGTAAGCAAAAAGTATTTGAGTTTACGCAATAGGCACATTTCCTTGCGTAGATATAAACTAGCGAGGAAAGGCGTGATGTTGTTTCGACCGTACTTCCTACTGAATTTGCAATTATTTTATTGAATGAAAATTTTACGAAATAAGAATAAACTTTGGTAGTAAAATTACAAATAAATACATAGGTACTCGTAGTTGGAATTTTAGGTAAGTATAATACAAAAAGGTCAGTCCGGACCTGCTCTTGATTGTTTATTATAAATAGAAAATCATAAAAATTGTGTCTCAAACTACTCTTATTTATTTATCTAGTAATTAGGATCATTTTATAACGAAAACTACTCTTGGAATATTTTACAAATAGGCAGTCGTTTATTTCCAATAATTCAACATTTTTGTTATGCTGTAAATATTCAACTTCAATAACAATAACTCAACGTGGAACGTTTGTCGCAAAACATTTTCAAAATCGCGCTCTCTGGGTCATTCACCCGCCCGTCGGATGATTCGGGCAACAATAGCGCTGCTGTCGCTCAAAATCGACTTTATCCGTGCGCGGTCTGGGCCCTTAAGCATAATATTTTCAAAAATTTTACTAAATGTAGGTAGTACAGAAATGGGACGGAAATTGGACGGATCTGAAGTACTACCCGATTTAAACAGGGGAATTAATTTACTAGATTTCATTAAATCAGGGAACACACCACTATCAACACAATTATTAAATATTATTACTAGTTCAGGAGCAACCATTTCAATAACAGAATTTACTAAATACACAGAGGTCAGCTGTTTTCTTGATATTTAAAGATTTAAAAGTTTTTAAGATAGTGTTTATGTTAACTTTACTGAATTTAAATATAACGTTACAACAAGGAACGTTTGCTTTTAACAAAGATTCTGCAATGGGGGTTGAAGAGTCTAGGGTTTTTGTCAAATCTACAGGAATTCGGGAAAAAAAATCAAATTCGTTAGCGACCTCGAAGTCTGATGTAGTTATTTTACCATTTATATTAAGTTTAAAATTATTATCGTTTAATTTTTTTTGATCTCTTTCCGCGTTTATAATTTTCCAAGTAGATTTAACTTTGCACTATTGAGAATTTTATCACTTATATATTTTGATTTAGATGCTTTAAACTTTTTTGAATAAGTTTTAACATAATCTAGAAATTCAACTGATCTATTAAGCTGTTTTTCTGAGTATAGTTCATAAAGTTTTTGTCTACTTTTGTGTATACCCTCAGTGGCCCATTCACTGAAAGTAGGACTATCACTAATCATGACCTCCTTAGCCTTGAATATGGAGTTGAACTCGTTGTAAAAAGAATCAAAAAATAATTTATACTCGTACATTACATTTGGATCTAAGCCAGTGTCTAAGAATGGAATTTTATTGCGAAGTCCAACCCTCATACGTTCCAAGCGGTCACCAGTTATTGGTCTACATAATATTTTACGTTTTGTAACTTTTTCTTTAGTGATTTTAAAAGATGCTATTTGCCCACAATGGTCCGAATCTAGCTTTTTTATAATACTTTTACTTTCTGGCAACATATCGCTGTATATATTATCCAGGCAAGTGGCTATTGTATCACAATATCTAGTAGGCTCCAAAAATAAGTTTGTAAGATTGTGTGATTTAAATAAATTTAAAATATGATAACTCATAGGCGTATTAACAAGTAAATCGACATTAAAATCACCACACACTATTAGGTACTTATTAGTTTTTCCAAGATTACATAGAACTTTGTCAATAAGTTCCTCAAATTCGCAAAAGGGTGAGGTTCCAGGTTTATACACGCATACTACTATGAATTTATGAATTGCTCCATTTCCACTCACGACAGTTCGACTTTACACCCTAGAGAAAGAGACACAATATCTTTCCGTTCTTTAAATTTAATTAATATTTTTTTTATTTAATAAAATCAAAGATCCCTCCCCGTACTGTGGTCACCCTGCAGAATGCACTACCAACCCGGTGATTACTGAAACTGAACATGAGCTCATTCGACTTACGCATATGTTCTGTAATACAATTATCTGAATTCATTAACAATGCCAACTCTAACTCTTTGCCATGTGTTAAACAACCAATATTTTGATGCCCTATGTTGATATAATTTTAATTATTGGATTTGGTTTCATTTGGAGGGCATTTTTTAACAATTAATATTTGTAACTAAATTTAATTCAATTAATTGACTATGTCTGCTAAAGGGTAATATTGCCTCTGTTGTCGTAGAACTTAATCTAAATTACTTGGAACAGAATCCAAAGTCTTAACACTAAATCTACATTGCTCAATAAAAGCAGTTTTGTCAGCCAAGTTCTTGGCTGAAGTGTAAAAATAATTGAATAGCAAACTTGCTATTTATTTGTCTCTTATAATGCTTTGGTAGAAAATACCTACCTTTGTATTGTTATCTTATCCCATTGAATTTGCAAGTTTAGATTTCATGGTTTTCCTTTCATTTAATTTACCACGTTTGTTAGAGAGATTTGATCCTTATTATTGACCCTGTCGATCGATGCCATAAAAGTACAGGCTGTTATTTTTTCGGATTTTACCCGGTTCGATTCCCGGGTGTGGCAATCGAATTTAAAAAATAAAGGATTTTTTTCTATAAGTTAAATTGTCTATCTGTATGTATGTACTGTATGTAGAGTACTTTCCCTCCAGGTGTCATTAAAAAATTCCATCCTGTATATCTGATTAGCTGACATTCGAATTATGTTATTGAGATAGTATTTTATTTATTTATTATACAATTATTTACAATAAGAATTACAATATACATAATTATATACTAAAAATATTTGCATTACAAAATGACGTTTAAAAAATTCTCCGCGTCATTGCCGACTGGGAAGGTTTCCAGAATGCTGGCTCTGTTGCCACGTTGGATGGCGATACTTATCCTTTGGGCCAGAAAATAGCCAGCCTTCTGGTCCTGCGAAGCATCGATTAAGCGTTAAGTAATGTCTCTATAAAGGCGGCGAGCACTCTGACCCCATGACCCCAGGGTCTCAACCACAAACGGCTCAAATACAATTATACAATTTCATTCACTGGGTGGGACTAGAAATGAAACTCTTGACATTTCATAATTTTGACAATTTAGCAGTTGACATTTAAAGTAATTTTTAGTGCGTGAAGACTTGTATACTTTGTCCATTCGTTTATTTTCTTTTTGACAGTACGATTTGACTTTCAATAATGATCTTTATAACAAAGTGCGAAGGTCTATTAAAATGAAGTACTAAAATTAATAAAGTATTTCATTTAGACCTTCGCACTTTGCTATGAAGATTATTATTGAAAGTCAAATCATCAATTAAAACATCTAAGTAGACATTTTCCTTGGACTTATTCTCCCACTTTTCGGGGTAAATTTAGAAGTGGTCGTGTTATTATTTAAATTTATTTTCATATACCCCAATAAAATTAATTATGATACAAGTGTTTTGATATCCTTATGAATATGGTGTCAAATGACCATCGCCTGTCCCTATGGACAAATTTTAAAACAACAACAATCAAAATAGCGAAGAGTTGGCAGTATGGTCAAATGACCTTCGCCTGTCCCTATGGACAAATTTTAAAACAACAACAACAACTATGAATATGTAGTACCTACGATATTTTTATGTGAATTATAGATATTATTGTGTGATTTATTGAAACTATATTGTATAAATGTCTGATGATGCCGTGAGGTGAAACCGGTCAGTAGAAATAAAATTATTACAGTGGAAAAGTATATGTGTTTTTGATGTCCGTTTAGATTGAGGAGCCACATTTCGTATCTTAATGAAATTTATATAGGTATTTAGTAGTAAGTTTAAACATTTTTGTAGCCTCAGTCCTCGATTTTGTAGTATAATACTTCAAAAGTTATAAGAACATAAAGGTGGCTCCTCAATCTAAATGTTTAGATTGAGGAGCCTCGTCATAACTAGGAAAATCATGGATGAATATTTACCAAAATTAGGTATGATTTAGTAGTATTCGAGAGTAGTTAGTAGACAAAATCTGAGTTTTGTAGTATTAAAATTAAAAAAGTTATCATACATTATATGTGGCTCCTCGGACCATTACTTACTAGTCGTCATTTTTCATAGAAGGAGTCGTACAATTAATGCGCTATTTCTTGGTCATTTAGTAGTAACTATTTTAGTTTTGTAGGATAAGATTCAGTAATTAATTATGAGTGGATTAGGAGATATGGCACATTTTAACTGGCTCCTCAATCCAGACGTTCTACATACTGAATAATTGACTGTAGCTACCTGAGATCACAACAGAATCAAAAACTAGATACACTAACATTTAGTATAAATTTGTACTAAATACACATGTACACAACAACATTGTATCACTTGGTATTTAAAAGCCAAATTACTTTTCGATATTCCTTAAGAATTTGCTATTAAAGGTGACCATGTTATATGAATGAAAACAGGATGAATGATTTTAGAAATTTATTTTATCTAATCTCAGGTCGAATAGTACGAATTATGATTTCAAAATTTGATGATATAAAGCCTATGGTTATGAGACAGTAATATAAAAAACTAAAAGTTGATTTATGATACAGATTTTCTATGACATTTTCTCCAAAACTGTATCATAAAGTAATTAATTAAAGTGCAGTGTGTTAAAAGTGCGTATCGATACAGGTGGCATTTATCATCTCCGGCTTAATGAGTGCGCGCGAAGGTTAGAACTTTATAATATAAAATTCGAAGACGTAGTGAATATTGACGTGTCTACAATTGTCGTTAAATTATCTAAATTCCAATACTGTACTATACATTATGTAAATAAATAATAACTATACTTTAGCTGACTATATATTTTCATCTACTTTGGTTGCTTTATAATCAATTATATAATTACAGTTCAGAGAGGTACCTAGCTAAATTCTGTAGCGTATCGCACATCCTGTACACTTCTAAAAATAACACTGATTCGTGTGAGAGAAATAAACATTATTAATCTATGTCATCAATATAATCTTTATTAGAATAATACGCTTTCATTAGATACTTTTTAATAGTTGTTTTTATAAATATGAATATATTAGGACAATTCACACAACGCCATCTAGCCTCGAACTAAGCAGAGCTTGTGATATGAGTATTAGATAAACTGATATAAATACTTGTATACATTTTTTTTGTAAATACATACATAGGAGGTGAACGGTGGTAAATAAGCGATAATTATACATAGGAAACACCCAGACTTCGGTACAAACGTGTGTCATCATACAAAGTTTGTCCCGACCGGGAATCGAACCCGAGACTCCGGCGTCGAGAGCGGATGCACTACCGACCACACCACCGTAGTAATCTGTCAGTTTTAAATTTGTATGTTTGTATTTATGTATGGATGATCATAAAATATCATCTAAGCCCATAGAATCTAATCACAGGAACGGAAATCGTCGCAATACATTTCCTTATACACAGTGATTTTATGGTCGTTTTGAACCCAGTATCGGAGTTACTCTGAATAATATTACGGAACCCTTTTTAATGTCAAAATTGTTGTACTGGTAATAAATAGCTCGATCTAGAAATCTAAAGATTTGATGAAGTTGGTATTGCTCATTTTAGCTACGTGGTCAGAGCATTCCCCTTGTTAAGCCACGGGTTCGAGTCCTGACGATGACATTTAAGTTTTTGTGATTTAAGTATACTTGCCTAAATACTTAACAGTAGTAGAAGAACTTATTGCTTTCAAATACAGAAATATAATATTAAAAAAGTTGCCTATTTCCGTTAACCTTCTCACTCGTTTGAGTTGATTATTAGTATCGTACCGATACTACCGAAAAATTCCGTCTAATGCACAAACGCCCTATTACTGAGACTTCACTGTCCGTCTGTCTGTCTTGGGCTGTATCTCATGAACCGTGATAGTTAGAAAGTTAAAATTTTAATAGACTCACACTTGGCCTTGTTTTTATATATAAATATTAATAATATTTCTGGACTAATATATTCATGGACACCCTACGAAATAATTTGTATGGAAATTATAGAATAGCTAATAAGTTCGTAAATATGTACTTTTTTATGATAGAATTATAACGGGCATTTAGTATAAATTTATACTAAATATTGATGTGTTTGTTACAAATTTCGTTACAAGTATAAGTAGATTAGAGGCAGTTATAACTATATTAGAGCAAATATATTTTTTTAAGCGTCTCAATTGAGGAGCCAGTTAAAATGTGCCATATCTCCTAATCCACTCATAATTAATTACTGAATCTTATCCTACAAAACTAAAATAGTTACTACTAAATGACCAAGAAATTGCGCATTAATTGTACGACTCCTTCTATGAAAAATGACCACTCGTAAGTAATGGTCCGAGGAGCCACATATAATGTATGATAACTTTTTTAATTTTAATACTACAAAACTCAGATTTTGTCTACTAACTACTCTCGAATACTACTAAATCATACCTAATTTTGGTAAATATTCATCCATGATTTTCCTAGTTATGACGAGGCTCCTCAATCTAAACATTTAGATTGAGGAGCCACCTTTATGTTCTTATAACTTTTGAAGTATTATACTACAAAATCGAGGACTGAGGCTACAAAATTTTTAAACTTACTACTAAATACCTATATAAATTTCATTAAGATACGAAATGTGGCTCCTCAATCTAAACGGACATGTGTTTTTGTGCAATATGCATCAAAATCCATTGCGTAGTTTTTAAGATTTAAGCATACGTGCGGACGAAGCGACTTTATTTTATACTACGTTATGATTATAATTATTATAATATAGTATAGCGGACGCCCGCGTGAAGTACTTTTATTGTTTCCAATTCCATCCCATACACCCTATTACATCACCTGCCACGTTAAAATCGGTTCAGCCATTCCAGAGATTAATGATGAACAAACAGACAGACAAAAATGTAAAAAATTGCATTTTGTATGTCTGTATCGTGTATACTATCGTATGGATTGAATAAAAAGCGGTTCATTTGATATTACACATAGACACTTACATTTTATTTATCTGAAGTATGTATGGATGTATGGATGAATTATAATCACCGTTCATGCCGTCAGACTTTGGAACGCTCTTCCAACCGATATAAGGAATTGCAGAACTGTGTCTGGCTTCAAGAAGAGAGTTAGGGAACACTATCTCGCTTCTTTACCTTAATTATTGTACGTCTATGTATGTTTATATAACTTTTTATGTATGTATTTGTGTATTTATGTATGTTTATTAACCTGCACACACATCAGCACCTGTTTGCATCATGATCTCCTCTCTTAGGCCCGCTGGAAGAGATCTCTTTAGAGATAAGTGGCACCAGAGTAGCCACCAGTGGTAATAGAGAGGCTCGTGGTCTAGTGGTAACCGACAATGTTAACACATTGCAAAGGTTAAGCAACATCTAGTCAGGCCGGTCTTGGGATGGGTGACCATTCCTTAAGACTTAAGACACTGAGACCTCTCCGTTAAGCCGTCGGTCCCGGTTGTCATACGAACATCTATGGCAGTCGTTAGGGGTAGTTGGAGCCCTAAATCAAAAATCCGACCGATCTAACAGGATCTAAAGGTTATGGAGGTCAGATGGCAGTCGCTTCACGGAAAATATCGAAATTCAGCCGAATCGCAGTTAGACTGGAAAGCCGACCCCAACTGAGTTGGGAAAAGGCTCGGTGAATGATGTGTGTACAAAAATAAATAAATAAATAAAAAAATAAATACATTATTTCAGGTCACTCAAGAACAATAATAGGTTACGAGAAACACAAAGATGGGAAGGCCACGTTACTTGTGTTAGACCCCTCACATTCACCTGCTCAAGTAAGTACCTATATACAAATACAATAACTAAGTTAGTACATCGCCTAACATATTTATATAGTGAAAGAAGTATCAAAATCGGTTCAGTATAATATTCAAAGATCATTCTCTACAAACTCACAAACTTTTGGTACCATTTTATAACACGAAGATTAGAAAATTTCCGTAGCTATTGAACTGATTTTGAAAATTCTTTCACAAGGTAACTATGTATAGTTGTATTATCCCAAAGTGACATAAGCTTCGATGTATCTGGCTAATGTGTGTCCTCGAGAATTGTCATCTCAGCCCCATTTGACGCCCCCTACTGGGCATAAGCCTCCCCCCAAATAGAGCGGGAATTCCGCCTACATAAACCACGCTGGCCATAATTTTTTTTTTTTTGTATATTCTCATACAACGTCATCTAGCCTAAATTAAGCTAATATAAGCTTGTGCTATGGGATCTAGACAACTGTTAAACATACTTATATATTTCTAAATACATACATATTATACATAGAACACCCATTATTATTATTATTTCCAACGGGGACGCCGGCAGCCGGACGGACGATCCACCCGCGACTCTTGCGGGCCATTTTGTCCATTTCCCCAGTTCTCCCCTTGGGGAGATTGTGGTTGATCCAGCTCTCACGGCACCCCGTCGAATCTTCTTGTGTCCTTAATAAATCTAATTATCTGTTCCACCTTCAGATTGCTAATGTCCTCCTCGTATAGTCTGTCCGACCCTAGGAGTTCCCATCTGAGCAATGAGTACATGGGACATTCAGCCAGCAGGTGGAAGCTTGTTTCATCGCTGTCCATGCACTCTGGGCATATCGGGTCGGTTTTCACTCCTATCACTGTCAGGTGTCTATTTAGTCGACAGTGTCCTGTTATGACTTCCATGGCGAGTCTCATACTTCCTCTTGGGAGCTTCATGATATGACTCGTCGTTCTCTTATCCATGCCCTTGATGAAGATTTTCGACTGTCTCATTCCAGTCGAGGTCTTCCATCTTTGGTTGTTTTCTGTTTTTATTCTGTGGCTGATTACTCCTTTGGCGATTTTATGCGCAATGGGCAACCGGGGTTCCGGTCCCACAAAGTTTACGTCAGCACCTTCTCTGGCTAGTTTATGGGCCCGCTCGTTGCCAGGGTACCCAGGCAATCGTTAGGTCGGTGTTCTCGGCCAATCTATCTAATGATTCCTTACATTCCTTGACTGTTGCTGATTTTGTCTCCACTTTGTCAAGCGCTTTCAGTGCCGCCTGGCTATCGCTGTATATGGTCACCTTTCCCGTTATGGTCAGGTGTTCCATTATTTCAACGCATTCCTTGATGGCATATATGCAAGTGTCTTTCAGGCAGAGATATATCTCTGCCTGAAAGACACTTGCAAATCTTCCTAGGGGTATTGACCTGTCCATTTCAGTTCCGTCTTGGCATTTTATATGCACTCCGGATCCTGATAGATTGGTCAATTCCTTTCTTGAACCATCTGTATAGCAGATAGTATCACTGGGATCTATCCGCCATTCTTCTCGTGTCCCTATATGTATTCTGTATTTTTTGTCAAAAGTTCTCACCTTCCTGATAAGGTCATTATTGCATAGGATCATTGACAATTATTCTTCGTAGTTCTTGCTTATGCTTGCATGACCTTTGTCCATGAAATTTCAGTCCATAGGCCGATGCTTCTAAGTTTGAACCATTGTTCGGTGGCTCTTCTTTTTATTTCTAAGTCCAAGGGGTTCAGCCCTAATATGATCTCAAGCGCGGCTGTTGGTGTGGACCTCATCGCGCCTGTGGTCATGAGGGCTGCTAGCCTTTGGACTTTGTCTAGTTCTTTCTTGTTTTCACCTGTGGCAGCCTTGTGCCACCATACCAGGGCTCCATGCAGGATCCTTGGCAAAATTATTGCCTTGTATATCCATAGCACTACCGATGGTTTTATTCCCCAGGTTCTTCCTATAGTCCTTTTACACTGCATCATTGCCATTTTAGCTTTTGTGCATGTGTTGCTAATATGAGTCTTGAAAGTTAGCTTGCTATCCAGGGTTACTCCTAGATATTTCACCTCCGTAACTTTTTCTAGGTTGTGATTATCTAGTCTCACTGGTATAGCACTTTCTATCTTTCTCTTGTTGGTGAACAAAACGAATTTAGTTTTGTCGGGGTTCAGGTCAAGGCCTTTGCTCCTGCGCTATACTAACGCTTCTTTTAGGCCTCTGTTCATGATTTCGCACATGACGCTGAGGACTTTTCCTGTGATTAGGAGCACGCCGTCATCAGAGTAGACTTGCGTATATATGTGCATCCCGTTTATTTTCTTTATTAGTTCCATCTATTAGCAGGCACCACAGTAATGGGAATAGGCATCCCCCTTGGGGGAAGCCTCGTTTTGCCACCACTCTGTGTGTTGTTCCTGCTATTTCTGCCTGTATCTTACGGTGTTTAAGCATATTTTTTACCCATCCTGAAAGATCTCTGTCAATGCCCTCGCGGTTTAGGGTGTCCTCTATTGAGTCGGGGGTTGCTTTGTCAAAAGCGCCCTCAACATCGAAGAAGCAGCCTAGGGCGTATTCTTGATTGCTTATTGATCTTTGCACTCTTAAAACCAGGCTATGTAGGGCCGTTCCAGTTGACTTGCCCTCCATGTATGCATGTTGGTTTAAGTGCAGTGGAGATCCGCTTTTCTCTATTTGTTTTCTTATTATTCTGTCTAGGATTTTCTCCAGTGTCTTCAGAATGAATGAGGAGAGACTGATGCATCTGAAAGACTTTGCCTCCTGATACAATATCTTCCCGGGTTTCGGGATGAAGACCGCTCTTACCTCTCTCCACTTGCTTGGAATATACTTGGTTGTGATACTACTGTTATATAGATTCAGTAGATCTTTGACTATGTATCTAATTGCTATCTGTAACATTTTTGGGAAGATTTCGTCTGGTCCAGCAGCCTTGTATGGCTGGAAGGACCTTACGCTCCACTGTAAATGTTCTTCTGTAATGATTGCACTCGTCTCCTGTTCCGCTATGGGATTTAGGGTGGGCGGTGAGTTATCATCTGTGTCTTCAACGCTTCCTGGAAAGTGTGTGCCCAACATCACTTCCAGTATCCTTTTGGGGTCGGTGATGAGTTCATCTCCGTTCTTTATGCTTCCTAGTTTGCAGGTATTGCCCTTGGAAAACGTTTTCACCAGTCGCGCCGCGTCTGGTGAAAACGTTTCAACGGTTTCAACGGTTTCAACCCCTGCTCAGAACGCTTTCCAGCTGTTTCGGTTTTCCCTTCTGCATTCTTTCTTATATATATTTCTGACTTTTCTATATTCTTGCCAGCTCTCATCATCATTCTTATCTAGGGCTTTTCTGAGAGCTCGCCTGGTCTTTTTTCTTTGCTTCTCTAGAGCCTTTGTCAACCAGGGTTGACCCTTCCCTGGACTTATCTCTCTTAGTGGGCATGCCTTGTGGTAGGCTTCCCTTAGAGCGGCGTCTAGTCTATTGGCTTCTTGTTCTATTTCTGTTGTGTCTCTCAGCAAGGTTACTGGACCTGGGCTCCATTTCTCCATTTGTTGTTCGTATGTGGCCCAGTCTGTTTTCCTCGCATTTCTTGTTAGGATCTTCTCTGTCTTGGCTTCCAGACTGAAAGTGATTCGTTTGTGGTCTGACATTGAATTGCTTTCGTCTAGTTCCCAGTCTTTAATATGTTGGCTGATCCTAGAATGATTTCGGAGTATGGGTATACTCCGAAACAAACATTTGTGAATCACACAAATAATTTGATTCGACCTGGAATCGAACCTGGGACGTCAGGGCCTGCAGTCGCATACTCATACCACTGCGCCACCGAAGCAGTCGTAAGAGTTGGCATTGGGTTTTATGTCGAGTTCTTTTTTCTATAAACATACTTCGATAAATATTCTTATATATATTTCTATACTAAACTCCTAAACAATCATTTGTGGGTCCTACAAATATTTGATTCGACCCGGAAATCGAACTCGGGACCTCAGGACGACAGTGTAGGAAGGTCATACGATATAGTTTACATTCCATGTCAGGTTCACCAACTAGTATGCGGCAGTCCGTCCATGTGCGCGGCAGCACTGCGCCTGCTGCGGCGCGGCTCGAGCGCGCTGAGAGCGAGGCAGTACCAGCTGCTCTGTATCAGCGGGGCTATTAGCGAGGAGGCTGAGTACGAGGTACATATACACTGACACTGCAGATATTATATTAACAGGTATTTGGAGGCCCATGGGTCGCCCATGGGTTGTGGAAGTCAGATGGCAGTCGCTCCACGAAAAATATCGAAGTTCAGCCGAGTCGCAGTTAGACTGGAAATGCGGACCCTAACTAGGTTGGGAAAAGGCTCGGTGCAGAAACTAGAAAAAATATAACATTAATTATAACGGTCTAATGAGGAGAATCCTTTACTCACCAAGATGGAAGGCGTGTCCACACACAATGTAACATGCAATCAAAGAATATGACTATGAATAACTAAGAATATGACTGTCAAGTCAAATCACCTTTGTATTAAATGTCAAAACGCTCGTAAGGTTCGTAGCAAAATAATTAGTCCATTGAAATGTTTAATTTTTGGGGCTAAGTTTGCAAAAGTCAGAAGACACTATTTTATTTTTTAGATATCAAGGAGGGGGTAGTGTAAAGCTAAATCCAAGCTTGTGGGGTCCCAGCCCTTATGGGTTTTCCGCCATCTTGAAAAAGGGTTGCAAATCGTTATCGCGCTCTATAGGGCAAACTATTCATCGCACAAAAAAATTGCGACCACATTTTTGTCGCAAATTAAATTCTCTACTACAAAGTAGTAGAGAATTTACTTTTCTACAACTTTTTTTCGTAGAATTAAACATTACAAAGTTATTAACAATAACAGATTAAAATTTGAGAACAAATTTCCTTTAAGGGGTTATATTTTTTTACCTGATCATTTTACAGTAAAATTCATCAGAGCATGTTTGTAGATGAGTTTTTGAGGAATAATTTCCAATATTAACATTTTAATATTTATTTATTATTAAGGGATTACAGCGCTCCGAAATTAACAGTATTCTCCAATACTCATAAGTATTTACATAAAAATGAATGATCACACAGTTTTCTCTCATTTTTTCATTATTGAAATAAAAAAACATTGTATTTATTGATGTAAATATAAAATGGAAGCCTGTGACGTCACTTGTATTTACTGTCAAATCAGTAACTATGAGGGCCGAATACTAAAACGTCACTCATATATTCAGATATACTCAAAAGTGACTTGTGTATAAAAAATTGCAAGCATTTAAACAGTTCCTAAATATTTGAGTGACGTTCCAGTATACGGTCGTTAGTGTTTCGATTGATGATTAAAAATAAAAACAAGAAAATTACATAATTTGATTGAATATAATATTCGAATCTATTTTTGAAATATTTATTTAACAAATACAATTAAATTATTTATTTTAGTCGTAGGCATTTTCCATATGCCCATAGTGTTGACGCCCTGCGCGCGCGCACAAAGCTCACAAATAGAGCATTAAAATTTTAAAACACATTAAAAATATACTTCTTTCATGCTACATTGCCTAAACAAGCCGTTAGGGTCCTAAGCTAACATCTCCTGCAAGTGGAGCACCTGCCGATCAACAGACGAGGTTCAGACTAACAGGAGAGTTCCCGATAAACGGCAATAGGCTCGCCATCTATTACGTATCTATATATAGAAATGGGGAATGTAATTTTTGTCCCCCCTTAGCTCTCGAAAACTGCTATGCTCCAATGATGATTGACCCCTCTAAAAAAAACTATAAGGTAATAAGTATTGTAACGATTTTATTTTGTTTACAGGCAAGCAAAGTTCTCCAATCAGTTCGAATCCCATAGGACAGGTGAATGGGGTTGAACCCCTATAATATATATAAACTGTATGTACAGACAGAAAGTGTAACAAAAGTAGGTATTGATTTGCTAACGTTACTATTAGCATTTTATTTTAAAACACCATGTATAAATTATAAAAAAAAATTAAAAATATTTGTTAATTTTTAAAACTGGTAAAGTCCTAGCTAATAGGCTCAGTCTATTACACGGGACCAAGAAAGTACATAATTGACGAAAAATGGGTGTATTATCAGCTCGTTCTACCCTTGGTGTGTTAAAAAACATCGGGGACAAGAACGGTTGAACTTTGAGTTAAAATTAACAAGTATTTATTTAAGTAATTTTATTTGTTATTGAATCATTAAACTTACATTTCTTAATTGTAACTAACAAGTAACTAAAAATAAATATATCTGTAAATTACTGCCCAATAAGAAATAGACTAGCCTATTTTTGGACATGACAACGCATGACAGGTAACGTGCTCTAAAGCGTAAAGATGGCATCAGGCTCATATCCTTCAGACGGCCCTTTTTGTTCGTCTCGAAGTATCGACTAACGTCCATAACTAACTTCAACCTTATCGGCCTGGTCCCCAAAACGTAATAATAATACAATGGCGGTTACAACACGACTTATTTATTTATTTATATATATATATTTACATTTAAAATAGTACAGACGGTACATCTATAGATGGCGCAGGTAGTATGCAGAGCATGATGCAGGTAAAAATTGTAATCACCTAAGTACAAAATATGGATTTTGTACTTAGGTGACTACAATTTTTTTTTGTTGCATTTTACAGTCTTATTGATTTTGACACAAGACCAATGTACATTCGTCCACATTTAGTCTTAAGAAAATGTGTAAATGAGTAAATTATTGAAAAAGAATGACCGAGAGTTTTATTGCCAAGTTATTTCTCTCGGTTCTACTTATTGCTTTGCGAATCTGGCAGTACATGTAAATATAGAAGCAATGATATTTTTATTTTAAGTACTTACTGACGTTTGTGAGAGCCATTTAGTGACCTATACAAATAAATAAATCATTTCATTTCAGTAATCTAAATAAGATTATTTTTTAACATGATAAGGTTGAAGTTTAAATTTAGACACTACCTAAGGTTGCCTAAGGAGTTCGATTTTTGCTGAGCGCGTGGCTGGTGGCTTTTTAGGTTACCTCTGGCGCTCCGCAAAAATCGGGTTCCCAGACCCTCACTTATACCGAACGTTTCTTATATTGTCCTGAACCTCGAGCTAGTTCGAAATAACTAGTTCTTCTGTGTGTGGGACTATCAAGCATTACCTTGACATTGGCAAAATCACTGATAAAAACGATGGAACAATGTTTTTTTTTTTAAAAAGAAGAAGGTTGCCTAAGGTACTATATTCAACTGGCCTGTTCGAATAGTCATTGGGCAGTAATTAATAAGAATGAATCTAGGAAATAGATAGCTAAAAAAATAGATAATATAAGTAAATAAGTACCAGTGGCTTCGAATTAATACAATAAGAGTTATTATTTCATTCATAAAAGGAGAGAAAGGAATATAGTTAATAGATTTATAATAAAGGTGCTTTAATTTTTTTTTTTTAATTATAAGCACAGCATTAAAATACAGATTATCTAATTATGGCAATAGTGGTTCTGTCTTGTAATTATTATGTCAGATAATATAATTATTATGTCATTAGATTGTTATTCTTGTTGTTTTATTAAATAAAATGTAGATACATTTGAAGTAAATATTTATAAATTATTCTAACACTCTTATTTAATTATTAACCATGTTATTTATAAAAATAAACTAATTTGCTTAGAAACTTTAATAACTTAACGTGGCTGAATGCAAGAAAAATATTAAAATCAAGCAAATTGTTTAAAATATTTGGAAAGTTAATATCGGTTAAAATTACAAATGAAAATTAAATAAATTTATTATGTACATTATCCTTTAAATTAGAAATCTTTATCGTAACTATTGAATATCTTGTTAATTATGTCAATTATGAAACTTACAAATTTTCATCTTATATGGTATGTAATTCATTTTGTTATATTATACTTAAAAAATGTCGTCTCGTAAGTGTTGTTTGACCAAATTGTTGTTTAATATTTAAATTGTTGTCATTATTTCTAGTTAACTTTTAATCGACAACGACCTCACCTGCTAGTGGCGCACCTGCTGATCAACGGACGAGGATCGTTAATATACGGTACCTATGGAGTGGCTTCGGCCCCTACGTGGGAACCAGGTGGTACAACAGTGTTGGTCCGGGGGGGTGTACCACCGTGCAGCTGTGCTAAAGCACCCCATTTAACCCGTTGCGTTAGGGGTTCAGCAGCTGCACCGTCGGGCTCCGGCGACGTATGGTGCAGCAGGCATGGGACCAGTGGGGGCGAAGCGGAGTCTAGTGTGGGTGGTGTGGGTCGATTCGCCAGCCAGGGAGAACCTTAGCAACGGCGTTGCC
>OY748305.1:2555881-2864432 GCA_963556515.1 Nudaria mundana | reverse complement strand
GTAATGGGTCTGGGAGTGGATACCCTCTCGCTAGAGACCATGCTTCAAGCCATGGTCTCCAGCGGGAGTAGGTGGAACGCGGCCGTGTCCTTCTGCGAGCAAGTCATGCTGGCCGGGAGGGAGAGGTAGCGTACCCTCCCCGCCGAGTTCCGTAGTAGGCGGCGAGGGCGCCGCAGACTCATCTACGCGTAAGACCATTTACCTCCATGATCGGGGCCTGAGGACGGCGGGATCGCCACCCGTCGTCCTTACAGAAGCAGGCTAGAAGGGTTGCGTGCTGGGGGGCCTTTGCCCCATAGCACACAACCAGATTCACTCACTGACGCGGGATAAAACCCTAGCCCAACGACGCGGGATTCTCATCCCGACCAAACACTCGCAGAGACCACAGAGGTGGTCAAAGTTCGCCGGGCGCCACTGGAAGTACGTTCTGCTTGTAACCAGAGACGCCCGGCAACGGACGTTAGAGCAACCGCAGCTTTGGGCCGCTGAAATTAAAAAAAAAATTAAGAAAAAAAAAAGAAACAAGATCTTAGTCGTAGTAATAACAAAAATGCTAATACAATAAAATTCGGGCAAATAATTGTAATAATTGACATGTGTCCGTGACAGTGTGTCATCTATTGCCATCTTAGCGGTCAAGATATCCATGGATTTTATTCAGAAGTTTACGTTTGACCAGACCTAGAGTGGCGTATCTATACCAGTATAATATGTATGTATAATCTATGGTGTTTTATACAGGCTGGGAACTCCTCAGGATTATTAGCTCATTCGACGTAGTTCAATCTGATTTCGCTAAATGCCATTACGTGATCGAGGTATTGTCATTCAAATGACATTGAATCAAACAATACTTATTGTTTTCATATTTTAACGAATTATTGTATATTGTAATTATTAAATTAAATAAAACCCAGTTGGGTTATTTTCTTTACATAAATAAATACAGTGCGTAAAGTTTTAGAATGAGATTTGAGAAGAATGTTTGTGACTCAATTACACGTAAACCGTTCAACAGATATTCATAAAAAATTGCACATAGATAGATAATATCCTCATTTCACTTATGGTATATTTTTACCCCGGTAATAGATTCCCGTGGGAACTGGGAACGAGAGAGAGACAGTTAAATGGAACTTCATTCTAAAACTCATCCGCAGTTTAATTGGTGTTATTGAAAGTTGGGAACAATTGTGTGAATATGGAACATGCAAGATATGTTATGAGCTCGTGTTGGACTTATTGATTTTATTAAACAGTTTTAAGAGCGTATTTTTTATAATATAATTAAAATACTTTTCATTGTTTTATAAGCTATTAATCGTTACAGAGTAAAAAAAAATAAAAATCATTCCTTACCTCTAAAATAACAATATAATTTATTTATAATCAATAGATTATGTAATTTCATCGTATTGAGACAACACTTAAGTACGATAGGCGAAGTCGTATGGCGAACATATAGGGAAGCATGCTTTAGTACAAATATTATGAACATACAAACATACATATTTAGTTAATAATAGTAATCGTTTTATTAGATAATTTGCCGAAAATTACCGACAATAGTTTAATAAATACGATTTTTAGTCAATCTGGCTGAGAGTCGGAGAACCTACGTCTTATATTTAATTTTTTTTCCAAAACACATTTATTTTATCTACCACTTATTGACACGAAATGTTCAGTCTATAAACGGATAAAAAAAAACATTAAATTAAATAAATCTAACTACTTTGCAATATTCCGCCACATGCAAATTACCCAACTCTCGTATTTATTCATGCACAAGTCCGCCCTCCAAACCCACTTAGGCCGAAAGAATAGAGAAATAATTTTGAAAATAGAAAAAATATGAGAGTTGTGTTATCGTGCAAAAAATAATAAAAACCTCGACACGTGTTTTGCCCCCAACCAGGGGCATCATCAGGAGATGTCGATGGCTGGGCGCACGGCGACCGAATGAGCCACAACTCGTAAACCGCACCTATTTATATCCTAGGTTTTTTATTTCTACCCACAACCATAATACCAAATTATTTTATGTCTACCCACCACCGTTGTTTGAATGACGTATACCTACCCGCAGCAAAGGGGAAGAGGCGAAATTAAGTTGATCATTTAAAATATTAGGGTTCAAGCGTCTATGTTTGTAGATTTCTAATTGTTCCAAAACCGAAAGCCTCAGTCCTTTGTTGCAGGTGTGCAGAACGTCATAAGTGTGAGGATTAGGTAGGAAAGAAATCCGTAAGTTCCACATCGGTGCCCCGGATTACGGAACTTACGGATTTCTTATCTCATTTGAATAGTGTTCACCCTAAAATCAAATTCAAACTCGAGTTAGAGAAGGATAGGTCCATAAATTTCTTAGATTTGACTATTACTAGAAATGAGGGTGGGCATGAATTCCGGATCTTTCGCAAACCCACTTATACTGACACAGTAATTCCTGCTACTTCCTGTCATCCTTGGCAGCACAAGCTTGCCGCCTTCCACAGCTATGTTCACAGGCTATTTTCGATTCCACTTTCTCAAATAAATTTTAACCGCGAATTAAATATTATTTATCAAATTGCTAAATCTAATGGTTACAGTACCAAGCTTGTGGACAACTTAGTTGGAAGGCGGCGAGCCTCAATTACGCGTAGTTTACTATATGCTGTTCCCCCGGATCGTGACGTCCATCGGTATAGAGCTAGTCTAACTTATTTAGGTCCGATATCTGATAAAGTTGCCAAAATTTTACGTAAAAATAATATTCATGTCGCGTTTAGAACGGACAACACTATCCGGAGAAACATTTGCAATGTTAAGGAGAAAATTGGGGATGACAGGAAGTCAGGTGTGTATAGGCTTAAGTGTGGGGATTGTGAGGGTGTTTATATTGGCCAAACCGGCCGTAGCTTCGCGACGCGGTATAAAGAACATATATCAGCTTTTAGAAACAATCGCCCAGAACGGTCTCATTTCGCAAAACATTTGTTGGATTCCGGTCACTCCCTACCTAATCCTCACACTTATGACGTTCTGCACACCTGCAACAAAGGACTGAGGCTTTCGGTTTTGGAACAATTAGAAATCTACAAACATAGACGCTTGAACCCTAATATTTTAAATGATCAACTTAATTTCGCCTCTTCCCCTTTGCTGCGGGTAGGTATACGTCATTCAAACAACGGTGGTGGGTAGACATAAAATAATTTGGTATTATGGTTGTGGGTAGAAATAAAAAACCTAGGATATAAATAGGTGCGGTTTACGAGTTGTGGCTCATTCGGTCGCCGTGCGCCGAGCCATCGACATCTCCTGATGATGCCCCTGGTTGGGGGCGAAACACGTGTCGAGGTTTTTATTATTTTTTGCACGATAACACAACTCTCATATTTATTCTATTTTCAAAATTATTTCTCTATTCTTTCGGCCTAAGTGGGTTTGGAGGGCGGACTTGTGCATGAATAAATACGAGAGTTGGGTAATTTGCATGTGGCGGAATATTGCAAAGTAGTTAGATTTATTTAATTTAACTATGGACTTCCGAAAAGTAACGCCTGATAGTATTAACTTTAAAAAAAAACATGGTTTTGTGCGATACCACTTATTATAAAACGGTTGAATTTTGATATAAAATTGTTGGTAAATTTCGGTATTAATCAAGTAAACCCTAGTCCCAGTAAGAAAAATATTATTTAGACAATTTGTGAATATGAAACATATTTTGTTTAAGTTTTGGAGTTTACTCCTTAAGAATCGATTTTCATATATAAGGCGCCCGGTATGAGAAAAATCCGAGGGGTAAAACCTACTAACAAGTAACGAAAATCGTGTCACGTTTTTGGTGCGCACCTCTAGTGCGCAACTTTCTAATTTGTTATGGTTAGATACTCGTACTTAAGGAGTAAACTCCAGTCGTGCGTCGGAGCTGACACACACACTTTTTTTTCTTGTTCTTTTTTTCCTGTAACTAGTTATATGTTGTATAAATAAATAATTCCGTTGGTTAGAACTCTAAATACACCTAAAATGCGTGTCAGTTCAAAATTGTAGCAAATGTGTGGGTAAGGAACAGAATGTCTAAATAATATTTTTGTTTAATTCAATTAATATAAAAATGCACTCATCCATGTGATATTTACGGAATACTTACGTCACTTTAATTCATAAATTAATTCATAAAAAGCTAATAATTTCGACATAATGCTACCAATAGTGGTATATGTGGTAGAATTAATTGTCGGAATTGTTACCTTGTGATTATTAAAATAAAGCTTATGTTTCAACTTACCTATGTAATAATTAAACCTGTGATACGACAAAAAGTCTAGTCACTACACTCACTGTAAATTAAGTCGCTTGGAAGATTATAGGGACGGCAAATTTTGATTTTACCGCCATCTATGAGCCAACTTGAGCGAAACATTACAAATAAAGTTTTGATTTCAGCTCCATCTAGTGACAAACTGAACGAAACTTCAGAGTATATCCTACTTCCTACTAATATTATAAACGCGAAAGTTTGTGAGTATCTAAGTATGTATGTATGGATGGATGAATGGATGTTTGTTACTCTTTCACGTAAAAACTACTGAATGGATTTTAATTTTTTTAATAATATAGCTTATTAAGAAATTGTGTGAATTGTTCAAAATATGACGCGGCGCGACGGGAACGGGAAAAAATCCAAATTACCACGCGGACGAAGTCGCGGGCGACCACTAGTGGTTAATAAAATAGCTTACTAATGTTATTATGTGTAAGTTTGTACGAATGTTTGTTAATGGAATATATTTGAATAAAAATTGTCACTTTATCGATACTGGATGGTATATATACCTGTAATCTTTTCCCATGGAGGATACATAAAATTATTATATACGAGCAAAGCCGTAAGCATCAGGTAGTAAGTAAATATGTCTACAAACCTCTGCAACTAGTACACCTGCTGATCCACAGTCGACAAGGAGTTACTTAGTCAAACTTGGTACATAATTGATGCCCCTTGTAAGACGTTATAATTTTCCAAGTGACAAAGACACTAATCTAAGAGAGCTGTAATGAGTCATGCCTTGTAACGATAGTGAGGGAGCGCTAGGTTCATAGGAGCAGCTAGGCTGTGCTAACATGTAATGTTTCTTCAATAAATATATTATAAGTTACCCGAATACCGTGTTTTATTGTGATGTACTCTTGGACACGCTCGGACTGCAGCGATTCTATTGTTGTATGTAACATTATCCTGTGGTGGAATTACAGAGTGGTTATGGGTTTTCTGGTACGTACAATAAACGGCAATATAATTGCCCCCTATTACGCGGCTCCCACAAAATGACTGCTTTGGTGGCGTGGTCGGTAGTGCATCCGCTTTCGACGCTGGAGTCTCGGGTTCGATTCCCGGTCGGGACAAACTTTGTGTGATGACACGTTTGTACCGAAGTCTGGGTGTTTCCTGTGTATAATATCATACATATTATACACAGGAAACACCCATTTACAATAAAATGTATACTAGGTCGAGTAGGTCGGCACCCTTTTTTTTTTTTTTTTTTTGACGGAATCACTGTTGGTGCAAGACGGTGGTGTCAAGGGTCCATCACGGGAAAAGTAGGGTCGACCCCTTTTACATGGGACCAATTAAGTGACTTGATGTTCGAACGGCTCTCCGTAGCTACTGAACCGATTTTGAAAATTATTTTACTAATAAGTAGTTACATTACTCCGAGAGTGACATAGGCTACTTTTCATCCCGGTAATGTGTTCCCATAGGAATTGAGAATGGGAAAACAAAATCACGCGGTAATGAACTAGTATTTATATAACAACAAGCAGACGCCCGCGACTTCGCCCGCTTGACAATCTACACAAAAACCTTCCTCGAGAACAACTCTATCCATTAGTGAAAACCGCATCAAAATCCGTTACGTGGTTTTAAAGATTTAAGCATTCATACAGAACGGGCGAATTGGTTTTATATTATGTAGTTATTTACCATCGCTAAGGCTCAAGTCACCCCGAAATGCACGCAATGAATCTGCTGACGAGGCTCTCTCAAATACTTAACCCAGTGATGACCAACTAAATTTCTGCCGAAATTCCGACGTCATAGAACCATAAGTTCCCTATAAGCCACAGCGACAATAGGCTCGCAACCCATACCCAATTTAACAACTTCTGAATACCTAATCTACGCTTCTACCAACCTGTACCTACTTTCTTAAAGATGAAGTTAAATAAAAACAGTATTTATGGTAATATCTTTATTTTCAAAAAGAAAATCGGTTCACAAAATTTACCTATTACAGTATACAGCTGTCATTAGACGTAACAAAAAAATGCATTTTATTTTTCAAATTGTTTTTTGGATACCTAATACAATACAATAATATTGACAACCTGTTACACTTACTTTTGAACGGAATTCATTCATTCAATATTTAAAGATATGCACACTAAGTTATATAATCCCTGTCTTAAATTATCATTATTTTATAATAAGTAGGTAATTACGAATCGCTAAATGATTTAAAATTCTAATATAAATACAATTCCATATCAAATAATAACATATAAAATGAATAAAACGATATGGCGTGGTGATTCAGAGATGATAATATATAATTCATAAAGAGATGCCACTCTCACACTGTCGAAAACATTTTCGCGAGAACCAAACGTTTTAAACGTTCGTTTCTGTCGAACGATAGTGGCCTGGAGCGCCCTGGCCTGTGCACGTGTTGCCTCCCACATATAACCCTGGGCTCTTTAAGCGAAGCGTGAACAGGCACATCGCTAGGTCGTCAAGTTGAGTTCAACTCTCTATTGTATTGTGTACTGTGAGAGTCGCCCTCGTCAATTTGGCGATCCTAATATAAATATTTAAAAAATTGGATAGAAACAGGCGTTACTTGGCGAAAATCCATGACAAAACAATGGTAAGTAAAATGTTTTAAGAAAAAACTTTTTAAATTATATAATAATATTAATAATAAAAAATAATATAATAATGTCGGTCACCTTTTTTTTTTTTTTTTTTTTTAATTCCGCGGCCCAAGGCCGCGGCCGCTCTAACGTCCGTTGCCGGGCGTCCCTGGTTACTAGCAGAGGGTATGTCCAGTGGCGCCCGGCGGACTTTGACCACCCCTGTGGTCTCTGTGGGTGTTTGGTCGGGACGAGAATCCCGCGTCATTGGGGTCGGGTTTTATCCCGCGTCAGTGAGTGAATCTGGTTGCGTGCTATGGGGCAAAGGCCCCGCAGCACGCAACCCTTCTAGCCTGCTTCTGTAAGGACGGTGGGTGGCGATCCCGCCGTCCTCAGGCCCCGATCATGGAGGACGATAGTCTTGGGCGTAGTCGCGTAGTCTGGGGCGGCCTGGCCGCCGACTACGGAACTCGGCGGGGAGGGTACGCTCCCTCTCCCTCCCGGCCGCCTCTTTCGCGAGCATGACTTGCTCGCAGAAGGACACGGCCGCGTTCCACCTACTCCCGCTGGATACCATGGCTTGAAGCATGGTCCCCAGCTAGAGGGTATCCACGCCCAGACCCACTACGAGGTCCCGGCGCTGACTCGCCCACGCTGAGCACTCCACCAACGTGTGGAGTGCGGTGTCGTCGTCGGAAACCTCGCAGTGTTGACACCGGGGTGTGACCTCACGATGCATGCGAAACAGATAGCTACCGAAGCATCCATGCCCGGCAACCATCTGCGTCGCACGGTACGTGAGGTCACCATGCTGCCTCTGCAGCCAATCGTCCATGATCGGTCTCACCGCCGCGATGAAGATGGCACCCCCCTTGGGTTGCTCAAGTCGCACCCTCCATGACTCCATGAGATCCTGGCGGAGTTGGGACCGCTGGTCCTCGATTTCTCGAGACGCAGGCCTGTGGTCCCGCTCCAGCGCCTCCTTGCGCCATTGGAACAATGACGCAAGGGCTCTCGCTTCCAGGTCCCATGGAGGGGTCCCGGCTAGGAGACATGCAGCCTCTCCGGAGATCGTGCGGTACCCCCGTACGGTTCTGACGGCCAAGGTTCTAAGTGGTCTGTTTAACAGGGTCACGTTCCCCTTGACCGCCAACCTATCCGCCCACACGGGAGCCCCGTATAGGGCCATACTCCGCACGATCCCCAGGTACAGTCTCCTGCAGGAGGCGTTGGGTCCCTTTAGGTTGGGCATCAGTCGCGAAAGCGCGACCGATGCCTGCGTCACCTTGGGGACCAAACTTCGGAAATGTGGTCCGAAGTTCTATCGGCTATCAAGTACGATCCCTAGGTACTTCATCGAGGATGTCGGTCACCTGTCATTTTTAAAATTTCCCGCCATATAATTGGTTATTGACAAAGTTTTCCGATCTCTATGGTTAGGGGAAGGAGAAAAATACAAATTTCTTTCCTTGTGTTGATTTTCATTGAATGTGTTCAACGGCTTAGGGAGTGAATTAGCAACAAAATATCCTACCTCCTTCGGGGAAGGCGTTACTGTTATGTATGTGTATATTTTTAAATGGCAATTAGGCTATAGAGAACATATTTTAATGTAATTTTCTATTTCTAAAATCAATTTGTGTATTAAACAACCTTAAACGAATTACTTACCTAAATATAAAATAGTACAATATTGGTTTCCACAGACAAATTGTTACTTTCTTATTAATTTTTAATTCGTTTTAATAAATAAATATTGAAATAAAAAAATCTCTATGGATTGGTTACCCTGTAAAGCATTTGGAAGGAAAAATAATGATTGTCTGTGGATTATGTAAACAGACATCAAAGACGTGGACCAATTTTACAATTAGTTTGTAATTAAAAAATGAATTATAGCGCCAATATTATCTAATACTAATATATATTTGTAATAAAAATAAATTTAAAGAAATAGAAAGAAAGAATAACTACCGATGCCAGTACATATTAAAAAAAAATCTTCAATTACTCGTTCGAAATTTAAATTCAATAGACATTTTTATCACCAGTTCTGTGATTGACTGCATCAATTGGCTTGCCTGGCTTGTTTTTAAGTTACATTTAAAAAAGAAAATTTTGAATAGAATACATAAGTTTTATTAATAAGTGAAATACAGAGTTCAAAGGTATATTAGGTATATATTAATATGTTCACACACCATACAAATTGTAACGGACTTGGAAAGACTGACATTAATCATCTAATGTCAAAACGAAAAGTTTTGACATTAGATGATTAATGTCAGTCTCATAGAAATTTGTATGACATAAGTTACATTGACATAACTTACTAAACTATGACGTCACTTATATGTACTGTCAAAGAAAGTTTTTTTTTCTTTTGGAGTTCTTTATTAAATACAATGGGTACATTTTAAACGATTTCATCCACCATAATGTACGTGGGTCTGAAATAAATGGCGTAGATCGTTCATTGAATAGTAAGTTTCACGTATTATGTCATTTGCCCGCAAACTCATTTTATAATTAATCCATTATACAACTAAAAATTAAATTAGCTAACTAAAATATTATGATATGAATGTTTACTTTGTGTACAATTATTAAATGAGCCAAATATTTGTCTCAGAGGTCTTGCATATTGCATCTGTTTGTCCAACAAAAGGGCCCTACACTTAAGGTCGATTCACACATGCCTCAGTTCCGAACGCCATATTTCAGTATCAGTGCAAAATGTTATTTCCTACAATATCTATGAAAGTCAGTGTCAGTGATTAATTATTATATATATATTTATATTTGACATTGACATGTGAGAAAATGTATGAAAGAATGTTTTGCACTGATGCTGTACTGTGTCGGAGGCTTCATTGATATTTGTTTATGACCGTAAAGGTTACAAACTGTAGCAGAGGCGGACTTGGAAAGAAAGCAGTGCACAAACGCTCTTATTAAAAAAAGAACAAGTCTGCCTAATTCAAAAATTAAAAAACAACTGTCATTAAACAAACCTTTAAATACTGATCGTAATTTAGGAACTAATAGTAGCCATTTTAGATTCATAGTTAATTTATTTTTAAATTATTACGATACAAAATTTGAATACATACGTTTAATAAATAGTAAATAGCAAAACACATTACTTCTTAACACGTTCGGGTTACAATGCTATAAACAAGCCTCTTTATCACAGCTGTTGAAATGCATACAATAATTTATAATGCATTGTCCCTTGTAATAAAGCTACGTGCGAACATGGCGTATTGGATACTTCCAATATTTATGGATTGTTTATTATTAAAAAATACCTTTGAAATGAATAAAAAATATTTCTAAATAAAACTATTTTCGAACTTTAGTTTTTGAACGACATTGACATGAGCTCAATCTGTTTTCAATTTACGCGGGAAAGGGTTCGAACAAAGACAAATTTTTGAAACATTAAAAAGTTTTATTGTTCTTTTAAGGTTTTTTTGTTGTGCACCACGTAAAAAACGGCTGATTTTAAATTAATGAAATTTGAATATGAAGATAGTTTTATATTGAAACAGTCACCACCAAGCATAGATTTATAAACAAACCATAATAGTTATTGGAAGCATCCTCAATATCTTAACATCTATGTCTTACGATAGTAAAAGTAACGAGACTTGCCTATGGTCAGTTGCTGGCGAGACCGATTTTTCCTAAACTTTCAACATCGAAAAATAAATAGTAAACTTAGAAATAATAATGTTACTTAATGTTTTTGTCTATAATTGAGTTGTTTTAAACACTTTAGATACAAATAAAATAAATTTTACAGATATATGTATCATATTGGAGATGTTGTTAAATTAAACTCAATTATATACATAGTTTTGCTGTCCCCAAACCGTTTTTAGGGTTCCGTAGTTCAAGGCTCGGAACCCTTATAGTTTCCCCCATCTTGTGTTTGGAAAATTTTTGACGTCCAATATTTTTTTCGATTTTGAATAAGCTTCATATCAAAACACGTAGGCTACAAACAGAATCTTAGATAGGTCTTTAAAAACATTGAGGTTGCTAAGACATTTTTTTTTTAATTTTAAACAGGGCGTCCCCGTCGTCCCGCTAAAAGCTAAACGGCTAACTCAATGTATCTAAAAAAATAACTCTGTGGTCGGGGTACCCCGGTCAGTAACGAAGTTCTTTACGCAACTGCAACGCAACCCAACCAGGGTTACTTTTCGTTTTACTAACGACGCAGACGCTTAATTTTGGTTTCTGCGGACACCTTGGTAACCACTGATAAGCGTAACGTGACGATTGGTACTAAATCGCACAACCCGTAAGCCGCGTTAGAGAACTTTGTTTCAAAATTCATGATGGTAGTCCAACTTTAAAGGAAAACCATACCGGATCAGATAACTCTGTTATTTCAGGAGTTCTAGAGCCTATTATATGTTAGGAAAATTTAACACAAGTACATACAAATTATTTATTACGCAGAGCTAAATTTTCGCTTTACGTATTATTTAATAGATACACTTGGTCCTCGTAAACGATCCGCTGTTAAATATATCAGTACAATTAGTTAAGGGACTTAATTTACCAACACAGCCAGTTTGAAGTGTAAATACTAAAGGATATGTTTTATATCGATTATGTACAATTTTTTTAACTTCAAATCCGCATTATTTAATTTTGAACCAGGTGCCAATTATTTCTATATATAGGAATAGAACATTGTTGTGTATTGTAGTAGCGAACTATAAATCGCGCAAGATGACAATTGGATCGTCGGCCATGTTGGTGACGTCATAGTCACATAGATTAACCTACAGTACTGTTTTGTTACCGTACTTTTCAGCGATTGATGACGCCGTGACAAAGTTATATCCGAGTTACAACGTGCGCGGGTTATAACAAGGTCGTAGCGTAGTTATTATTCCTATACGATATGTTTACACTTGGTACACTTATTACACTTCAATAGATGTCCAAATTACTACAAGTCCAATTTACCAAAACGGAGTGAGACTGACAAAACTTACAATTAAAACTAACACATACTTACCTTCATAATAGCGATCAAATTCAACCGATATAACAGCGTATTGCCACATGTAAAAAAGGTTGACCGATTACTCTAATACTTTTTTTTCATTTCTTATGTCTGAAACCTCATATCTTCGGACTTTGTGAACCAATTTTGAAAATTTTTAGTTGGAAGCTACTACTTCCCAAGTGGTCCCATTTGAATTTAGTCCCATTCCGAAAATTATTTGGTCCCATTTGAATTTAGTCCCATTCCGAAAATTATTTGACCCTATTTGAATTTAGTCCCATTCCGAAAATTATTTGGTCCCATTTGAATTTAGTCCCATTCCGAAAATTATTTGGTCCCATTTTAGTAATTTCAAGTCGGTTGTTGTGTCAATTTTTGACGTGTATTTTTAATGGAAAGCTACTGTTTCCGGTGTGGTCCCATTTCAATTTGGTCCCATTTCGGTAATTTCAAGTTAGTTTTTGTCAGTCGAAGACTAAGGAGTAACTATCTCTTTAATCTCTTCCTCTTTCTGGGTTTGTAAGTACAGAGAGAAAAGCCATCTTTGAAAATTACAAGAATATTTCATTAAATTAAGCAGTACGCCATATTGTATGTGATCGATATTATGATGACTACTTAGAACTAAGTTAAACCCATCGGAAATACAACAATTCAGGCAGAAGAAACAGAAAAGGCGAGGACGGCGAGGCTATATATGAAAACGTCCGGACGCAGGCACAGAGGGGGCTATATATGAAAACGTCCGGACACAGGCACAGATGGGGCTATATATGAAAACGTCCAGACGCAGGCACAGATGGGGCTATATATGAAAACGTCCGGACGCAGGTACAGAGGGGGCTATATATGAAAACGTCCAGACGCAGGCACAGATGGGGCTATATATGAAAACGTCCAGACGCAGGCACAGATGGGGCTATATATGAAAACGTCCAGATGCAGGCACAGATGGGGCTATATATGAAAACGTCCGGACGCAGGCACAGAGGGGGCTATATATGAAAACGTCCGGACACAGGCACAGATGGAGCTATATATGAAAACATCCAGACGCAGGCACAGATGGGGCTATATATGAAAACGTCCGGACGCCAGTTTTAGAACCCGTAAAACCAAAGTTACTTATTTATGACTTATAGAAGTTGTCCTTAAAGGGCTCCACAGACTCCCTGTAAGTTAGTTGCAGTCTTAGATCAAAAATACTATAGATATGCCCTTTTTAAAGCACTGATCGGTAATTTAGGTATTTTTGATCTAAGGTCCGGGCCTTAAGAGGTTATTTATTAGTACTTAAGTTCACCCTGTATATGCTAGAACAACAGCAAATAAAATGGGAGCAATTGTATGAGGTTATATTTCCGATGGAGTTTTTTATCAATTTGTTTTCAATTTTCACTAATAAATAAGTGAGTCGGGTTTCATACGAACCAAAAGTTCCCAAGAGTCCATGAGCGCGCCATTACATTTATAAATACATCACATTTATTAATATATTTACACACTAAACAGCCTTTTTTTGAGTTATTTTTTTTACATTTTTTTTAATTTTATAACAATACTTAAAAATAATTTTTCGTCAATTTTTTAACGAAAAAAATATTGTTCAAGTTTAAAATTAAGGATACAATAGTTTTAGTTGTGCATTAAAGTAAATGAAACGTTACTATTTTGAGACAAGACGTTTCATATAACTTATTTGTTCACCGACTTCAAAAAGTCAAGATCAAAAAGCTGACACCGTCATACATTTCATTAATTTATGCTGTTTACATTTTATACACCAATAATTATTGGATTCTATTTTTGTATTTTGATATCATTTTTGAAATTTTCACTGATATATTATCATAATTATTGACTTTGTTCTAATTTATTCTAATATATGACATTATTGTATCATCCTATAAATATTGCATGCTCGGTGAGGCAGAGCACAGCGGATGTAAATTCCTGTATCATCTAGGATAGCCTTGTAATGATATACCAGTGTTCAGCAATAAATAAATGATGGATTGATTGATTCAATTTCATAGAAATTTATATCCTTATGATATTTTTAAACTAAAACTATTGTCCCCTTAATATAACAACAATTAACATAAAAACAACTAGCATCTTTAACCATAGATAATGGCTCCCTTCAAACATCTCCACACATTTGTGATAACATGTCCATCTTCTTCAAACATTTACCAGACACGTATAAACCTTAAAATTCTGAGGAATAATTGAATATTTTTTGTTCTAGATTTGATATTTATAATTTAATTTGATAGCAATAAATCCTATATTCTATTATTTATAGTCCAGTAAAATTTGGCATGATTTTGAATCTTCATGTGAAAATTCAAAACATTCTCCACGTGAACATATTATTATTCACTATATTCTCCACTTGAATATGTATTAACAAAGTTACGAAATCAAATTAAGGTCCCCTGTCTGATATTCCCCAGATATTCTTCACACTTTGGGCTTGTTTAGAGGTTGTTCTTCTTGTTTCTCCTCAGTTGGTGGTTTCTTCGGTGAGTTCCAGGGTTGCAGCTCCCCAGAGCCGAAGGTTATGAACACCAGAGCTCCAACGAAGTATGTACCGGCTAATATGTAGAACACAATATTCCATTGTTCTGGAGTGTTCTGGAATTATTAAAAGGAAACTAAATATTAAGATTATAACAAGATCTTAGTGCGATCTGCCTGTGATGCATTTGCTAATCACTAAAGTGCTAACCAACATCTATCGAGACACACACGTTCTCACACCATTGTATTTCTAATCTATCAATTTTTAATATAATATTTTCAACGTTGGGAGTCTGTTGTTATTGTCGAGAACCCAGGCCCCAACAACCCAAAAGACTCCACTATTTACCTGATCGATTAAGCTGAATTACAAAATACTCCAATTTAGTCAATACTTATTTACACCGTTACTTAACCCAAAAGGCGTTACTTACGTTATCGTGTGTCAGCTCTCCGACCATAAACGTGGATAGAAATCCACCCAACGACGACAGGGTGTTCGCCATACCGAATATTGTACCTGGAAAATAGTTTATTTACTGTCGTACTGAATTTCGAAGTTAAAACTAGCGATTAATTGTAACCCTAAAGTACCGATACGCGAAGTACGTTAGTGCGGAAGTACGCTCTACTAATATTTTCCACGAATCAACGAATAGGTAAACACTTGTTTGCATGTATTTGGACTTCAACTGTCCTAAAAATTAGATAACAGATATTTTTGGTTTCGTCCCTAAAGGGTAAATCGGGACCCTATTATTAAGACTCCGTTGTCCGTCCGTCTGTCATCAGGCTATATCTCATAAATCGTGATAGCTAGACAGTTGAAATTTTCACAGATTATGTATTGCTGTTCTCACTATAATAACAAATACTAAAAAAACAGAATTAAATAAATATTAAAGGGGGCTTCCTGCAAAAAAAGTGATTTTATTATGCTATTTTTTTAGATAGCGCGAGTCAGACTCGCACTTGACCAATTTTTAATACGAGTCGGGCCCTACCTATCATTATATATTATATTCCATATATTCATTGGAGAAAAAGTACCATATTTTGATACATATCATTGGTAACGATAAAGTCATTTAATTCAAAGAAGAAGAATATATAGAAAATATACATATCAAACATTGACACAAAAACCGACTTCAAATGACCGGTATGGGACCAAGTAATTGTCGGAATGGGACCAAATTGAAATGGGACCACTCGAGAAGCTCTCGATTTGACCTTGACCTTGAGATCACAGGTCAAAGGTCAAGTTCATTTTAGAGGTCTTTGACCATGCTGAGTTTATTGCAGCTGGTCTTGAGTTGAACTATTACCGTTCTCAATTTGACCTCGTTTTGACCTTGACCTTGAGATTAGAGGTCAAAGGTAAAGTTCATTTTAGAGGTCTTTGACCATGCTGAGTCAATTGCCGTTTACACTAAGTCTCTAGCTTTCACCGTTCTCGAGTTGAAAGTAGTTCACGGACGGACGGACATTACTGTTGTATAAGAGATTTTCGTTTCGAAAACTCTAAAAAGTCAAAAACAGATCCGGTAGGAAGATATGAGGTAACAAACATTTGATGTCGGTTACAAAGAGAACTTGAAACAACTTACCGCTGAAATTAGGAGCTATGTCCAGTCCGTTACCGAGATAGCCGGCAGTCACTGCGCCGTTGATAGTGAGGGCTGATGTGAATATGGCGATGGACCAAATACGGTCACCGCCAATATTGGCTTGGGCGATCATCAGGAGACCTAGAAATGAGCATAATGTTTAGTTGAGTGAAAATGTTGTTACCCGCCGTCCTTACTTATAGCGATAACAATATACACAAGTAAATAGTAGAAGAAAATGAACCAAATGGTTTAGCACGAAGCGATGGAAAGAGACTCCGGTCTGTCGGTATGTCGTTGCTACCGTGGAAGATGGGAAGGTCTTTGGTGTGGGACGCTACATGCGTTGACACTTTAGCACCTTCACACCTTCCAAGCACATCCGGATGTGCCGGCGCTGCTGCTGCATCGGCTGAAGGCCTCAAACGGCGTAAATATGCTAACCTAGCAGGTGATTACATATTTGAGCCGTTTGGGGTTGAGACACTGGGTTCATGGGGTCCGAGTGCTCGCCGCCTTTATAGGGACATTGCTAAACGCCTAATTGATGCTTCTCAGGACCAGAAGGCTGGCTATTTTCTGGCCCAAAGAATAAGTATCGCCATCGAACGTGGCAACACAGCCAGCATTCTGGGAACCTTCCCGGTCGGCAATGACGCCGAGGATTTTTTAAACGATATTTTGAAATGTAAATATTTTTAGTCTATAATTATGTTTATTTTATATATTGTAATTTTTATTGTAAATAAAGTGTTATCATTTAGAATAGTATATAGAAGTAGATAAAGACAGGAAAGTCATTTGTATGCTAGTACACGCCAAATCTGCGTAGAATTTTGTCTCCTCTCAGCTTATGCTGACGTGGAGACACTGAAAATGGCGCACCCAGCACAATTAATCATAATATCATGCTGCCAACTGCCTAGTTGCACTTTGGGGTTGTCATGAGAGAGCAAAGAAATGAAGGTTGAGCCTTATTCTGATTTCCTTGTTCTGTAACCCCAATAAATCAAGATTAAGAGCAGTCACTTTTTTTTTAATATGTTAAGACAATTCACACAACGCCATCTAGTCTCAAACTAAGCAGATCTTGTGATATACTAGATAAACTGATATAAATATTTTATATAGACAGTTTTTTTTTGTAAATATTATACATAGGAAACATCCAGACTTCGTTACAAACGTATGTGTCATCACACAAAGTTTGTCCCGACCGGGAATCGAACCCGAGATTCCGACGTCGAAAGTGGATACACTACCGACCACGCCACCACACTTTCATTCAAACCCAGTTGAATTCGGTGTTTTGTAATATGAGGGGTTAGAAGTGCTTACCGGGAAGTCCAACACCGAATCCAGTGAAGAGTTTCCGTGCAGTAGTAGTGGAGAGCTTTCCGCTACGTCTCAGTGAATCAGCGAGCACCGATGATGCGACGGCGCATAGATACTTGCCTAGATACGGTAGGGATGAAAGGAGTCCATTCTGTAAACAAACATAACATGTTACAAAAAAACGGCGTAGTGCGAGTCGGACTCGTGCACAAAGGGTTCCGTACCAAAACGACCCAAAAAATCACATTTGTTGTTGTATCAACAGAAATATATCATTTGTGAAAATTTCAACTTTCTAACTATCACGGTTCACGCGATACAGCCTGGCGACAGACGCACGGAAAGTGAAGTCTTAATAATAGGGTTCCCGTTTTTCCCCTGAGGGTATAAAACGAATCCAGTTATTTTCTGCTAATGAAGAAAATATTTAGGTTGATCGGATTTGGACGGTGGCCTGGAGGAAGTCCTATATTACTTCAAGTAGTCGTAGGCCTGTCTCAAAGTTGATTGACGAACTTGTTAAGGTCGCAGAAAGCCATTGGATGCGGTCAGTACCGATTCGCGAAGGACCGACCTCCCTTTATTTAATATCTGATAATTTTCAAAGCAGTAGTGACTGACTCTTGGAATACCTACATAAGACCTGGCATGCATTACACCTTTCTAGCTTTTGGTTTTCTAGCCTTTTCCCAACTCAGTTAGGGTCGGCTTTCCAGTCGAACTGCGATTCGGCTGAACTTCGATACTTTCCGTGAAGCGACTGCCATCTGACCTCCAAAACCCATAGGCGATATCGAAGTTCTGTAGTTAGACCGGTCGGATTTTTGATTTAGGGTTCCAACTACCCCTAACGACTGCCATAGATGTTTGTATGACAACGGGGACCGACGGCTTAACGTGCTCTCCGAGGCACGGAGGGGTTTCAGTGTCTTAAGAAATGGTCCTCATCCTAAGACCGACCTGACTAGATGTTGCTTAACCTTTGCAATGAACTTTGCCGGTTATTACAAGACCACGAGCCCTCCTACTAATTTAGAGATCTCCTACTAAATTAGGCCATACTTTTGAAAGAGTTTTTCCTCATTTTAATGCATTTTTCTTAAGAATTTCAACAAGAATGTCAATCATCAGCATCTTTCTCGTGAATAATTTCATTACTCATTGTGACCTCCTTCCATCTTATAAGGTAGGTAGGTATTTGATAATGTTATTTATTTTGCGGTTTAAGGAAATGCCCCTATAATTTTGTATACTCTTGAAAGAGAAGATTTATAGACTGCTTCAGTGACGTGGTCGGTAGTGCATCGGCTTTCGACTCGGGAGTCTCGGGTCCGATTCCCGGGTCGAATCAAATATTTTTGTGATCCACTAATGTTTGTTTCGGAGTTTGGGTGTTTTCTATGTATATTATGTATGTATTTAGAAATATATGTCTAGATCCCATAGCACAAGCTTATAGCTTAGTTTGGGCTAGATGACGTTGTGTGAGAATGTCCAAAAATATTTATAATAGTTGTACCCACGGACATAGCAAGCCACTCGCTCTGTGTACCTACTATCTTATGCCCTGAATGTAAAGAGTATGTAACGTCGGTCCTGGCTATTGAAATTTAGCTTCGGGTTACAGAACGGTTATTGATTGTTGTCCTGTTACGTGGAACCGACAAAATTATTAGCGTTGCGTCTAATTTTGTCCACTTCGCAATTGGTCAACAAGACGCAAAGGTCTATTTCGCAGTTGCCTATAATTTATCTCTGTCTACCCCTCGGGGGTATAGGCGTAATGTATGTATGTATTATCGTAAACCGTATGGGATATATTCCTTGGTGCATTCACCTTGTAATGGCGTGATGAGTCAATACTAACCAATAGTTTAGTGACGGGCGGTAGGTATTCTCAGAATTGAAGTGCCATTTTATTATGTGCGTGTATAATATACATAATACCTCACACGATGATAGACAATAGAGGAAAATTACTATGTTCGATAAGTAATTTTCCTTCACTTTATAAATCCCACGAAATGGGAGGGAGGGTTTGGTTTGATTGCGTAACCAAGATATTGATATCTTAACACCTTTATTTTTTTACATCCGTGGCTTAGGGCAATAGTCTGCCGTCCCAGGTACGGATTCGGAAGAATGACCCCGTGCATCGGTGGAAGGTGGCCATACCCCTGTTAATTTTTTTTTTATTTTTTTTTATTAAAAGTTTTATTTCAGGCAACTTAGACTAGTTACAGATCTTATAAACTAATCTACGGCCCATAGATATATACCTTAAAACTAAGAATACATAATAATATAAATATTGATTAGGCATCAAGGCCCATAATAATAAATACCTAAACCTAAAATACATATCTATACATAAAACTTAAATCTATGTCGACACATTCCTTTGTGCCCTTTGTTCGGCATTGTCTCTCGGCCTGCCCCGGAACCGCCGGAACACCACACCCCTCGGCCACAAGTCTTCTTTGGTGAAGGTTTCGAGAGCCATCGACGGCACACGCACCACGAACGACTTGAAGTTCACGTTGTGACGCGACTCCAAAGGCTCCACCCTCACGACGTACTTGGTCTTGGCTGAGATGTACTCCACGATGTCCTTGGTCTTTGTGGAGTGATGCAGGCGCGAGACATACAGCAGCGTGGTGGGTACAGCAGGTCTCAACAGGAAGTTGGGCCCTGTGGGTGCAGTACCACACTTGTTTCGGCAGGGTTGAGTCCTGCGTTTCTTCTGGACTCTAAGAAATCCATCAGCATCCGGATCCAGATGTTTAGCGGCGGGCAAACTCGCGGCAGCCGCATAGCTAACTCGTGGAGGTGACGTCAACGTGACACGTGCCTGCACAGCGGGGATCGTGGCGGGGCGCGCGGGGACAATGGGGTCACTGCGCGACGATGCAACTGCCAGCGACGAAGTTTCAGATTTCGCTGAATCAGTCGTAGCCGGTGAACGTACTAATGCTTCATGTTTGTTGATATTGTTATTTACTCTCTTACCTCGTTACGTAGGTCGGTGATGGTGGATTGTGAGGCTTCAAACTTGAGCATCACATCGGTCGGCCAGACTTGCCTTAAGAGACACTATGTCTTTTAGGAGTCTGGTGACGTCGACGTGGTCAAACGTGACCGGGGGTAGTCGCCCCAACCTTTTAGGCACGAAAGTGGGCACGTCATCGGGGTCGGTCACCTTCAGCACGCTGATGATGTCCTGAAGGCTTCGGGCTCCTTTTTCATCTCTCCGGCGAGACGGCATTCGGTCACTTATGTTCAGTGACGCGTACAACAGCTCCTTGGCACTGCGAATCTCCTCTTCCGTGAAGTTTGAAGTACAGATCTGCATGACGCTGACTTCATCCATCACATCCAGCTGGTACTGCAGGAATGCCAGCAGCTCATTCGCTATGATATTTGCGCTCATAGTGAATATAGGGCGGTGTAGCGAGCGCCACACAATACGTAAACAATAACTTGTGCCGTAGCCTTAACACGTCCGCACTGTAACGCGCATGATGCAAGACTCATGCATGTTAAGGGAGTTGGGACCGCTGAGTCTCGATTTCTCGAGACGCAGGCATGTGGACCCGCTCCAGCGCCTCCTTGGGTCATTGAAACAATGTCGCAACTTGACACAAAGGCCTCTGCTTCCAGAGGGCTCTAGACTAAGAGACATGCAGCCTCTAGAGAGACCTTGCGGTACCTTCTTACTATCGAAAACTGAAACGTAACTCAAATGTTTAGGAGCTGTTTAAATGCTTGAGCAGCACTTAAACTTAAATTCGTACAAAAATGTCACTTTTGAGTACCGCTTATTTGAGTGACGTTTCAGTATTAGCCCGTAAGATACTTAAAAAAATAAACATATAACCTTCCGTTTTGCATCCATTTAATGTTGGCAATTTGCTGCAAAACAATCATGACGCTCCATGTTATTACTACATCTAACTCATGGCAATAAGTTCTATGGTAATTCCATGCGCAAAGACAATGCGTAAACAATAACTTGTGCCGTAGCCTTAACACGTCCGCACTGTAACGCGCATGATGCAAGACTCATGCATGTTAATATATATTTGTATTGCATGCATGTTAATATATATTGCATTAATATATATTTGTATATATGTATTTATTTGTTTATATGTATTTTCATGTATATATATTGTACCTATATATTATTATTATAACATAATCTGTAAATATCTATATATATGTATTTGTGTAATATAGATCCACCTACGTACACATAAGACTTATTCCACCAAGCATTTCCTTCCCCTGGCCCACTGGAAGAGATTTCTTATGAAATAAGTGGTGCCTTTGTACTCAATCTATCCTTATTGTTCATCTTCTTCTTATTTTATTTTTCATGTGTGTACATAAATAAATAAATAAATAAATGATTGTCAAGTGCCTTACAGTTTAAGCACTCAATATTCAAGGAAATTTACGCAGTAGGTATGTCTACTAGTGCCTCGTAGAACAATCACTATTGTGTCTATTATGCCACGTGCAACGATTAAAGTTATGTATCCACGTGGTACGAGCAGAACTGTGTAATTAACGTGACTTTACGACATTAGTCAGTTACATAGTAGAATACTAGCACTAGTCTATCTGTAATCTATCCTACAAATACAAGGTTTAAAACGGCTGTTTGAAACAGACATTTAAAATCGTGTAGATAGTTGTTTTAAACCAAATTACAGACGTTCTATTGAACACTAACTATTGGTTTCAAACCACGTAGCTATCAATAATCTCTATTTGCCAACAACAACCGTTTGAAACCGTGGATATTTCCTTTATTCTCATCAGCTCAGGGCGACATTATAAACTTTGTTTCACTCGATCACACAAAATGGTCAACTAAGAGGACACCGTATCAAGCTGTGTAGTACCTTCTCACAAGCACTTAAAATTAGCAACAGAGTGGTCAGAGCGTGCAATATGCTTCCAGAAAGTGTCATATCAGCGGAGAACACAAACCAATTCAAAACCAGACTGGACAACTACTACCAAACGGACAGAGAATACTGATGGAGACCAAACTGGATACAGCCTGATGATAAATAATAATAATAATGTATGTAGGGACATATAAATGCAACGATTCTTTACGCAGATTAACGAGTGTTATAACTTAGTAAGTTTTAATTAGCTATTAAATATCATTTACCTGGAATACAGACACCGCAACTAAGTACCGTTCACCAAGTTGCGACGGGTCTGCATTCCCAGGCTAAAGATAGATCAAAATGCTAGACATCTTTGGTAAAAACAATTACGCAGTGCCTAGAATATCTTCACTTACACGTAAAACGTTAAAAGCAATACCTTACGATGTAAACAACTATTACGAATGGCTTGTAAATGATACATAGGTGAATAACGCGGCTCCCCTGCGTGTTAAGTATATTTTTATTGTTCCCTAATTCCCATGGGACAATTTTACCGGGAAAATAACATTTTAATAACTAGGTGACGTAAGTAATTAGGTATTTTGCAAAAGGCTCACTTATATGGTTTAATGGTTAAGTCCGGAAACCGACACAATGCACTTTAAATGCCGTTTTCCGCTTGAGAAGAATCCACCAACACTGATTCTTATGTTGCACAGGAAGGAATTAACAACCCAAGATTGCGCAAATGTATTAATGTATTTATGTTTTGTAAGAAATACCGACAGCAACACATTGTTAAAGCAGAACTCATCTTTTATAAACCGCAGGGACCAGATTCGTTGCTCTAGGGATCAAATTCGTTGCTATATGTCTAAAAACGTTCTGTATTAGCACAGATATAATAATACTAATAGGTACTACTATAGTACAGATACAGTACAGACTCGCGCACAACTTGTAACTATCACGGTTCATGGGATACAGCCCAAGACAGACTGACGGACGGACATCGAAGTCTCAGTAATAGGGTTCCCGTTTTCACTCTGGGTACGAAACCCTAAAAATGGGCTTATGGTCCCATTCTTACGCGGACTCATATTATGGTGCGTCCAAATATTGCGCGCAAGCGGCGTGCCGCGCTATAGTTGGACGGTTGCCGCGGCAGCTGCGAGCGCGCAAACATTGCTCAGTATCGTTCGTCGGTAATCATGTCTGGATGTGTTTGCGCTTCACAAAACTGGACAATGAAACATCAATTAGACTAATTGAATTATATGGCTCATTTAATTTTAAGGAGTTGTGGAATCTTCAACATAAAGAATATGTTAATAAAAATAAACGCGAAGACCTTTGAGACGAAATAGCCCTAATAGCGGGCGGCGGCGTGTCTCGCATATTGCCGCGCAAACATTCGTCGGATTGTCCTAACTTATACGGCGACAGCGTATACGACGACCGCGTTGGTCTATGGTCCTAACTAGAGCGCGGCAGACTTGTGTCCTGGCACAGATTAATAAATAGTTATTACGTAACAGATACATCACTGCCATACAAAAGCGAAAATACCTACTCTATATTAACCTACAAAATTTTAATAATAATACCTGCTGCACAGAACGTGAAGAATTGTATCTTAAACACGCGTTTATAGAGTTGAAACTGTGTTGCCCGCCGTCCGAGTGATGCCATCGTAAGAATGCGCTATAGGGATGTACCTATGATGATTATTGTAATAAAACGAATGTTACGAATCAACCATTTTTAGTTTTATAATATACTTAATGATTTATATTTTTTTATTGGTCAATAAATAAAAACGGCAAAGATATCACGTTTGTTGTATGGGTTGTACCCTAAAATATTTGTTTTATTCTGGTTTTTAGTATTTGTTGTTATAGCGGCAACATAAATACATTATTTATTATGTCACGGTTCAAGGTATACTAATTATCACGGTTCATGAAATACAGCCTGGTGACAGACGGACGGACGGACGGACGGACGGACGGACAGACAGACAGACAGACGGACAGTGAAGTCTTAGTAATAGGTAATAGGGTTTCTAATATCATTTTTTTTCTAAACTGAATAGTTTGCGCGAGAGACCCTTCCAAAGTGGTAAAATGTGTCCCCCCCCCGCACCTCTAACTTCTAAAATAAGAGAATGATAAAACAAAAAATATAGGTATATATGTTGTACATTACCGAAAAAAAACTTGCAAACTTCTACCGAAAATTGGTTTGAACGAGATATAGTAAGTAGTTTTTTTTTAATACGCCATAAATCGTTAAAATTAAAATATTATGTTACTTGGTTATGGTTTATTACGTTTAATGATTTTTTGCAAGCTGCTACGGAACCCTTCATGAGCGAGTCCGATTCGCACTTGGCTGCTTTTTTTTGTTAGCCAAACATAACGTAATCCCGGTGCACGAAAAACAAAAAGAAATGTAAGTTAATGAAACCCAACTTAAAAATGCATTTTGTTATTATTAAAATAGTGCATACCTACTATAATCCGCACAATAATTACGTGGTTTCTGCATTTCGAAGCGTAAGCGAGGGAAACGTGCAGTGCGGTGCGATACGAGCGCTCAGACGAGCGTTCGGCCGCCCTCTGCCAGTTTGTACTCTCGAAGGTACGCCGAGCGGTAGGTATATAGCGCGCCGCGCTCTTGCTGCGCAATATTTGGACGCACCTCTACAGTTATTTTACCTAGCCACTGTTATTTACTTAGACAACATCCATTGGGAAGATGTGGTGTAGATTAATGGCATTCCCACACGAGAAATCGTACCGGACATATAACTTCGTGGAACCCCTTTGCAAATTACTGGCGCCAATAAACATTGGCGCCAGTTAAATTAGAACTACCTAATTACTATTGCGAGTTTCATAATAAATACAGCTTTCCTTAAGTCGAGATTAATATCAAGATTGCACAGGTGGATATTATGATATTATCATACGTAATAATGGGTTTAAAACCTCATGTTGCAATTAGTTAATAATTTTCGCAGCCATAACAAGTATGTATGGTCATTCAGTGTCACGACTATCGGAAAATTAACTAAGATTTCACACTCGACAAAACTTGAGTTTAAATCAGTCCATCTGATAAGAACTCATAATTATACTTATTTAGATGGACGTAAGAACTTGTACCTACTATACGCACTCAACCACTTATGAACTCTTGGCTTATCTGTGGTATTGTTCAAGTGGTAGATCTGTACCGTAACTTCCCTTACAAACGATCGGGGAAGTACCCTTCACACACTTCACTAACATATTTCTCCATGTTTACAAGTATATTGTTTGTCCCGTATAATAAATCGCCTATTTGACATCGGGCGTTTTCACATTGCACGATATCGTCTATAATATCGTGACGATATCGTCAGTAGCAGCAGTAACTTAAGGTAAGAATGTAAATAATCGTGAAGATATCGTCACGTATCTGCAATGTGAAAACGCCCATCGTCGTATTACTTATCTATCATAATAGTCCGAGAGTTGGTAGATATATTTGGGGAAATTAAAATCCCTCGCAAATGACCTGTCTTATTTATTTTAGACACTATGATGCCGAGATACGACAGGCAGACGATTTTCACTGGTTAGTTAGGTATGATTTTGTAATTGGGCATAATTATACTACCATACTGGTATAATTTAATCTGGTCTGGTAGTTTGGTTTCTTAGAAGTAAATTACTTCGGCAAAGTAATTTGACTAATTTGTTATCTTAATCTTAGTACCGCTATGATTGCACCACACTGCAAGCAATGAGTTAAATCCAACTGTGGAACACTCTTTATCATTACAGAACTTACTAAATTGATTCAGTTCTCCAAATTTTTGCAACCAAAATAAGCTGCAATTCAGGAATTTCCCGGCAACGGCAACAGACTTGCCCCTTGATACCAACAACATACTGGCAAATAATGGGCAAAGAGTAGAACTTTTGTCCTACCACGTGGTGTGGGTGTGTAATGTACCTCTGCCTACCCCTAGGGGATATATGTCTGATTATAATGTATGTATGTTTACTATGCCTCTACATTACCCTTTCAGAGAGAGAGAAACAACCGTGCAAGTAGACGAGTTATGTTGTTATGCAGTTATCTATATATTTAATACGACAATTTGTCTGTCTGTCTGTCCGTCGCGCTTTTCAATTATAATTAATAATACATACATTTGCATGAAATATTAAAATATTCTTTTTTTATATATATTTGAGGCGATACAAAGTTCGCCGGGATAACTAGTTAATTTATAAGCCGGAATAGATCGTTTGGTGCAATTGCTGACAGGAAATATTTAGATACGGTAAGATATACCGGTTTACTTTTGCACTTATTATTTCCTTTTTTTATCACCGCGGCTACCGCCACGGCTGCCCTAACGTTCATTATCGGGCCTCCCGGGGATAGGGCTATAACCAGAGCGCAAGGATAATCCGAGGGACCTCTATGTCCTTAGATATTAATATATCTTGCTATCTAAAATCAAAGAAATCGTGTGTCTGACGTTTAATAAAACTAACAAAGAATTTAGGAGATATAAAAAAGGCTTTGAGAATCGGTGGAGACGCGATGTAAGTGGCGTAACGGACACTGGCAGCATGCAAATAGCGCTGGACTGAGTGGAATAGCTTGTTATAGAAAAGGTATATGTCCAGCCCCATTACTACAGCGCCCAGAAGAGTTTATCGATAACAAATGATACCGCAGGATATTTCAAAAATTGTGTTAATTCATTTCACGACTTCACGAGATCGACATTTGCTGCGATATCATTGGTTATTAGCAAACTCTTCCGATGTCATGCTCATAGGGCAGCTTACTGCAGTGGGTTGCAAGTGTTGCAGCAGTCTATTCATAACGATGCAGTCTGGGTTAACCCACTTTATCGTTCACGAATCAATAAGTCTACTGGAGTATGGGCTTCCTCAATTAAAGAGCATTGAATATCAATTTTCGTAGTCAATATTGTCCCTCTTTAAACTAGTACAAAATGTCAGACAATTAATGTATCTGGTGCATCCTGCTATCATATGCAATGAAGCTACTATAGCTACGATATGCATAGTTATTTGCTTGAGTGGGTCGGGAATGAGTGACTATTGAAATACGATTGTTGCCATCCAGACTGGACAATCCACTATGTAAGGGGGCAACGTGGTAAGAAGATTACTACGCCATGGGTTAATTCTTATGAGGGTGTACCCGGGACGCTTGGCACTGGAAGTGGCGGATATTTAATAAAACCGGCCAAGTGTATAAGTGTATAGGGTTCCGTATACACCCAATATAGGCCCTATAACTCTTAAAATGTGTTACGCACAGTCCCTTTGCGTAACACATTGAACACAACGGTCCTTGGCGTTCTGTTTTTACAAAATTTACGCTTTAAAGTTGAATATCTCACAAACGGATACCTAAATCAAAAAATTGTCTCAGCAACTTCTCAATGTTTTTAAAAGACCTATCTAATGACACCCCACACTTCGGGGTAGGCGCAAGAACAAATTCTGGTTACGTGTATGGGAGGGGAGTACCCCAAAAAAATATTATTCATAATTTTCTTTTAGCACTTTGTCAATGTAGTAAATACACATATCCATGCAGTTTCATGTTTCTAGCACACACGTTTAGGAGGAAAGACGAAGACAGGCGGATGGACAGACATGATGAGAAACTATAAGGCTTCCGAAACTTGAACTCGAAACCCTAAAAAGTTGATAAATATCTATGCCATATAAAAAGTGGGAAAAGGAAATAATAGGAAAAATTGTACTAAGGCGCAATTACACTGGCTCGTTTGAATTCCGATGGGTATGTATTACACTGCAGACTTTTGCTTAACCCCTCGAGATATAGGTTTGATTAAATGAGTGTAAATCTTAGAATACTATGGATTCGGCGGTGAGAGACCTATGCCGTGATACAATGGAGGAACACTCTGATTTTATAGAACTTCCGACCCAAAAGTCAAGTTTTATTTTATTTTATTTAGGTGCAGAAAACACAATACAATCATTTAAAAATAATTCTTAAAATAATACAGATCTGTTCTGGATTGTATCGTAACTAGTTCATGCGTACAGCTAAAACAATATCATAAAAGCAAGAAACACACCAAATTTGTAGAAGCTAATGAATAATAGGTAAAAATAAAAACAGGAAAAAGAAAACATATGTAGGTACATTAATGTTATGTTAATTTACTTGAGTTTGATACGCTATGGAGGATATTCTTTAGGACATGAGCAAGTCCCTCACCTCTACCAATAGACAATTTAAAAACAAATAAATTTCGTATTGGACCAGGATTTCCGTTGCATTTTTTTGTGCATCTAGTCAAGGCCAGCATTGTTGCGCGCGCACAACACGATAATGCATTGAATACTTTTTCTGCTATAAAAAGTAGGCAACTACCTACTGATCAAAAAACTACGCTGAAACTAATTCAAACTTATATTATTAATTCGAAAGTGTGTATATTTGTTTGTGGCCTCTTTACGGTCAACCGACTGGACGAATTTAGATGAAAATTGACATAGGGATAGTTTTGGGAACGGAGAAGAAAATAGGATACTTAAGTATATAATTTTTCACGGGTAAAGCCATGAGCGTCCGTTAGTTATATGTATATAAATCGTATTAATATTAGGTTGGTTATTTTCTTGCGCTCGACGCTTGGACTATAAAGGTTTACTCTTTAGTGATAAAACTATGTAACATCTGTCCTGGCTGTTAGAAACCTTGCCCCCCAAAAATGTGGGTGTATAAGGCACCATAGTCCGAGACGCCCAGGACTTTGGCTGTGCCTTAGCGGCTGGCACGTAAGATTTTGTTGTCTTTCATTAAAATTTCATCGCAAGGCAACGGGTTTCAAATTAGTTTTTCAAAATTACAATATGGCTGCTACTTTTTATTAAATTAATTCGGCCATTTTAGACATAACGTGGGACTAAAAATACTGACAAATTGTGGGTAAGTAATGCACCTCTGCCTACCCCTTCGGGATATAGGCGTGATATGTGTGTGTATAAAGCATCTCTCCCACCTCTATGGGGATCTAGACGTGATGGTTGGCTCAGCGAATTAGCATTGCCAGTAAACACGGCACTGTAAATATTAAAAGCCTATGACTTATAATCTGCTTCGGTAGCGTGGTCGGTTATGCATCGGATTTCGACTCCGGAGTCTCGGGTTCGATTCCCGGGTTGATCCACAAATGTTTGTTTCGGAGTTGGGGTGTTATTTATGTATATTATATATGTATATAGAAATATATAAGTATGTTTATCAGTTGTCTAGATCCCATAGCACAAGCTTATACTTATACTTATATTTACAATAAGAATTACAATATACAAAATAAACATAATTATAGACTAAAAATATTTACATTTCAAAATATCGTTTAAGAAATCCTCCGCGTTATTGCCGACTGGGAAGGTTCCCAGAATGCTGGCTGTGTTGCCACGTTGGATGGCGATACTTATTCTTTGGGCCAGAAAATAGCCAGCCTTCTAGTCCTGAGAAGCATCGATTAGGCGTTTAGCACTAGTCTCTATAAAGGCGGCGAGCACTCGGACCCCATGACCCCAGTGTCTCAACCCCAAACGGCTCAAATATGTAATCAGCTGCTAGGTTAGCATATTTACGCCGTTTAAGGCCTTCAGCCGATGCAGCAGCAGCGCCGGCACATCCGGATGTGCTTGGAAGGTGTGAAGGTGCTAAGGTGTCAACGCATGTAGCGTCCCACACCAAAGGCCTTCCCATCTTCCACGGTAGCAACGACATACCGTCCGGTCTCTTTCCATCGCTTCGTGCTAAACCATTTGGTTCACGTACGGCCGGAAGACCTGCGGTGGAAAGAGCCCTACGAATTATGTCGTTTAGAATAGCGTGCCGAGGTATACGACCTGCGCTTCTGCTACAAGAAAGGCCATGGTGTCCCAGATTATCGACGGCTACTCCACAGGTGCAATGATGCGGGGATACACAAGGTGTACCCAGCCGAAGGCAAGTGGCAATGCGGAAGGTAGTGTCGTCCAACATTGTACCGATGTTGGGCGATGGGAGCGCCTGGTTCCATAACCCTGACTCCCATTCTCCAACAGCTAGTAAGCGTGCACGCTCTGAAATATTGACAGAAGTGTCAATTAGTGTATTAATTCTCAATTTACAGAGCGGTGAATCCCACAGTCGCTGTGAGCCTAGGCGTGAGGGCAGGTCAGTGTCGGGGCAAGACATCCTCCAAGCATTTATGGCATCGGTCTTGCATCGCACCTCGGAATCAATCAATGTATTTGACAAAAAATTCCTGACTAATTCTTCGGTGCTATGGACCGACGACAGAAATGCTGGCAGACTGACATCTGTGACTCTACGAATACCTAGCCCGCCCAAGCGAACTGGAAGAGACAAAAATAAGCTTATACATTATACATTATTGCTTAATTTGGGCTAGATGACGTTGTGTGAGCATGTCCAACAATAATTATAAAAAAAAAATTGTCGTGAATTTAAGACATACAGACACAAATCACATCTCTATCCCCGAAGGGGTAGACAGAGGCGGTTATTACATCCACAATTCGTCGATTCGTTAACCCTCACGTAATAGGTGGCGAGCGTAATACCGTTTCTGGAGAGTATATCTTACAGAGTCTCGTCCCAGGTGAGGATTACTTGGGTCCTGTAGATATTAGTAGGACTCCTCAACACTAGGTACTAAGAAAAGAAACTACCTATAATTTATTGACTAATTTTGAGCTATTTGCGGTTGAGGCACTAGAGTCAAGGGGTCAGAGCACTCGCTGCCTTTAAGAGATGCTGATCGATGCTTCTCAGGACAGGCTGGTTTTTATCCTGGCTCAAATATTTAATATCGCCATCCAACGTGGGATCCAACATTATGATATGATAGCCAACATTCTGGGAACCTTCCCAGTCAATAACGCGGAGGATTTTAGAACATTTCTCCTTCATAATTGTTCCCTATGTATGCTTAAATCTTTAACACTACGCAACGGTTTTTGATGCGGTTTTTACCAATGGATAGAGTGGTTCTCGAGGAAGGTTTTTGTGTATATAATTTGTCAAGCGAGTGAAGCCACGGGCGTCCGCTAATTTAAATAAATGAATTTGACCTTGTACACCGACAAAAAATAAATCAAGTTATTAACGGTGCGAATTAATATTGTTATCCATTGTCTTAAATAACAGATTAATTTATTAAAAGAACTTTTTATATATAGTTTCTAGTAAATAGGCACATGGCCCTTCTGATGACAAATTGTTACCTATCGTGAGTGTGGTGACCTATAAACACATAGTTTTTTTTATATAATAATCAACAGTTACAACACAATATTTATAATTACCGTCACCATATTTGTACATCACTGTCCTCCGCACCAACTCAAAAACTACTGCACCGATTTTCATGCTGCTTTCACTAATGGGTAGAGTAGTTCTCAAGGAAGGTTTTGGTATATAGTTTAGCTACAAGTTAGTGGCAAGTTTAGCTACAAAAAATATTAAACTTAAAAATAAATAGGTATTTGTCTTTAAAACTAACCTGCTTAATATTATAGTGTAGGATGCTCTCGATGTAGCTCGGGAGTTGGTTGACGACAGTGAAGTAACCAAAGACCGACGCGCCGTGGGTTATGATGATAGCCCACACAGCTGGACACGTCAGTAGAGCTCGCCAGGGAATCGGCCCGTGCTATACAGAAAAGAAACACATCTTTCATCTACTCATGTCTTTGCCGGAGTTCGGTTTTTGCTGAGCGCGTGGTTGGCGGCTTTTAAGGACACTTGCAATACCGAACAACGTTTCTTATCTTGTCCCGCACCAGGAGCTAGATCGGAGTAACTGGTTCTTCTGTGCGGGACTATCAATCAAACATTACATTGGTAAAATCATCGACGAACGATAGGGGGGGACACCTTTTAAAGAAGAATAAGTATTTGCCTCCATGGAAGATGAAGATGCTGATGCTGCATCGGCTGAAGGCCTAACTGCGCTAATCTAGCAGGCGATTACGTATTTATGTCGTCCGTGGTTGAGACACTGTCCTGTCTGTGTTTTTATACATCGTTTAATATATTAATGATCGATGCTTCTCAGGACCAGAAAGCTGGTTATTTCCTAGATCAAATAATAAGTAAGCAGTTGATATATAGATTTACTACTCCAACGCTATTCACAAATGTTTTCCAAGAATCAGTTTCAGTTCAGTCAGCAAAACTGACTGTTTTCAAAACATGTGATATTTTCACACGTCTTCTCCAGCGTGTGAAAATATATATCACTATTGCAAAAGTGTTACGTAAGGAATAAAAACATCCCCTTAGCAAGTCTCTTCGGAATGTTGAGATTCTCTGTAATTTCAATACTCTGTTCTATATTTAGCGATACGCTCTGACTTCGCACGGATGTAGTGCAAAACAATATTATAGGTGGGTGCTCAGGTGGCGAAGTAGGAAGTGCATACGTCAGTCATGTCGGAGTATTTGATCACGGGTCGAATCGAAACAATATTTGTGTGATCTGAATTCGGAGTTATTTTTTATGTTTAACAAGGTGATACAAGAAGACAAGATAAATGAGTACCTTACCTATGTTGAATCACTAATCTATAGTTTTCATTTATTTATTTAATTTTACAGAAGGCTTATAACAATAAGCTAATAAATAAGAAATAGGTAAGGAATGTGTAAAAAATTACAATACTGAAAACTAATTAATATTTTTTAAATTTAATTACGTAGGTTTCGTGCTAATTGGATAGTGTTTCTCCCGTCGAAGTAAGAATCGGCTAAAAGCCGCCTCACTGTCGCTATACTAGTGCTTGACATAGACGTCTATGTCAAGCTCCCAAGGTAGTCAAGGTAGTTTATTAAAACTAGATACGCTTCTTATGGAGAAGGTATTGGACCTGTAGTTGGTAGAAGCCGCTGCTGAAGGCCCAATAGGTTGGTACGTAGTGACAAATTTGCTAAGAGCTGCGGACAGTCAATGTTGCTGTTTGCAATATTGGATAGGCAAATATGTGTACCAATATTGGACTCGTTTCTAACGGTAAGAAATGGTATATTTCACAACGATGTTCGTAGTCAACTGAATATTGCTGTGCCCTATAGTCAAGGTAGCGTAGAAATTTTCTTTGGACACGCTCAATACGGGACTTATAAATCTCATACTGAGGGTTCCACACCTGAGATGCGTACTCCAAGTGGCTGCGTACGAAAGACCAATATACAATTTTCAATGGTTTTAAAGACCGGAACAGGCCGTGACTCCTAGTATGAATCCTAGAGCTTTAGATGCTTTTTAACTATATTTTCAATATGCTCATCGAAAAGCAGCTCATTGTCCAGTACGACGCCTAAATCACGAACGGTATTGACTGTGCTAATTATTTGATTATTTAAGGAATAATTATAATTTATTAGAGACTAGCTGTTGCCCGCAGCTCCGCCTGCGTGTTACTTTAGATCTACATAACTTTTTTATTAAAAAATCAAATCGTTTCTGAGATTAGCGTGTTCAAACATTCAGACCAACAGACACGAGACAGGGTTTTATTGCGTTCATATAGCCCCCCTACACCAGTTTATCTATTATATCTTCTATTATATTTTCTATTATACCATAAAAATTCATCTAAGTTACGAAAACATGAAATATTAAAAAAAGTCACCTAAAACCTACGACAAACTTATTATTTGCGGTTGGTACAGTACTCGGGTCTAGGGATTGAACCGCAAAATTAAGTTTGTTTTTATTGTATATACTTTTCCGGGATAAAAAGTACCCAGTGTGGTGCCCAGGATATTAAACAATAATTATACCAAGTTTCATCGTAATCGAACCGGTAGTTTTTGCGTGATGCCTGAACAGACAGACAGACAAATTTTTTTTAATCACATATTTGGGTTCGGTGTCGGTCTAGTAACACCCCCTGCCATTTATTTTTTTGATATTTTCAATGTCCAGAATTTTCACTTCTACAGATTTGTTATAAGTATAGATGTACGACGTGAAAACATTTCGACACATTTAATTGCATAAAATCTCCTACTATTAAAAATTTGTCAAGTGTTACATAACTGTTACATAACTAAGTATTATTTGAATTTCCTAGATTCTCCCTACACAGGTAAAGTGCACAAATATGTAAGTCATAACTTGCCTGTGGTTTAGACCGGTTGAGAACTAATGATATCCAGATGTCCTCAGCAGAACTACGCCAGTCCTGTCTCTCTACGAGCTCATGTTTCGCAGCTATCAAAACACCACCACCATATTTTTGAGCAGTTCAGAAATAAACACGATCACATCTCCAAACAAGATATCGTCCATCAAACAACTCACTGCTATGAAAACTATCCTCGAGCCATGTTTCCATAATTATAATGATAGTGTAAAAACACACACTCCGTAATAATCTGTTTTCGTACACAAGCCATGCGCATTCTGGTAGTAAACTCTAAGCGTATCCACAACAATACATAACCATAGTCAAATAATTACTCAGTGTATAACTTTATGGCCACAATAAGTTAGATATAAGTAGAAAAAAGTCTCACTTTTATAATGCTCACTGCAGGTAGTAAGCAAGTAAATCAATAGACACAGCAATGCACAGCGTTTAATTGAAAGTACTTTTCATAGCATTTCAACGTTTCACATAGATTGAAACTCTGTTGGAAATAAATGGCCTAAAATACTAGATAGAGGCGTTACCTGCGGATCCAGTGGATCTTTTACACATTATACTCGTATATATTTTTAAACAAAAGTACTGCATACCTCTTTGTTATTGGAGTCTTGGGGCAAAGCCTTCATGAGGTAATTGCGTTCAGTCTCCGAGATGCGAGGGTGTTGACCTGGGGAGTCGTATACGACAGCAAACCATGCTACCGACCACATTATGCTAATTATACCTGTGAATTGCAACTAGTTTGAATATTGAGAGGTAGATTCTTTCGATACTGCCAATGGGTTGTAGAAATGGCAGTCGTTTCACGTAAAATATCGTAGTTCAGTCCTCCAGCAGCTAAGACTGGAAAGCCGACCTTAACAGAATTGGGAAAAGGTTCAGTGGATGATGATGACAGTTAGGAGTTCTTAGAGTTCTCAAACTGATATTATCACGATTCAGTCCCGTAATTATTTGGGCACATTGAAATTAACGCATAACTTCACGGTGGTGTATTAGTTGCAGCATATTGCTAGATATGTTGTGTGTATACTATAAAAATGTAGTTACTGATGATTGGAAAAGTGTGGCCGGGAGTTTTATTGCCAGGTTCTTTTCTCTTTGGCTCCACCCGTTGCTTGTGTGAATCTGGTTTAAAATGTAAATTCTTATGTGCTGACGTTAATAAGCGTTATTTATAACCTATATTATAAAATATATTTGACTTTGACTTTGAATTGAGTCCCGGTGATGCCCGGTAACAGTAATAGTTTGCGGACCAACATAGCTACTGGCAGAATGTGGGTTTGTAACTTCCCTGGGGACATAGGCGCGGTGATTACATATATGGATATCATGGTCACGTGCGCCTGTTAGGAATAAAGGTTTAGTAGATTACCAGTGAAGTAGAAGACGGTCTCCCATCCATAGGGCGCTATGAGGAATCCACAGATCGGCATCGTGATCGCAGCTCCCAAGGAAGATGCTGTAACAAACGGGAGATCGGATGTAATTAATCTCGATTGAATTCAGATCGTGGATCAATTCTATGATTTACGATTTAAAGATCGGGCATTACTAGCACCGCAGCCAGTCTGGGAGCCTTCCCAGTCAGCAACGAAGCGGAGTATTATCTACTTTTACATGAAATATACTGTCGAATAAGTTTGAATAGCGTATAATTGGCAAAAAGATGTCAGCTTCTTAGAAACTTAATCAGAAATTTACTAAACAATTAGCACGAAACACTATGTTTCATAAACAATGTCGCTTAGAAAATTGCTACCTATATAGATATTTTATCTTCGATGTTTAGTGAAATCCATGAAACCATACATTATTATCTAGCACTAACTTTAATTGGTGGTTGAGCCATATTTTTCTCTGTACAATCGGGTCAATTCGACCGAGAAAAATCCACATTTTCATTTGAGACAGACAAGACAGACAACGACACGTCAAATAGCTTATGCTGTAAAGCTATAACAAGTATCGGAAATAACAATATCGGAGGTCATAACTGCACCTAACCTGGTCGAACGAAACTTCAGTCAATAAAATGCATGTATTTACTTTACTTATGCATATAATACGTATTACGTGTAAAATACCGTGTTAAAGTAAACTATAAATCATAAATATTAAGTCAATAGTCGTAAGCCCTGTTTATTATAATATAGAGTGTAATGTAGGAGCAGGTTATTTCACCCATAAATCCGTGAAAGTATAGAGAAAGTACCTGTGTCATTTATTATGTATAAGCTATTACACTATATGTAGGTAGTTATGTACATAATAATACTAGAACCTAGAACAGATTTATGATCAATAAATTGAAATAAGAGTCGCAGGAGCCAATGGAGCATTGCGTTTGTGAAGGACCAATGGTAGGTACAGTTCGCGAGAGATAAGCGGAGCTTTGCATTTGTGTGAGTGACCACGAAAAGTAGAGTAAAAACTCTTTATGTAGCTGTGTGTACTTTAAGTATGTGTAAAAGAGGTCACATATACCTTCACGTACACTGCACTCACACAAATGCAAAACTCCGCTTATCCCTGGAAAACTGTACTTACATTTTTTTTTGGGTGCAAAGGGGCTCTACCAACATCTTTAGGGCCCCAGCGACCTCACCTGCTAGTGGCGCACCTGCTGATAAACGGACGAGGCTCGGTAATTTACGGTACCTATGGAGTGGCTTCGGCCCCTACGTGAGTACCAGGTGGTACAACAGTGTTGGTCCGGGGGGGTACCACCGTGCAGCTGTGCTAAAGCCCCCCAAGTAACCCAGCCCACGCTGGGTTGCGTTAGGGGTTCAGCAGCTGCACCGCCGGGCCCGGGGCGATGTATGGTGCAGCAGGCATGGGACCAGTGGGGGCGAAACGGAGTCTAGTGTGGGTGGTGTGGGTCGATTCGCCGGCCAGGGAGACCCTTAGCAACGGCGTTGCCGCGGTCGCCCGCAACACAGTCATGGGGCCCGCCTGGGGCCAACCACCCCAGGAGGCTGCCCCACATGTTGCGCATAATCCTGATGTGGGATCGCCGCTCCGGGTGGTAACCGGTGTGGGGTAGCGGCGGCCTTGCATCAGGGGGGTTTGGGAGCCCTTCCGTCCGGCGAGTCGGCTCCGACCTAACCACACGGTTCTAGACAAAGCTAGCCCCTGCGCTTTGTCACTTACTGCTGCACCAAATGTCACCCTGTCTTCACGCTTCTTCTTCAAAATCTACAATGGCAGTGCAACAAAAAAGAAATAAACGTTACACAGCGGCCCTAGGAAACCCCACAACTTCACATTTCGAGGTGGAGTTCACTAACGTCCGTGGACTCCATGCGAACCTCGATACCGTCCACCACCACCTTGAGACGGCACGGCCCGCTGTGATGTTCCTCACGGAGACACATATACGCCGCCCTGACGACACGTCTTACCTGTGTTACCCCGGCTATGTCATCGAGGAACAATTTCGAGACAAAGCCGGGGTGTGCGTGTTCGTTAGGGCGGATGTTTGCTGCCGCCGGTTGCGCTGCCTAGAGAACCCCTCCAATTCCGTCCTTTGGCTGCACGTAGACCATGGCTCTATGAGCCAGATCTACGTGTGCGTCTACCGATCCCACACAGGGGATTCTGAGACAACAAAGCTCTTCCAGTACCTCAGCGAGACGGCTGATGAAGCGCAGGTGCGGTTCCCGAACGCTGACCTAGTATTTCTGGGGGACTTCAATGGCCATCACATTGAATGGCTGGGGTCCCTCAAGACTGATCATGCGGGTAGAGCCGCCCATGCGTTCGCTCTCTCCCACGGTCTGACCCAGATGGTATGCGGGATCACCCGGATACCAGACAGGTCAGATCACGCGCCCGCTCTGCTGGATCTACTGCTGACGAGTCGCCCAGCCCAGTACAGTGTTTCGGTAGGAGCCCCACTGGGTAGTTTCGACCACTGTGTTGTTCACACTGTCATGAAGGTGTCCTCCTGCACGCCCTGTACAAACGTCACGACGACTATGGCACTACTCGTCAGCGGATTGGGACGGTCTACGCGATTATTATGCGTCCGTCCCCTGGAGCCAGCGCTGCTTTGTAGGAAAGGCTCCTTAGGATAGTGCTTCTGCTATTGCTGGCGAGATCAGTTTAGGGATGGATTATTACATCCCTTTCACTGATGTCGCCAGTATCAGCAGAGCCCGTCCCTGGTTCGGGCGAGATTGTGCCAAAGCTGTTCGACAAAAACAGTCGGCATATCGCGCCTGGATCAGGGCCCGGGCTGTGCGCGATTCAAACGTGGGCCACCTCAAAGCAGCGTACAACCGGGCCACAAAGTCGAGTAAGAGGGCCTTTAAGAGAGCGGATGCCCAGCGCGTCGCGCGGCTTGGTCAGGAGCTCACTTCCCATCCCACGGGCAGCCGTGGATTCTGGCAACTGGCCAAAGCCGTGGATTCTGGCAACTGGCCAAAGCCGTGCAATCTAACTTTTGTCAGCCCTCGCTGCCACCGCTGCGTTACCCAGATGGAACACTGGCTCACAAAGCCCAAGAGACCAGCAGACCTCTTTGCGGCTAATTCCCGGGTCGACGACCGTGGCCTGCAGCCCCCCGCCATCGCCAACTGTGGCCACATAATGCCTGATATTGTTATCAGGCAATGTGATCTACGGGCAGTGCTGCGGTCACTCGACACGCGGAAAGCCAGTGGCCCTGACGGCATTCCGGCGGTGGTGCTACGAAAATGTGCAGCTGAGTTGTCTCCAGTATTAACGCGTCTGTACCGCCTGTCATACTCTTCAGGGCTCGTGCCGGAGGTCTGGAAGGAGGCGAACGTACAACCGATCCCCAAGAAAGGGGATCGGTCCGATCCAGGCAACTATCGACCCATAGCTGTCACCTCAGTCATTTGCAAGGTGCTTGAGCTCCTTATAAATAAGCAGCTCATGCAATTCCTAGAGGATCACTCGCTAATCAATGATCGACAATACGGCTTCAGGCCAAAGCGATCAACGGGTGATCTTCTGGCATTCGTAACGCACGAGTCCTTGGCTATTAGCCTGGACATCGCCAAAGCCTTCGATAGGGTCTGGCATGCTTCGCTCCTTTCCAAGCTTCCGGCATATGGTCTACCTCCTCAACTATGCAGCTGGATTGCCAGCTTTTTAAACGAGCGCCGAGTGCGGGTCCTCTGCGATGGCCAGGCTTCTCGCTTCTTGCAAGTGAATGCCGGGGTACCGCAGGGGTCCGTACTATCACCAACTCTCTTTCTTCTGCATATCAATGATATGCTATCCCTCGGGAACATTCATTGCTATGCAGATGACAGCACACTGCACGGGAGTTACTCGGTTCGTCCGACGGCGGGGCGATCTGAGATTGAGGAGGAGAGACGACGACTCGTGGCTGATCTCGACCGTAACCTCGACAGTATCTCTCAATGGGGTACCGAGAACCTGGTCGAGTTCAATGCCCGCAAAACACAGGCGTGTGCATTTACTGCGAAGAAATCCCCTTTCCTTCCCCTACCCTCTCTTCAGAATGCATTATTACCAATGAAGGACAACCTTGATATCCTTGGCATAGACGTTCGTCGAGAGCTCAATAATAAAAACTACGTCGAAAGATGTATAGGGCTAGCTTCGCGGAAACTAGGAATACTGAATAAGGTAGAGATTCTTTACACCGAACCAGTGGTGTCTGCTGTACAAGACGCAGATTAGACCCTGCGTCGAATACTGCTCTCACCTCTGGGACGGCTCCGCGAAGTATCTGCTGGACGCTCTCGACGCTATGCAGCGACGGGCTATCCGTATTATAGATTGTCCGGAGGTAACGGGAAGCCTTGAGCCGCTAGTTCAGCGCCGAACAATAGCTTCCTTGGCCGCATTCTACCGTATTTACAACGGCGAGTGTTCTGAAGAGCTCTTCAATCTGATCCCACCCTCTTCCTTCCGATCCCGAACGACTCGTGCCGGGCAGAGATGCCACCCCCACACAGTGGATAGCATGTTCGCGAGAACCGAACGTTTTAAACGTTCGTTTCCTCCCACATATAATCCTGGGTTCTTTAAGCGGAGCGTGAAGAGGCACATCAGTAGGTCGTCAAGTTGAGGGCCACTCTCAATAGTAATGTGTGCTGTGAGAGTGGCCCACAATCGCTAGACGTCGTCACGACATACCACCAGGCGGGCGGCGTCAATTTGGCGAACCAAATATAAAAAAAAAAAAAAAAAAAAAAAAAAAAACATCTAATTCAGACGCTAGGGAAGCGTAAGGTCCCACATTCAGGCTGCTTGCTTGGCCCCTACCGCCTATCCAGTGGCTTCCTGCAGTCTATATGTCACAGGTTTGCAGCCTCTTGTTGGATACGCTGTGTGTATTATACTATGAATGTAGTTACCGATGATTGGAAAAGAGTGGCCTGGAGATTTTATTGCCAGGTTCTTGTCTCCTTGGCTGCACCCGTTGATTTGCGAATCTGGCTTTAAATGTAAATTCTTATGTGGTGACGTTAATAAGTGTTATTTTATAACCTATTTTAATAAATATTTTTGAGTTTGAGTTTATTAGGTTTTTGATCTAACGCCTAGGTGTTTGGTCAGGACGCCAAGTTCGCAGTGGGGCCGCGCAAGCAATAAAATGTTCGTTATCGCTAGGTGGATAACTAGCTAGGGCAATCTAGGCTCTAGGTCCCACAGGCCTAAGAACGACCCAAATTCTTTGTATGGGATCGGACAACTGTACTGGTCCAGTATTTTGTATCTGTGAAAAATACATGATTAGGTACCTGCCTACATACATGTAGGCTTAGTTTATCATTATTATTACATGATACAAAGATTTCGCACAATCCATATTAAAGTACCTACATACTTCATAAGATTAATTACCTAGTAGTGCTAACAAGGCCAGACCTAAGCTGGACAACTCAATCGGCTAAAGATCAAGGGTATTATGGAGCTAATAAAAATTATAATTATTCGCTAAGGCTAAGGTTTTCCTCAAAAATACCTAGACCCATTTGATTAAAGGACATGCCGAAGGGCGATGGCTCGTGACTTGATTCGAAAACAAATTATTTTTACGACTATACATATAAATCCGCGAAGGTTATTGGACAATTTTATTAGTACCTAATTCAGACACTGACAGATTTCCGGTCGACTTTCCGTATCGACAGGAAAATCCGGGTTTAATTTATTACCGTTTGGTAATCTGTACCTAAAGCCAGCCAGGACCGATGTTACATAACACTCATGGGGTCCTAATAGGAACAAAATTTCTTTAGTATAACTCAAAATCTAATAGATGGCACTACTAGTAGCATATTCCAGAAATGAAAAAGTTAAAATGCTCTGATGATACGACCTATAATCTCTGCAGTCATAAGTTATCTAATATGGCGTCCTATTCACATATGATAACGACTCGAAGGCCCTCGGAGGGGTAGGCAGACATGATGTACGCATACTCTTAACCATTAAGTTAGTTAATCCGTCGATCGGCATGTGCACCACTTGCAGGTCAGGTTGGCTAGGACTTATAGCATCTTGGCAAGACGCGTAGGCACCCTATATATTCCCATAGTACAAAACAAAGTCACCACCGCTGTCTGTACACTTAAAACTTTGATTGATGTATGTCTGTCTGTCATATAATTACACCCGTACCCTAAGCCTAAAATTACACTCGTACCCTAGGCCTAAAATTACACCCGTACCCTAGGCCTAAAATTACACCCGTACCCTAAGCCTAAAATTACACTCGTACCCTAGGCCTAAAATTACACCCGTACCCTAGGCCTAAAATTACACCCGTACCCTAGGCCTAAAACAATATGAGTCTGCGTAAAAACTGCCCCATTTCTTTTTATGGGATGATCATTTAAGATTTCGTTCTTATTAGGTTCAGTTTCACTTTTATTTTTACCGTTAAGTACAGACAAATTTGGCGCCATTAGTACTGTTACGCTAGGGTGACCATAACTTTGGGACTACAAATAATAATAAATTATATTCATCATAATGTAAAGGGACGTTTATACGAGGTTAATCGGAATTATTGAATGCGCCAAATTTCGTCAAAACAAAGTTTAAACACATCAAAGAATCAAAGAAGAATGAAAGAATCAATTTCGTTTATTCAGTTTAGGCACCTTTTTTTATGAGGTACTCGTATTTAACGGTTACTCATAACAATTACAATCTAGACCTTTAAGGCTAATAAGTAATTTAAATTTGACTTAATTTGCTAAAAACTTACAATGTTAAGAATGTGTCCATTGGCACTTTTCTTATTGTCTCTATTATAAGGCACATAAAGAGCACATATGAATGTCAAAATTATTCAATTTTATGTCAAGCAATATTATAAAAATACTAAAAAGTACATAAATAACCATTTGAAAATGATTCTTTCGCTGGTTCGGTAATTTGGTTCTCCTGAGAAGATACCAGCAAGAAACTCAGATTTCATTCCATTTTCTTTTTTAATATTGTTTTGTTTACATTCATCAAAGTTCCTATATAGACCCCGCTATTATTAGCATAGTCAAAACTGGTGACAAATGGCCTACACCTTCAAGAAAAGCGGTATAATTGTACATACAATTATACGGTCTTTCTTTTAAAATTCCATCCAAATTCTAAATAGAATTTCTTAGAATTACTGAACCGATTTTGTAACACAACAGCTATTTACAAAATATTATTTGTATCTGGTTCCGCTTCATGCGGCATTAAAATCACCAATTTTATTTATTTGTACAAACATTTTAAGTGCGTCATGAAATGTAAATTAATTGAATACGTGCATATTATATTCCAGTATCGAAATTTCTATTAAAACAGTAAAGCAAATTACATGATTGTAATGTTATTGCAAAACCTTGGTCTGCTATAAACACACAAGACGCAAATACGTCATCTTACAACAAAGTCATTCATAGATTTCATAGAAGGAATAAATGAAAACGTTTATGTCGAAGGAAAGATTTGAAATATTAAGAGATTTTATATTTTGTTTATCAGGTCTACCTAACTGAATAAACAGACGTAGTGTTAGTATGGATGTTTGAGTTTATTGAACCGTGTGGAATTCAACATCTCTGGAACGATAGATTTAGACGATTTTACGTCACAATATGATTGTGACGTAAAATATCAACAAATGTATTCCATTTGAAGCGTGTGAATTACTATTTCCGACGTTTTGCATTTTCATTTGTATGTTGTATATTATTATGACAAGTCTGGTTTTTATTTCGCTTTGTCATCTAACTACATAACTTCAATATCACTAGAGGGTTGCGATAGTCATAAGCCAATTTAGGTTTCACTATTTCAAAAAGGGTTTGTTTATACCGCTGTTTGATAAGCAGCTATTAATTTGGAATTACAAACGGACACTTTAATTTTATTTATCTGTATAAATATTATAGATACATAATACATAATATTGCTAACATTATTTTTTTACTACTTATTGCTTGTAATAAAATTATAGCTAGTTTAATAAAACTAATGTAAGTTGAACATAAAAATTATTATCGTATACATACATTATATAAATATTCTTCTGCTGACTTCTGCATAGATCCAATGTTTGTTATATAATTTGCCTATTGACTGATACAAACCACACAATCCCACACTTCGGAAATGCATAGTCACCGCAAATATCACGTGACAGCCAAAGCGTCCCGTCGTACTAAAAATAACATGACTCACATTTCAAAGAACTGGTTAACGAACAGCATAGCAACGGTTGCGCAAGGTTACAACGCGCGGTCAAGTAATAACGGCCAATCAGAGAGCGCAGATGCTGTGACGTCAGCAACCACGCCTGCGCGCGCCTCCGCCGCCATATTGTCGCTTTCAAATACACATTTTACGCGCGACGCTGCAAAATACGCCGACGATAACAGTTTGAGCGAGCCCTCATTACGTGTCGATAACTGAGTATGACAGCAATATCTTCAAGGTCTCACATGATGACGAAATCAGGAAGCCCGTTAGTGTGGTAGATATACATATTTTAAAAAGTAATATGAATACATGCTTGCAGCTGTCACAATGAAGGTTGAATATTTATCCTTGCTATTCTCTTATAGAGCTTCATAATTTTTAAACGTAACGTATTAATATAGGTACAGTACTTACCCATCATGTTTGACATGAATTTAGATCTATCCATTGGTGGAATCCATTTCGACGCCATCGGAAGTATGGCCGGCCAAGTTGCTCCTAAGCAGAATCCTAGTAATACTCTGACTGTCACGATCCATCCAATGCCCATAGCAGCAGAGCCAGGTGTGAGAAGGGTTAGAATACTGGCTAGCAGTGTACTGTAACCAAACACGCGCCTGTGGGAAAATACAATTAATCATTTAAAAATAATAAATAAATAATAGTGTTTTTGGACATTCGCACACAGGATCTAGGCAATAATAATAAAGTATAATATATTGCATTGTGGATCAAATTTCTGCCAACGTTCTAATATTAAGCATACTCTACATATATAATTTAGATTAATGGTATGCTTATAGCGAATAAAATCGCCAATATATGATCAAATCAATCTAATAGATTAAATAACTTTACGGCAAGTATTTAGGAATGCAATCGATAATGCTGCGTGTCGACACGAGATCTGGCGAAAAAAACGCACATTTATAAATATGCAACAGCACTATTCAGCATAAAATGAAAAGGATTTGAATTAAACCGCATACACGCAGGTTATAAAAAATAACGGCCGCCATGATGGCAGGCATGGCGCCGGTCGTTAAAATTGATAAGTACAAAACAGTTTACGAATGATTAATTGATCACATACAATGCATGCCCACATGAAACCCACATTAAGTTACGTACGAGATTCGAGATTGTTCCGCATGAATCATTCTCTGACATCTTTAATCGGGGCAATTTAATGTTCGTATGTTTGCATTGCAATCTTATTTAGTCGGTACGGTAGATACAACGTTGTGTTAATATTTACAAACTATGAATACTAGCCGCGTGGATTAGTTTAGCTATCAAATACAGCCCACTATTACTGGAATAAAAATTCCAAGACCTCAGTGTAACTCCAATGTTCATAATTATTTAAACTAAGTCGGTACAGTCTAAATGTTATGAAAACGTCAGGCGAAAGCATAGAAGAATTCATTATTTCAAATCGATGACGAACATAATAATATGAACTCCATTAGACCCTTAAATTACAGCAATTTAAATAAATGGGTCACATAAAAGTAACATGGAACTAATCGCGAAATAATAAGAACCGGTCTTACTAAATAACAACAGCGTGGTCACTAATAATTTAAATTTAAAATTCGATTACGTTCGTTGACGGGTCGTTCGATCGATCGGTCGCTGCACCCTTGGCAGGATTAATGAGTCAACTGTATCGTTTTTCTATAGAAGCCAGCAGGGAATAAATTTTATAGACAGAAAACAATGTCTTCATTCAAGGTCCAAAAACGGGTGGGAAAAAAAATTATTAGTTGATTAGTTGCTTTTTAACATGAATGGATGTTTTATGCAGGTGCCAAATAATTTATTTTAAATTATGCAGGGATCATTGTGATTGTATGACGTTCCCACGATACTATTTAGATGCAATTGAAAGTGATTGACACCAAACATGAACACGAAGCAGCTATACTCGATTTCATTTTGACTTTTTGTTTATTTCATTTGGTATAATTATGTGGCAATTTTAGAATGTCAGATCTACGCTCCTGTGTCTGTGGACCAAAGTTCATGGAAATATTATGTATGTTTAGCTCGCTTGCTGATGATCCTTAACGTACAATTAGTTGTACAACGAGTTGTACAACGCGTAGACTGGCGATGACACTGTCACCCTGTCGCACCCGTCGCGTGCCGCATGCTACAAACACCGACTCCCATCTTTAGGCTACAATAACTAGAACCTTCTCAGGCAGCTATGATGCGGAAGATTTTTATACGATTTAAATATTACCTGGCTCCAACTATTTCTGCCAGACGACCACCTGGCAATTCAGTCAGCACGTAGCCCCAGTAGAAGCAGCCCAGGAGGTGGTTCTTTTGCTTCGTGTCCCAGTCGTACCGTGTTTGTTGTATATGTTCTGGATGCTGTAAATATTTGTTTATTTAAAACTTGAGCTGATCGCACGCAAGGTGTACCTGACCGCGAATGAGAATGGCTAGGGAATTATTGCTTCTTAGTCGCTGTTCTTTGACATCGATGATGATAATTCCTAAGTATTTGTTTTTTACCGGGTGCTATCAAGATCCCCGAAGTGCTGGCAGACGAACGAGGTTCCGGCAAATATTCTTAAAGCTTCCGCAAAAAAAACCTTGCGGTTCAAGTACATCAAGTGTATAGACACTAGATGTACTTGAACCTTTTTTGAAGGGTAGCCTTTCGGAAAATATACACGTGATGGTGAATTACCGTGTCTGGCAAATAAATACACCTTATCGGGTACCACAATCTTTGTACACCGACGCTGTGTCAAAATACTTCTAATCTAAACTTCGTATTGGGAATTTTACGGAAATAACAGCCGCTAGGAAAGTAATATGAGTCAGCGTAAGAACCGCCCTCTTTTTATGGAATGGATCATCTATACTGGCATACACTGGCATACATACCTCTGTAACATTGTGGATCGTATAATTTGTATGTAGGACAGGTGTCGCATTGGCGGTCATCTCCACAATAGCTATGGTTAGGTTCACTCGGAGGGCGTAGTTCAACATGAAGCCTAGCAGCACCATCATATTCAGCACTTGAACACATGTTAGACAACCTGAACAATAGAAAACCATATGTTACTTCTAATACGAGCACTAGCAGAGTATGCCAAGATAGTAGCGAGTGGAAATCTAGTCTCTGCTTACTCGAACGGGACTGACTGATATATTCTTCTCATCCCGCTTCGGGTAGGGAAACTATTGGGGGCTATGCCTGTTGTACTAATATTCTATGCAGTCCACCAACGTGAGCCGGTCTCCGGGTTAGAACCTCCGTTCTCACGGCCAGCCCACCGGTCAAGGGGATCGGTAAGCCGCGTACGAGAGGTCGGCAGTTCGTCTTCGTTTTCTTCAAGAGGACCCCGCTCGAGGGAACTTGGATTATCTCTTGGGCGAGGCGTAGTAGTCTCCTTTTATGTGCGTTTCTGGATGCGGGGAGGGGAGTAATTTCCTCCAAGTGTGGGAGCCGGGAGTGGTATAATGTGGACTATGGACTAGCGGATTATCTCTTGCTGTAACCGCTTATTAGGATACGCAGTCACGCAACTTCCGTCTCCTGGCAAAAACCAAAAAACTATTTGCGACATTAATTCAGCCGTTTGATTGTAATTTGCAATCATAGTCACTATCTATCTATATTCTAACTGAACAAGCGCATCTAATAAGCATAAGTTGAATGGCTTTATAGATTATTTAAAGTAGTAGGAAATAGACCCGATAGACTGAATAGGTGCATAACTACAGAACTTCGATATCGAACATGAGTTGTGAAGGTCAGATGGCAGTCGCTTCATGGAAAATGTCGAAGTTCAGCCGAATCGCAGTTAGGCTGGAAAGCCGACCCCAACTAAGTTGGGAAAAGGCTTGGTGAATGATGAGAGTGAATAGGTGCATAGGATCAAGATTAAGGACACCAAGATATTGAAAAACCCAATGTAACCTCAACTGCAGGGCTAGCACAGCCAGGGTGGGCTGGGGTAGATAACCAATGATGTCGTAGAAAATTAAAAAACCGGCCAAGTGCGAGTCGGACTCGCTCACAAATGGTTCCGTACAAAAACGGCAAAATTATATTCTGTTTCTTAGTACTTGTTGTTATAGAGGCAACAGAATATAAAATAAAATAAAATAAAATAACGTTTATTATCTTTGATATTTTTAGCAAATTATTTAGATTCGTCAAAAGTTGGTGTGACTCTACCGAGGGTTCCAAAATGCAACGAGACTGAGAAGAGCCCTCAAGAAACTCAGTTCGGCTTTTTTCAAAATATTTCATTTTAAATCTAATACAGAGTTATTTAGAAAGGAGCAATTCGTGTTACAACCAGGCAGCGTTGTCATCTAAGAAATAATTAATACTATAATTTATGGCACAATTTACTTTTTATTAGTTTTTTAAATTTATTGACAGATAAAATTGCTATTTCGGTTGGCAATGTATTGTACATTCGAATAAAGTTCCCCGCAAAAGAATTACTCACTTTATGAAGCCTAAATTTAGGAACAGCCAGTTTATCCTTATTTCTTAAGTTTAGATTATGATTATCACTATTTTTCACAAACTTACTTTTGTTCTTGTGGGTATACAATAAAATTTCATAAATATACTGTGAATACACTGTAAGGATGTTAATATGCTTAAACTTATCTCTTAATGACTCCCGAGACCCCATTCCATAGATAGTCCGGACAGCCCTCTTCTGCAACACAAAGATCATTCAATATCGGCAGCGTTACCCCACAGTAGTATGCCATATGTCATGATACTGTGGAAGTAGCTGAACTGTAAATTGTCGGATCTTTTTGACGCATAGGCTGCTGAACTAAGCCTGGCGGAAATTTTCCCGATATGAGGCCCCCATTGCAATTTGGAGTCTAACGTTATGCCCAGAAAGACAATGTCATCGACCAATTCTATTATCATCCCTAACCTTAACACTGGTTTTAACAAGTCTTACATTAGGTAAGGTGAATCTTACACATTTAGTTTTATTTTCATTTAATAATAAATTATTAGCACAAAACCAGTGGACTATCCTAGAGAGGGCAATGTTTACATCGTCAAGTTCGCGCTGTCCACGTTTAACTTTAAATATTAAAGAAGTGTTCAGAAATTCATAAACCGTGAAAATTTCAACTTTCTTACTATAACGGTTCATGAGCCCAAGACAGACGGACGGACGGACAGCAAAGTCTCAGTAACAGGCTTCCCGTTTTACCTTTTAGGTACGGAACCTTAAAAAACGTGTTGATTGGGTTATGTGACCAATATTTTCTGCGATATCATTGGTTGAATAAGTCGATCCACTTTAGTCCACACAGCCATGCTGCAGTGGCGAACTTGCTGCTCAACGGATAAGGCCTACAAAAAACTTCTCGGTCGACGGCAATACGCTCGCCAATTATTACCTGGGATCAACAAAATCACTGGCGAAATATGGGCGTATTATAATGTTTCTACCCCTATTAGCATAATACAATGCTTTTTAGAGCTATCGTTACATATTGTGTAAATTAAACGGTTACAGCTCAAGTTTTTGAGGAGTTGTCTAGTGTGTGGTACTTGGTTGGTTTTTCTGCAATTTTTATAGAATCAATGAGTTTTGTTGACAATATTATCACACTGTGAACTGGGTTGTTACGAGACCGTTAGCTATAGGTATGTGGCAATACCAAAGTCATGGGAAATCCTATTTCAGGAGATCGTCGAGTTGCTTGTATAAATAGTTATAAAATATAGCTAACGGAACTTTTATCACAATAAACGCTTCACGTTCTCCAGGAGAATATTTATTAAAGGATAAAAAACCTAATTTCTGTTTAGAACTCAAACTATTTTCGGACCAAATCTCATTGTAATCAATTTAACATCCCTTTAAGCCGTTTTGTAAGGAATTAAGGCTAGGTCTAGGTGCTTTAATGTAGGCCGTTTTATGTACCATCGAAATCCAGCTCGAACAGGTTCTCAGGCGGCTATAGATCATAAATAATGTTGCCATTACAAAATTATGTGTGGACATGATTGAATAGACCGAATGTTAATAAGTGATACAAGGTCAAAAGCAGCGTATGATACGTCAGATCATTTACTAGTAACAATTGTACACCACAGGTATGTTATACAGATGTTGTAACAGTCCTACGAGGATCTTAAGAAGCCCGCACCGCCTATCAACGGGAGAGGCCCAGGCTCATTTAAATTAGTCGATAGCTCGGTCGTTACCCCGGGCGTAACGACTAATGTAATTCTCCGATCTATAGCTTGAAAATGAAAGGATTAACAACCTGCGGGTGCTAAAGACCAAACGCTAGTATAGACTAAAAACGTAAGCAAAAAGCTAACCACCAGGGCGTAAACTTAGTCAATGGTTACTCGGATCGCATGCGGGTTCTATGGCATGCGATAGTGGCAATAGGCTCACGGCCTATTGCGTGTGACAAACAAAACAAAGTTACTGGGGAAAAGTAGGCCAAGATGGTAATCGTCAATACGTCAATCGTTGAGGGTCTCTAATACTTCCTATAAGGAGCACCAAGTTTACGCACTTCAAGGTCAATATTATTTGACTATCAACAACATTTTTTATTTTGGTCTTGGCCGGAAGACATTTAATAAAGATGGACAATCCAGATGTAGATGTCTGTCCACAATGACGTCACAGACACGTGTTATTGAGTTTTCTCCGGTCAATACAAGGCCATTGGGAAATTGGCACGTGTAGATATTCTCTCGACAAACGAAAATGGTTATTTCTGGGATGATTTCAAAGAATGTATTAATTTATTAAGGTCACTTCAAGGGTAGAAGTATAAACTACCAGTTGAGACTCGCAGTTTCAACTGAATGTTGGTTATCAGCGACCAAAAGGCAGCAAATAGGTTCCAAGGAAATCAAGATGATACTCCTTCTCACAGGATTATCTTCTTGACAAGTTGTTTGAGCAGTCAGTCGTTCAGTTGACGTGGTTGGGTCGGGAACGGTTAATGTTAGCAATTTCGAGGTCTTCGGTTGCGGTCTGGAGAGCTCAATTGGGCAGAGCAGAACATTCCTTCTGAAATGGAACTGACGGGGCGGCTTTAATCCGAAAGACCTTCGTTTTTGCGATTTAGGATATCGTAGTAATCTATAATCTATACGCAGTCAACCGCAGAGGAATGTGCTCGTAGTGCAAATCATAGACAGAAGTGGAGGCACATCGCTATACGTGCAGTCGCCCTGACCGAAGGAAGTGACGGGACCTCCTAGTAGGCCATCAACAGCCACGACCACTCTGACAAGAGTGTACGACTAAAAAGAGTATATAAATTTGGAAACACTAGGCAGATATTAAGACTCTTCTGATACCGATAATAGGTTCTTATGGAAATCGGAAACCATAAAAATTTACCACGCGGGCGACCGCTATTTGTTTTTTTTTTATTTCAATGCCGTAGATGTATGTACGGATGAAACCATGAAAAAAAAACTACAAATCATAGTCGAGGCCATGGCACTTATTGAAGAATTAGAGCAGTAAATTGCGACCATAATTAGATATATAATCCCCAAATGTCTAACTAATTCACCGACCAAACGCGACCCGACAGCCAATTGACCGGAAGCATTAACCTGACATTACAAATCAGGGTTATTAACACCGTTCAATTTGAAATTGACAGATCATTTACAAGTAATTTACATAATTATAATAACTAGTTATTAATTGTAGTTTCTAGTATTTGTAGTATAAAACCTACTAACTTTTTTCTGTTACAGTTTCGGCTACGAGGTTCTGTATTTTTTATGTATTCAATTAATTAATATGTATGTATTTAACCACTCTTATCTTGCATCACTGCGTGTGCAATGCGTAAGCAAGCAAATTCTCCTACGTACACGGCTGAACTCAGACCGAATTAGTTTCGATCCGTCACAAATGCTTGAAGTATTTCTATATGTCAGTTCTCAAAGACAGTTAGTTATTAAAATATTAAGAAAGAAATTATAAATAGATCACAAAAACTGATGTCATCGGCGTTAGTTATTGATTATTTGAACCAATGAAAACGCAGAACATTCAACAGAGTTAGATCGATTGGTCGAAAATAGTGCCCATGTCTATGGTAGCAGACATCATAAGTAACAACGTGTTACTTATGATGTCAGCTATCTACCCCTGCGAGGATGCTAGTTAATTACACATAACCCTGTATAGATATGGTACCTTCATATAAACTGACACTCAAAATCTGTTCCCGCAATACGAGCTAATTTGTACTGGGTTTCCACATAACATAGAAAAGTTAGCTCTTTTTCGAGTCTTCAACAAGGTTCGACAAGGTCATTATCAGTTTTAACCTGGACCACGTTTACAATACATTGATTGATTTAAAATTGTTTACATGAATCGTAGCAGCTGGCGTTTATTTTGTTCAAAGTAAAAGATAGATCTTTAAAAAATACAATTGAAATTTAGTTGACATAAATGACAAAAGGCGGCAAAAATAACAAGATGGCCTCATAACAAATAACAATAGCTAAAACTTGTAAATTAAGAGGTAGTACGAACAATGAAGTTGTCCTCGTTCTAAAAGGGTAATTTTCTCTTTGAAAGTTGATTGCCACTCAATAATGGCAATAATAGTCTAATGTTGAATGGAAAATTTATTTGCCTCCGTCAAGATGGCGTGTCAACGTATTAGGGTACATAGTGCGATGGGTAGTCATCTATAAACCAAATCGGTCAATGGCGCATTTGTTGTAGAAAAAGTGTAATTATATTAATTATAACCGAGCGCGGGGCTTTTTAGTGATATTTTGGTTGGTCCCACGCGATAGTATAAAGGGACTTTGAACGTACTGAGACTTCACTGTCCTTCCGTCCATCTGTCTTGGGCTGTATCTCATGAACCGTGATAGTTGAAATTTTCAAAGATGATGTTTTTATGTTGCCTCTATAACAATAAATACTAAAAAACAGAATATATTAAAAATTTAAGGGGGCTCCCATACAACAAATGTGATTTTTTTGCCGTTTTGGTACGGAACTCTGCGCGAGTCTGACTCCACTTGCCGGTTTTCTATTCCTATTGCGCTGCAAATCTGGCCATCGATGTTCACTATAACTAATCGCGGGCAGAAGATGACTTGGGCTTATGAGATTCTAATCTAAGGCGCTGTCTTCACGAGCGAGAGAATTGCGACGAGTCTGTACTTCTAACGCGGCGATAGAAGTACAGACTCGTCGCAATTCTCTCGCTCGTGAAGACAGCGCCTAAGATATAAAACCCCTATTATTTGAAAAAAGTTTTAGTTAATGTTAGAGTATTTCGACGTTTTATTTAGTGGTTTGCAAATAATGCGAACTTTTGTAAGCTTAATAGTGTCTGACCGAAACTGGTTTTTACGACCGAAACCGAAACCGAAATTCGGCAACGGTCTCAGTTTCTGCCGAAACCGAAATCGAAACTTTCTTATAAGGATCATGTTTTCAGAGAAAAATAAAGAAAATGTATTATAATCTATAAAATCTATATAAAAAGAAAGGTTCTCTATTAGGTTTAATCAGTAGGTACTCAATGTATTTTAAATTATTTATTTATGTTCGTGAACTATTATGGATAAGGTTTTAAATTGAAAAACAGAAATAAAATAAGTATAAGTGTTAATTTTACACGGATAACCAGGTAGGTATCTACTCGTTTAATTATAAGTGTTAATTTGTAAAAAAAACCTATTATTATATTGGTACCTACTTAATAATTATTAAATTAAAGGCGAAACTCTGAATCCTTAATATTATCACCACTAATGCACTATAGTAAATACCATGTACCTAACTAATGTTTGTTTACATATAGCATTAGCGAAAGAGTTAAATTAACCACAAAATGTTTAGATTTTTATGGTAAACTTGATTCTACTATAATCTAGGTACTCCTTTGTTATATTAAATTACTTTTCGAGGAACTCTTATATTATATCACATGATAAAACTTACCGAATTCAAAACATTTCACACGAAAACTCACAACAAACAAAATGCACTGCAAACAAACAGGTTACGACATGATTACGCACGTGGACGCTAGGCATGGAAATGATTGTGATTTTAAAATCGCGATAATATAACGATATTATTATTTCCAGTCACGGCGATTTCACCAGTGATTAATCACATGCCGTGATTTGTCTACCGGTGGGCGGTGAGTAGTAAAAAAAAAAACCAGTGAGTAGTAGTGACAAATATTATGCACAGTGATAGTGATTTCTATTTTCCTAGTGATAATCTTGCGTGAAATCGAGGTTATGCTATTATAACTGTACTGTTGACTGAAAAATTTATAGGTTTGCAACATTGGTAGATGCGAATGTGCCAAATTTATGGCGTAGCGGCCGGCCAATGTGAAGATATCTGATACAGAAATCTAAATTGCTCTGATGTGCTTCAGTACTAGTCCAAATTTATTCTATATTGTGCGCAAACGTGGACGGATCAAATACGTGGGCGCAGATTCCTCTTAGACGGTCAACTATCAACGCTCGCCTTAACGTTGGTGCCAATGCCATTTCCTAGATCTACACGTTGGGCCAATGCAATTGAAGCCAAAGTTTGCACGAACGTGTGGAGCTGGCGTCTAGGAATCTCATGGATGAAATACACGTAACAGTATACTTGCGCACACCCAATTTTATACTAGGTTTGCACAAGTATGCCGTTACGTGTATTTCATCCATTAGGTCCCGGTGACGAACAACTTTTATTGTTCAGTCTCACGTCAAGCACGTATAAAAAATAAACCTAATTTCATGCTGGTACGGTCTAGTTTTGGATATTTTTACGTACTTAATGATTGTACCAATACCAAGCAACGTTGGGACAAATGGGTGGAGTGGAGCCGGGGTTAAGCATGGACTATACCATAGAGTAAAAATATGTTTCACCATAGAGTAAAAAAGGGACACCGAAATTTCATTATTCGACTGGTTTATTTGGATAAAATATCACTTCACTTTTAGCTCTGTAATACATATTCATCATGAAAACAGGTGTACCAAATCAAAAAACATTTATTTCTATGGGGGAAACCTTTTTATATAAATAACTTGTTTTTTAAGATTTCATCCATAGACAAAAGTTACTGATTTCAACATTCGAATGTTTTGTGCCCAGATAAATCGGAATTTGATCGATGTCTTTCTATTTAAATAGTATATAGCGATCAATGGATCTCAATCCATTTGGTAATCCAAAGTTGGACGACATCCATCATATCTGTGTGTCAATTTTGAAAGAGGCGAGACGTCTTCAACAAATCTCTTATCTAATCTGTGGTCTACCTACAACACAATACAATTTTATTCGTATTGAACAAAACAAAAATAAAAACCGTAATACGGGCCGGGATATTTTGGGATGAAGGAATATTATACTCGTATCTTAAGAAAATATGCGTACCTAAAAAATAAATTTTGTAACGAAACAATAAAATAAGATTCATTTTTACTTTAATTAACCATAACAACATTTACAACATATGTACACCATGAAAATATGTTTATCTCTGTCGCACCCGGTTCCTCAGCTGTTACGCATTAACGGTCACCGAAGAACGGTAACTGCGATACATACGATATCGCGATACAAATCACTGTTCACTAGTGTTCACTGTTCACTTCACAGTCACCGAAGAACGGTGTGAACTGCGATACGATACGAATCACTGTTCACAGTCATCGAAGAACGGTGTGTACTGCGATACGATACAAATCACTGTTCACAGTCATCGAAGAACGGTGTGAACTGCAATACGATACAAATCACTGTTCACAGTCATCGAAGAACGGTGTGAACTGCGATACGATACAAATCGCTGTTTACAATCACAATCACCGTGAGTTCCCAGTCCAGTCGCTGCTGTGATTTATGATTGGTGAAATCATATGATTTATAACCTGGTATTGTGATTTCATTCCATGCCTAGTGGACGCGGCCAAATGTCATCGTCGCTTGGATGTCATTTACCGCGCCGAACACACCCGAGCACAGCGCGGAAACTCCCGAATGCAGTTTCGGTTTCGGTCCTAGTTTCGGCAGGTTTGCTGCCGAAACCGAAACAACCGAAACTCGTTTTTTTTTGCCGAAACTCGACCGAAACCGAAACCGAACATTCGGTCGGACACTAAAGCTTAACATACTCAAATCATATATCATATTATACCTATGTTCGTTTAAGAAGATTATTCATGCAATTGTTTACCAAAGATAAAAAATGTAGTTCTCCTAGTTAGGAGAACTACATTTTTTATCTAATAATAATAACAACATAATGGATAGTTATCCATTATGTTGTTATCAGTACCACAGATTATATAGTAGCACAATTATCGGTACCGGAAACGGGCTGACGGGAGTCATAGTTGTGACTTTTTATGGCACTAATGTTACGAAAGACATTAAACTGGGTGACAATAATTATTTATTAATAAATATTAAATCAGTATATTAAGGAAATAAATAGTCTGTAAGTGGGAAATAAATATTATTTTGAAGGAAGGAAAACCCATCGTTTGCAGTTTACAGATAAGTTTCATTTCAGATTCGCCCGAGTGGAAATGTGACCTTGTTATCCTGCGTAACAAGAATAACTGGGGTAAGTGGGTTACGATAAGCCTCTGCCTACCCTTCCGAGGCAACATACATGTTTTTAAATGTATGTGTCTAATAATAAAGGAGTTCCATTGTTTGTATAACCACAAGGCAACCGCAACGGATGTGAAGTTGCATGATTTAATCATGTTTACTCGTAAACTTTAAATACATCATATTTACTGACGTATATGATTTTATTTTACTTGTTATGTTCTTGAATGGTAAATAATCGTAACTAAAAGAATAGGAATAGGAGATAGTTCAGATTTACGTGAAATATGTTATAAGCAATGAAGTGCTAACTTTTTCTGACGTAATTTTACAACGCCAACGCCGTAAGCCGCGATAAATACAATATGATCGCAAGGACTTCGGCTAGTGGTGTCTCGGTCAGTTCGTAGAACGAACGTCCTGGAAAGGGAGCAATCCCCGGTTCGAGTCCAGCCTTAGACTATAGTTTTTGCGATTCAATAAAATTATTTGAGTACCGGTATTTATCCTATACAAAGAAATGTCTGCAAACTTGTTACGATAATTTCCCTAGCTATATAAAATGTCCAATAGATGTAGTGTAGATTAACAGTATGTGTAATTAATAGGGTTTTTGACAGACACGACATTAATTTTGGACTGCAGAGATACGAGTACTACTAACATCTGTAGCTGTGGGAATTTTGGTTTTAATTACAGTGGTTTTGAATACTCTATAAGTACACAGTAACAATAGGCTTGCCCCCTATTACGTTGGAACGACCAAATTTCTGGCTTGTAGTGGGTGTGTATGTGTAGTAATGCTCCTCTGCCTATCCTTTTGAGCATATAGGTGTGATATATGTCAATGGATTCCCAGTGTAGTAAGAGATTATGATGACACAGCTGCATACGTGTATGAAACACTATCTTTAACAAGTTATTGAACGTTGCTATACGGAAGTTCGTTATCTGTGGCTTAAAACTCATTTGCATTCTGACATTTAAAAATCTACGGGGCATAGTCGCCGTTCCTATTTAAAAAGAGAACATCCGATTGAGAAAGGTATAATTATGGTCTCGAAATTTCTGAAACTACTACTTATCCTGGTAATGTGTACACGTGGAAATTGAGAACGAGAAATCTAACCGCGCGAGTGAAGGCGCGGTCATCACTAGTTAAATTAAACAAATAAGGTAAACATTTAGAACTGCTTGCTTCTCAGAGACCTTCGCACGGCTAAGTATCTTTCAGTTTGTTTTTTTTTTTTGCAATTCACAAAATTGGTTTAGGAACATAAAATTTTGTTATTTATATTTCTTAATGAATTCATGTAAGCTTGGGAGTTTTCTATCGAGCAAGGTCGAGCAACTGATGGCAAAATGATGTCCCCCAAGCTTGACATCTAGAGCTTACCTCACAATGCCAATGCCGGAAGTCTTCCGGTTAAGCTTTGGTCTTACCACAGAAGCTTAAGACAATCTATACAAATATTTAAAGAAGAAATATGATCTAACTGCAGAACTTCAATATAACCTATGTAGAGGTGTGACAGCCGCTTCGAAGTTCAGCCGCATTGCAGTGAAGCCGACTCCATCTGGGTGGGAAAAGGCTCAGCTGAAACCGCTATTCCAGTAGACGCTTAATATCCAGTAATCCAAAATTCTGAAGGCCAGTTTAATATTGTTACACAGAAAATATCTCCCAGTATACATAATGTAGTTCATAGCTGGAAGTATGCCACGATCGTATGTGTCAACTTGAACCAGGTTGACAGTTTGTAAAATACACAACATTGTTTGTCATTCACGGGTACTCGGCTAGACGAATTGTAGACATACTGTTATTGCAACCTAGAGAGATATGTGTGAAATAAAGTCGGAGAATGACGACGGGGAATGTAGTGCCGTGTTGCCTGTAAGCTGTAAGTGAACACTCAACTTTGTAGTCAAACAAAGTCGAGAGTATATTTACGTTTTCTTCAAACTTCGTTGTGAGGTTCCGTCAATTCCAAATCATCACATTAAGAAATTTTGTAGCAGTAATTGTCATTTCCTTAAAAATGTCTAACACCTTTCCCCTCGCCTCACGCCTGTCGAGGTCTTATACTGTTTGGAACCACCTGTCATTGCATATATTTTCTAAAACGTTTACTCAAAACCATATCCATCGTATATTTGTAAGAGCCTCTCCTGTCAATTACCAATTGCACGGGCATGCAGACGAGGATAACTTAGGCCCTGGAGATATTTTTTTTTTATATTTTTTTTTTTTTATATTTGGTTCGCCAAATTGACGCCGCCCGCCTGGTGGTAAGTCGTGACGACGTCTAGCGATTGTGGGCCACTCTCACAGCACACATTACTATTGAGAATGGCCCTCAACTTGACGACCTACTGATGTGCCTCTTCACGCTCCGCTTAAAGAACCCAGGATTATATGTGGGAGGAAACACGTGCACAGGCAGGGCGTTCCAGGCCACTATCGTTCGGCAGAGAAACGAACGTTTAAAACGTTCGGTTCTCGCGAACATGCTATCCACTGTGTGGGGGTGGCATCTCTGCCCGGCACGAGTCGTTCGGGATCGGAAGGAAGAGGGTGGGATCAGATTGAAGAGCTCTTCAGAACACTCGCCGTGGTAAATACGGTAGAATGCGGCCAAGGAAGCTATTGTTCGGCGCTGAACTAGCGGCTCAAGGCTTCCCGTTACCTCCGGACAATCTATAATACGGATAGCCCGTCGCTGCATAGCGTCGAGAGCGTCCAGCAGATACTTCGCGGAGCCGTCCCAGAGGTGAGAGCAGTATTCGACGCAGGGTCTAATCTGCGTCTTGTACAGCAGACACCTCTGGTCCGGTGTAAAGAATCTCTTTACCTTATTCAGTATTCCTAGTTTCCGCGAAGCTAGCCCTATACATCTTTCGATGTAGTTTTTATTATTGAGCTCTCGACGAACGTCTATGCCAAGGATATCAAGGTTGTCCTTCATTGGTAATAATGCATTCTGAAGAGAGGGTAGGGGAAGGAAAGGGGATTTCTTCGCAGTAAATGCACACGCCTGTGTTTTGCGGGCATTGAACTCGACCAGGTTCTCGGTACCCCATTGAGAGATACTGTCGAGGTTACGGTCGAGATCAGCCACGAGTCGTCGTCTCTCCTCCTCAATCTCAGATCGCCCCGCCGTCGGACGAACCGAGTAACTCCCGTGCAGTGTGCTGTCATCTGCATAGCAATGAATGTTCCCGAGGGATAGCATATCATTGATATGCAGAAGAAAGAGAGTTGGTGATAGTACGGACCCCTGCGGTACCCCGGCATTCACTTGCAAGAAGCGAGAAGCCTGGCCATCGCAGAGGACCCGCACTCGGCGCTCGTTTAAAAAACTGGCAATCCAGCTGCACAGTTGAGGAGGTAGACCATATGCCGGAAGCTTGGAAAGGAGCGAAGCATGCCAGACCCTATCGAAGGCTTTGGCGATGTCCAGGCTAATAGCCAAGGACTCGCCGTGCCTTTCCATAGCCCCACCCCAGACATGCGTTACGAATGCCAGAAGATCACCCGTTGATCGCTTTGGCCTGAAGCCGTATTGTCGATCATTGATTAGCGAGTGATCCTCTAGGAATTGCATGAGCTGCTTATTTATAAGGAGCTCAAGCACCTTGCAAATGACTGAGGTGACAGCTATGGGTCGATAGTTGCCTGGATCGGACCGATCCCCTTTCTTGGGGATCGGTTGTACGTTAGCCTCCTTCCAGACCTCCGGCACGAGCCCTGAAGAGTATGACAGGCGGTACAGACGCGTTAATACTGGAGACAACTCAGCTGCACATTTTCGTAGCACCACCGCCGGAATGCCGTCAGGGCCACTGGCTTTCCGCGTGTCGAGTGACCGCAGTACTGCCCGTACATCACATTGCCTGATAACAATATCAGGCATTGTGTGGCCACAGTTGGCGATGGCGGGGGGCTGCAGGCCACGGTCGTCGACCCGGGAATTAGCCGCAAAGAGGTCTGCGTGCATATCCGCTTTCTCTTGGGCTTTGTGAGCCAGTGTTCCATCTGGGTAACGCAGTGGTGGCAGCGAGGGCTGACAAAAGTTAGATTGCACGGCTTTGGCCAGTTGCCAGAATCCACGGCTGCCCGTGGGATGGGAAGTGAGCTCCTGACCAAGCCGCGCGACGCGCTGGGCATCCGCTCTCTTAAAGGCCCTCTTACTCGACTTTGTGGCCAGGTTGTACGCTGCTTTGAGGTGGCCCACGTTTGGGTCGCGCACAGCCCGGGCCCTGATCCAGGCGCGATATGCCGACTGTTTTTGTCGAACAGCTTTGGCACAATCTCGCCCGAACCAGGGACGGGCTCTGCGGATACTGGCGACATCAGTGAAAGGGATGTAATAATCCATCCCTAAACTGATCTCGCCAGTAATAGCAGAAGCACTATCCGAAGGAGCCTTTCCTACAAAGCAGCGCTGGCTCCAGGGGACGGACGCATAATAATCGCGTAGACCGTCCCAATCCGCTGACGAGTAGTGCCATAGTCGTCGTGACGTTTGTACAGGACGTGCAGGAGGTGACACCTTCATGCCAGCGTGAACAACACAGTGGTCGGAACTACCCAGTGGGGCTCCTACTGAAACACTGTACTGGGCTGGGCGACTCGTCAGCAGTAGATCCAGCAGAGCGGGCGCGTGATCTGACCTGTCTGGTATCCGGGTGATCCCGCATACCATCTGGGTCAGACCGTGGGAGAGAGCGAACGCATGGGCGGCTCTACCCGCATGATCAGTCTTGAGGGACCCCAGCCATTCAATGTGATGGCCATTGAAGTCCCCCAGAAATACTAGGTCAGCGTTCGGGAACCGCACCTGCGCTTCATCAGCCGTCTCGCTGAGGTACTGGAAGAGCTTTGTTGTCTCAGAATCCCCTGTGTGGGATCGGTAGACGCACACGTAGATCTGGCTCATAGAGCCATGGTCTACGTGCAGCCAAAGGACGGAATTGGAGGGGTTCTCTAGGCAGCGCAACCGGCGGCAGCAAACATCCGCCCTAACGAACACGCACACCCCGGCTTTGTCTCGAAATTGTTCCTCGATGACATAGCCGGGGTAACACAGGTAAGACGTGTCGTCAGGGCGGCGTATTTGTGTCTCCGTGAGGAACATCACAGCGGGCCGTGCCGTCTCAAGGTGGTGGTGGACGGTATCGAGGTTCGCATGGAGTCCACGGACGTTAGTGAACTCCACCTCGAAATGTGAAGTTGTGGGGTTTCCTAGGGCCGCTGTGTAACGTTTATTTCTTTTTTGTTGCACTGCCATTGTAGATTTTGAAGAAGAAGCGTGAAGACAGGGCGACATTTGGTGCAGCAGTAAGTGACAAAGCGCAGGGGCTAGCTTTGTCTAGAACCGTGTGGTTAGGTCGGAGCCGACTCGCCGGACGGAAGGGCTCCCAAACCCCCCTGATGCAAGGCCGCCGCTACCCCACACCGGTTACCACCCGGAGCGGCGATCCCACATCAGGATTATGCGCAACATGTGGGGCAGCCTCCTGGGGTGGTTGGCCCCAGGCGGGCCCCATGACTGTGTTGCGGGCGGCCGCGGCAACGCCGTTGCTAAGGGTCTCCCTGGCCGGCGAATCGACCCACACCACCCACACTAGACTCCGTTTCGCCCCCACTGGTCCCATGCCTGCTGCACCATACATCGCCCCGGGCCCGGCGGTGCAGCTGCTGAACCCCTAACGCAACCCAGCCTGGGCTGGGTTACTTGGGGGGCTTTAGCACAGCTGCACGGTGGTACCCCCCGGACCAACACTGTTGTACCACCTGGTACCCACGTAGGGGCCGAAGCCACTCCATAGGTACCGTAAATTAACGAGCCTCGTCCGTTTATCAGCAGGTGCGCCACTAGCAGGTGAGGTCGCTGGGGCCCTATAGATGTTGGTAGAGCCCCTTTGCACCCGAATTTAGATTTAATAGTGCTTCTTACACAATGCTATAATATTAACTAGCGGACGGGCTTCGCCCGCTTGACAAATGATAAACAAAAACCTTCCTCGAGAACTGCTCTATCCATTGGACACCGCATCAAAATCCCTTGCGTAGTTTTAAAGATCTTTAGCATACGTATTGATTGATGTTTGATTTAGAACTTCTCGAAGCATCTATTGTCATTTCAATACTACCAATTGACACAGTTTAGTTTTATACAACCCGCATTGGACAATTGGTTGTGTTCGAAAGTTCTAGAAGCTTTAATAAACCACATTACGGAAAAACGGATTTACAGAAAAAAATGTAGTTCTTGGAAAAATGTAATAACTTGAAGCCGACACGATAATTCGTGCAAAAAGTCGTGAAGATTTTAATGGAACTTTTGCGTCACAGTGAATTATTAAGATCGTTAACATTGTTGTTTCTGAAGAACAATTTTAATCATGTGTAATTATTATATTACTCATAAATCTCTCACAGCCATGCACTATTATGTGAGGAACTTCAAGCAGGTATATAATAGCGATAAAAATAACTTATAATACGCCGGATGCGTAGGTAATGAAAATACAGAGGACTGAGATTCTCAGTTCTGTGTTGAGACTTTGCCGAGGGTGTCAATTACTCTCAATCTCCGGCGCCACTGGTAATTATTCCGAAGGTGTACCTGGGGCGCCCAGCAATGGACGCAGGGGCGGCCGCGGCCGAAGTTTTCAATCTAACGCAATCTGTCTGTACGGAGCTAAGAGGGGGTTGGACGTTTCGACGAGCGACGTCTCAGTTCGAATCCCGGTCACCACAATACTGACGTAAGTCGTAAACCCAGACTTACACAAGCACTTTTAGATTGAAAGCTGAACGAGTAAAGCGGGAATGCTAGTAGATCGTGTTTGCGACTTCCAGAATCCTTAAAATAATGTGATCCCGTAGAAATAAGCAACGAGGAAACTTTACCACGTGGATAGTGCCACAGATATCAGCTATGTAAGTATATCAATTACTATAGTAAAGATTATCTGTATTTACACACGATTCAATAGATCACAGACCGTTATAGACAGGACACTTTACATAAAATATGCAATTAGTGAAGCACTATTAGCATGCACTCCGGTTACCGTTGTTCACACATCACACAACTCATAGTTCGGTGATATGTAGTAAGGAACTGACGGTTGGTAGTTTTACGAGTTTTCTGAGAATACCCCCAACGGAAAACAACGTTTTTTTGGGTTCCGTACCCAAAGGGTAAACCGGGAACCATTTTTTTTTTTTGCCGTTTTGGTACGGAACTCTTAGTGCGCGAGTCCGACTCCCACTTGGCCGGATTTTAGGGTACCGTACTTAAAAGGAAAAAAACGGAACCCTTATAGGATCACTTTTTTGTCCGTCTGTCTTTCAATCCCCTTTTTATTTAGGAACGCGTAGGGGGTATCAATCTGCCTGATCTGGAAATACGTTCTGCTTGTAACCAGGGACGCCCGGCAACGGACGTTAGAGCGGGCGCGGGCCTGGGCCGCGGAATAAAAAAAAAAGTGGGGTACCTATCAATCTGAAATTCATATCAAATAATCTAAGGTCTACTGTTCCTTGAAGCTGTGAAAATGATTCATGGCACGATTATGGAGGGAAAACGAGGAGTGTTATAAAATGAACCAGTGCATGATCGTGTAGGTACCTACCTAGGCACTCAAAGCTGATGTGATCGAGACGGTTCTTAGCTACAAATTTTGAAGATCACCGCTCACTTCCCAGGTATAAAAGGATCTCAGTCGATATATCGGAGTCTAAGTTTAAAAATTTTTCTTGTGCATTGATTTCGTCGTCTTCTGAAAGTGTTATTGTTAGCTATCAACATTTAATATTCTCAGCAGCTTCCATTAACCCTACCTACCACCTGATCAAAATACAATATACAATAAATGGCCAACAACCGGCAAAACGACCCTATTTATAATGCAGATGTACTCCAAATATTTTGGCAAAAAATAAGCGTCACAAACTCACAACTGTCAGAATAAACTACGGAACTGACTCAGAAAGTAATTGTCATTTGACAGTTCGAAATTAAATAACAACCGTTATTGAAATAGCGGGCGCGGCCGCATTTTTTTTTTGCTTAACTTGCCTAATCATGCATTTGTGACCTAGTGGTACGATTACTAATTAGTGTAATTAGGTATTAGATCAGTAGCGAAATTTAAATTATAGATACAAGTAACAAAATAAACATAATTATAGACTAAAAATATTTACATTACAAAATATAGTTTAAAAAATCCTCCACGTCATTGCCGACTGGGAAGGTTCCCAGAATGCTGGCTGTGTTGCCACGTTGGATGGCGATACTTATTCTTTGGGCCAGAAAATAGCCAGCCTTCTGGTCCTGAGAAGCATCGATTAGACGTTTAGCAATGTCTCTATAAAGGCGGCGAGCACTCGGACCCCATGACCCCAGTGTCTCAACCCCAAACGGCTCAAATATGTAATCACCTGCTAGGTTAGCATATTTACGCCGTTTAAAGCCTTCAGCCGATGCAGCAGCAGCGCCGGCACATCCGGATGTGCTTGGAAGGTGTGAAGGTGCTAAGGTGTCAACGCATGTAGCGTCCCACACCAAAGGCCTTCCCATCTTCCACGGTAGCAACGACATACCGTCCGGTCTCTTTCCATCGCTTCGTGCTAAACCATTTGGTTCGCGTACGGCCGGAAGACCTGCGGTGGAAAGAGCCCTACGAATTATGTCGTTTAGAATAGCGTGCCGAGGTATACGACCTGCGCTTCTGCTACAAGAAAGGCCATGGTGTCCCAGATTATCGACGGCTACTCCACAGGTGCAATGATGCGGGGATACACAAGGTGTACCCAGTCGAAGGCAAGTGGCAATGCCGAAGGTAGTGTCGTCCAACATTGTACCGATGTTGGGCGATGGGAGCGCCTGGATCCATAACCCTGACTCCCATTCTCCAACAGCTAGTAGGCGTGCACGCTCTGAAATATTGACAGAAGTGTCAATTAGTGTATTAATTCTCAATTTACAGAGCGGTGAATCCCACAGTCGCTGTGAGCCTAGGCGTGAGGGCAGGTCAGTGTCGGGGCAAGACATCCTCCAAGCATTTATGGCATCGGTCTTGCATCGCACCTCGGAATCAATCAGTGTATTTGACAAAATTTTCCTGACTAATTCTTCAGTGCTATGGACCGACGACAGAAATGCTGGCAGACTGACATCTGTGACTCTGCGAATACCTAGCCCGCCCAAGCGAACTGGAAGAGACGCTTGGACCCAGGCCCGGTCATTAATATTTACATTTAAAATTTTACACAAAGAATTTTGTATTAAGTTGTCTAGTCTGCCCAACATTTCTACATTTTTCCAAAATTGTCCTGAACGGAGGGCATGTGTAAATTTGGGTACGAAAAGACAAAAACGAAGAATAGTGAAAGCTGAATGAATACTGATATTACATAGACTATCAATAACCTGATCAAAATTTTGAATTTTTTCCTCGATAAAAGTGGAAAAGCCATCTTCTAAAATCGGGGACCCTAGGAGGCGTAAAGAAGTTTTGTCCAAAACTTTTATGTTGGGGGCCAGACAGTTGAATTTGGAGATTGTTGTTAATTTATCTGTGTTTTCAGATATAAATATCTCACATTTATTCGGGTTCAGTTCTAAGCCAATTGACTGAAACTCGTTCTAGCGGCTAAATCTTGTAAAACTGTCTCTACTTTTCCCCCTAAAGTCCCGTCGTCTAGATACCAAATGTTAAATTTGGATTTTATTTTTTGAATTATTGGGTTAATGGCCAAACTGAAGATGACTGGTCCCAACGGATCACCTTGCTGACATCTAACGGCTGAATTCAAAAGGTGGTCTTTATAAATTAATTTTGTTGGCTGACTATAGCATTGCCAAAGAAAATTAAATATTTTGGGGGTTTCTAATTTGGCCTGTGTCAGCAAGGTGTCCCTGTTTACAGAGTTGAAGGCGTTTTTCAGGTCAACTTTCAAGATGACCTCTCCATCTTCGCTACTGTCAAGGTATGTTGCAAGCGCATGGATTGCGGCCTCACAACCTCCTTTTGAACCAAAACCTAATTGAAAGGGCTGAAATTTGGTAGTAAGCTCCGTACTATAAAAACGACAACAAATTTTGGCTGCCAAACGCCGCAAAGGGCAATGGGACGTATGCCACCATCCTTCTTGTTAAGGGCACATAAATTGGCCCCATACAAAATATCTGTGATGCCACTGTCCACATTGCCTGAGAGCATGAGGTTGACTAGAGCTGTTAGCTCCCTCAGAAGTGCATCACCAGCTTCCCCAGCGCTCGGATACAACAGATCCTTAAGGTGCTGTGGTGTCAGACCGTCAAGTCCACCAGCTGATCCAAAACGAAAGGAGTCAACAGCTGTGCACATCCTTGGCAGTAGTCTCAAGATTTTCTGTATCGTTGTTCGGAGGATCAGGGAAAGAGAGTTCAGCTGCGGATGGTGGGTGCTTACTCTGCAAGCCCGTCAAAGTTTCTACAGAATAAGGAGCCAGCACGTCGCTACTAAAAAGTAGCCTTGCCGCCCCACTGATGTCGCCTTCCCTTACTTTATTCTCTACAAGTTTTAATTTCTTGGCCTGAGAATATTCAGGGGCCGAAATGTGGATTGAATTTGAATTTAAAATGTTAAAATTGTTTGTACAATTTTCTTTGATTTGGACCGTCAAAGATGTCAACGGCCTTTTCTTTACGTGTAGGATTCTATAAGGGAAGGTTAACATTTGTTCCCAAGCGCTAAAGGTATTTTCCCGGACTACTTGACCAATGCAGGAGGCTAAACATTGAGCCACAGAGGGTCTCGCACCTCGGGGGATTCTTTTTAAAACCGGAATAGAATTTTTCATGGTACTTAACCTTTGCCAAAAGGGAATTTCGATATTATCAGAATTTTCTTGTTGATTTAGAAAAAAATGGGATATCGTAGACGCGTTTGAAGATACATTTTGTACTTTATGAATTTTTCCAAAATGTACTTTCAATCCGCGTTCACCTTTAAAAAAACGGGCTTGGGGACAATGTGGGCACCGTACACGACCACTTGATGCACTTGCAAGCTCACCTGAATTTACATCCGCATTGCCACAAGTTAGATAAGAATAACTTTTTAATTTTATAATTAAATTTGGATTTTACGTACGATGGTATAACAAACCTAACTGTGAAATTTACCCGTGTCTACCCCCTAGCCGATATAGGCGTGTTTATTTGTTATATGTTCGCACTCCTACCTTTCTTCTCCCCTTTCCACTTTGACTTTTTAGGTATTCCATTCCTTCCCATCTTTGGATGGCGTGCGTGTCAAATTCATATAAACAAAATCATTCAGTTTCAAATACTTCGGTACTTAAGTAGCTGATAAACTATTTTTCACAAACCTACAGAGTTAAAATAATAAGTTAACGGTATTCACTCTTTTTAAAAAAAATATAACAATAGCAACACTGAATAATAGCTAGGTATAGCTGGAGACCGCGCGTCCGGCGCCCGCCGACCCCACGCCGCTGCTGTCATTCATCATTCAATGGCAGAAAGATAATTACAATTTCATAGGGTTACTATACGTTTCGCGTTTCATAATCTATATTTTACTTCAACACGTAGTAAGTATAACATCCGTAAATACCGTTAAATCCCGTGTTAAAATAAAATTCATAGGTAACTTTTATAAAATTCGTTGAATAAAATTTTATATATATAGCTTGGCACATTACTAATTAGTTGTTATTTATGACTAGTTCGAATTCAGATTCGTGTGGATTTAGACGTAAAGCGAAAGCGACACGGTCCCCCTGTGCAGGTAGTAGGGGAAATAGTATTCTTTTTTCTTTTAACTTTATATTTATACGCATATCTCAAAAGGGTTAAAAGGCGGAAAAGGCTAAAGTTATTAGCTCTATTTTCATATCATATTTTTTCATTTCTATTCATCAGAGCTGAAATTTTTTTCGTGGTTTTTAGAAAAATCTTTTCTAATAACCACAAAAAAATCTAAGGTCTTCTTAATAAAACTAGTTGCAAATTTACATTAATTGTAATTAGAAACTAAAATAACTAATATAAAAAGGAAATACATCTCGTAACCTGAAGGTCGAAGGGACCACTGAGTCGCAGTAATGTGCTAATTTGGTCACGTGATAGAAGTTTTCTACGATATCATTGGTTGAATATATCGATCGACTAAATTAGGCGCTCTTAAGCAGCCCACACACTGACAGATTGCCTGTAAGCTCAGATCGTTCGGAAGACCTTTTTTGTCGGATTCTTAATCTTATTGACTAACGTTCGTCGTCAACTTCAACCTTATGGTCTGAAAGATCTGAGAATGCAGGCGGGCTGTCCGTGCGTGGGTCCCTTTAGAACTGATAACTTCGACGATGCGACAACGGTAATTAACATGACATTTACCTGTAAAGTTTCTTGGAAATGACTTCTCTGTTTTGGCCATGGTTCACAACTTTGGAATGACTGTTTAATCTGAAAACAAATAAAAACTGTTAATAACGGCTATAATCATTTTTAGGGTTCCGTAGCCAAAGGGTAAAACGAGACCCTATTACTAAGACTCCGCTGTCCGTACGTCCGTCTGTCACAAAGCTGTCTCCCATGAACCGTGATAGGTTTTTGCCGATTTTAGAGATAATGATACAAACCCTTTCGTGCGCGAATCCGAGTCGCACTTGGCCAGTTTTTAACATAAACTTCTCAACACGGCAGAAGAGAAAATAAAACTCAGGGCAAATAGTATAATCGCAATAAAATTGTAAATTGTCGTTGGTGCAAGATGTTTCGTATCTGCGTGCAATATTCCCCGATCCTTCAAACATGTTTACTGAGTCACTCCTCTGTTCCAAACCCAATGTTATATCGCTCGATATAATAGGCTTTGTGATATATATTTTTTACCAAACTCTGGGTATGATCTCCTAGGTTTTAGGGACTTAAAATATTAAGAAAGAAATCATAAATAGATGACAAAAAATATAGAAATTATGAATATGATATGAAGCAAAAATTCGATGTCGTCGGTAGTGGTCATCGTAGCTCAGTTGCCAGAGCACTCCCCCTGTAAGGGAAAGGCCGTGGGTTCGAGTCCCGCCGATGACATCAGTTTTTGTGATCTATTTATGATTTCTTTCTTAATATTTTAAGAATAGTTTAAGCAAACTCATTGCTTTGAAATACAAAAATATTTAGGGACTTAAGCCAGGATTTAAAAAAAAAATGGACTTAAGCCAACTTCACCTGCTAGTCATCATCTGCCTGCCCTTATCCCAATAATTTGGGGTCGGCGCAACATGTTTTCATCTTCTGTACATCCCTGTCACACGTCATCTCCTCAGTCACTCCTTTCCTGGTCATCTCCTCTTTCACGCATTCCATCCATCTTTTCTTGGGCCTACCTCGAAATCTCAAGCCATCTACATGCATAATTTGCACCTTTCTTACCACGTTACTTTCCTCTCTTCTTATAAAGTTAATACTATCAGGCGTTACTTTTCGGAAGTCCATAGTTAAATTAAATAAATCTAACTACTTTGCAATATTCCGCCACATGCAAATTACCCAACTCTCGTATTTATTCATGCACAAGTCCGCCCTCCAAACCCACTTAGGCCGAAAGAATAGAGAAATAATTTTGAAAATAGAATAAATATGAGAGTTGTGTTATCGTGCAAAAAATAATAAAAACCTCGACACGTGTTTCGCCCCCAACCAGGGGCATCATCAGGAGATGTCGATGGCTCGGCGCACGGCGACCGAAAATTCGGTCGCCGTGCGCCGAGCCATTTATTTAATTTTCCTCTCTTCTCATAACATGTCCATACCATGATAGTCGTTCGCTTCTCACTTTTTCATTTACTGGGGAATCTTTCAAACTTCCTCTAGTTTAGTCGTCCCTTACTCTATCCATCCTTGTTACACCACACATCCATCTTAACATTCGCATTTGGAATATAAAAAAGGGACTTAAGCCAACTTCACCTGCAAGTATACATATTAAAATCATGTTTGTACCACATTTAAAAGAAAACAATTGAGCAGAGAGGTCCCTTAATTTTTTTTTTCATCATCACCACACCTACATACATACATACACACACCATCAGGCAGACGGTCGATAAAGTTGAAGTTAGCTAAGGACGTCAGTCTATTACGAGTAGGTTGAAAATTGAATAAAAATGGCAGTCTGAACTATCTGAGCCTGCAGGCCTGTCAGTGTGTGGGCTGCTTAACACTTCTTGAAAGTACATTCAGTTGATGATTTAAATGTGAAACTAAAAGGTGTTGCCAGTAATAAAATGAACCGTTAAACGTCAACTTGTGAACGATCATTCGCGTGGCGCCAGACTATAACGGGTGTATGTCACCTCATAAGGTTCCGTTGCAAATACTGTCACCTAATTGAGAGCTGAGCAAATTGACATAAACTTTAAAAGTAAACAAAGGTAATTAAAAGCAAATGATATTCCATATTAAAAAAAGAGCATATATAAATTATGTTACAAGAGCGCGCCGTGCGCCGTGTGAAGACTCGAAAAAGAGCTAACTGTTTTATGTTATGTCAAAACCCAGGACAAATTAGCTCGCTTCGCGGGAACTGATTTTGAGTGTCAGTTTATATGAAGGTTACGTATCTATGTGATGGCCGCATCCAAAAATATTCTTATTGTGATGAACTTTTTTCCTGCAATCCAAATAAATACCTTCCTACTAAAGATTAAGATTAACCACTGATATTATAATATTACATCCCATTTACATAACAGTTAATGAAAACGTAGACCCAAGATTTTTTTTTTATTAAATCTTTATTGATATTTCCGTAGTTATTTTCGAACAGGAGTTTTCATAGTTAATAAGCTAGACAACGGATTTGTGTCGTTGACACTCCTGTCTCCGAAGGGCAGGTAGTACCGGTACACTTATAATCAAGCAGAGAGATCGAGAAATTTTCTTTTGCATAATAACAAATAGAGTATATATGACAGCTCCTTTGAATATAGAACAGCTCGATAAATTTCCTACAGCAGTCACCTAGACTAGCAGTATCAAATAAAAATTGTGTCGTACTCGAGGATGTACATGATGTGATTGAATGTCTTTTACTTGATTAGTATCAAAAAAAACCTATGCAAAAAAATCCTAGTGTGCAAAACTGAATTCCACTATTTGCTGTTTTTATAACACGTTTGTATACCTCAATCAATCAATCGTCATCATACTAAATTTGTAACTGGTGATCAAGAAAACTATAATACGCAGGCGGAGCTGCAGGCAACAGCTAGTCACGTAATAAATGTATAAGCTTATATGTATAAGATTATATGTATATAAATTTAACAATACAATTAAAATAAGTTTACATAAAAATACGCCTAATTGAGAACATGAGTTGCCATATTATGTTTTCCAACTATTCGTGTCTATCTATTGAAGTCTTTGACAGCAGTAGGTACATTTGAATTTAAAATGATGAACCGAAAACAATAGATTCGTGAACGCCAATGCAAATTAGTTACGTGATTATATATTACACGTGTAATCTTATTGTTAAGTGGGTAGATAGTTCATTACACGCCATGACTCTATTTAGAATGTAGAAAATACGAGAAAATTATTTCTCGATGATAATTGACATTTATTAACGGTTGGACCGACTTTCATGAAATTTGCAATGCAAACTTATTGCATTCACCAAAATAAGTAGGTACCTACCAAAGTTACTAGGTAACTCCACTAAATGGCATCTCGCTAACCGGCAAGTCGACCCTATAATTTTTTCTACATTGAAACCGAACTAATAAAAATTGTAAAAACTCGACTTCATTTATCTATTGCATATTTGCAAATAGTTGAGCAGTTTAGTCTTAATAGAAGGAACTATACATACGTTAAAAACATTACCTAGCCGGATCAATCAGTTAAGAAATCACTAAATAAACAAGTCAAATAATTTGATTGTTTAACAGAGCACAAGGCACATTATAATAATGAATTTCATGTTTTACGAGTTTCATACGCTTATTAGGTAGGTAGGTACTCTCATTATATTATCGTCATTCGCAAGAAGTTAATAGAATCACACACGCAATGTCGCAACATATCGATTTTCTGTTCTAGAATAAAATGTATAGGTTATGCTGTTTTAAAATGCATTCTATAGTGCCAGTATTATCATATCCTGTTTTACTTTTTAACACAATTCAGATAATTTGTGCCTGTGAATATTAAATTTAAAAAAATCCGTAACTTGCAATATCAATACACTAATAGTCAATTATTGTACATATTGTAAGGCTGTCGGGAAACAGCTGTTGTATGGGGTATAATAGTAAAATGTTTCATATATTGAATATTTCAGAACACATTAAAATTATTATAAATTGAATAATTCACTTACGAAAGCAATTATTATCGTAACTATTTTATGCTTACCTTATTTTTAACACTAAATAATCATTAAAGTTAACACACACTGATATAAAATTTTCACACTTGTAGGAAACGTACACTAAACTAGTAAATAAATTAAAATACTGTTAAGGCTACTTTAAGTTATAAATACTAGACTTAAATAATAAATATGACACGAATTCGGTAGTCGACGAGAACGCACACCCGACAATCGGCTTCGGCAAGCGCAGAAACCCGACTGATGTGGTGCATCATGCAACAACCGACACCCACACAGCGACACCACGCGGCACGGCGGCAAAAGCTCAACAAAATGTGAAACACTGTGCGTGAAATTGCACGTTCCGATTGACGCTTTCGCATTCACTAATATTCGCGACCAATCGCGCTAGTCATTGTCGTTGACAAATAATCATCTGCATTACTTCTATTTTCACTAAAATCCCAAAGTTCAACGTGATGGGATTTACTTTTCACATTTATTTTATTTTAATTTAATATAAAGTCTCTTTTACGCAAAGTGATATTTTAAAACTCAGTACAATAATATCGCCGGGCACCACTGGAAATAGGTTCTGCTTGTAACCAGAGACGCCCGGCTACGGACGTTAGAGCGGCCGCGGCCTTGGGACGCGGAATTAAAAAAAAAGTACAATAATATTAAGTTATATAGCAGCTACCACGTCTACGCATAATTCATTATGTGCCTAAGTAATCTCCGTATTTTTCATAGAATAATTATGTTCCATGAAATGTAAAGCGCGTTTGTTTTTTTAAATACGGTTTAAGAACATCGTCTAATGAGTAGCTTTAAGACAGTGGTAATAATATTTGTACTCTTTTCTGGTATCTAGCTAGGACTGCAGAAATTCTATTTAGTGGTATGGAACACCAAACAATGGTTGTTGGAAATTTGGTTTGAATTACAGACTAATTATGAACATTCTATATTGCCCAGAAATGGCAATAGACTGGCCCCCTATAACGTGGGACCATAACATAACTGGTAAAGAGTGGGTATGCAATGCACCTCTACTTACCCCTTCAGGGATATAGTCGTGTTGTATGTCTGTCTTTATGGTATCAGTAAAGAAAGTCATTCTCATTTTAAAGTCCCACATTTAATCATAATTTCTACGAGTAGAACTCCGTTATAGTGTTCCGTAGTAAACGTCTCGGAACCCTTTATAGTTTCGTCAAGTCCGTACGTCCTCGGCTTTCCTCTCAAACGGTTAGTGCTAAAAAGATGAAACTTTGCATGGAAATGTATATTTACTACGCCAATAAAGTGCAAAATAAAATTTTGAAAAATTTTTTTTTGGGTTTATCCCATTGAGGTATAATGTACTACGTACTAGAGAAGCCATCGTGAACAAAATCTGTGCTCCGTTTTGTTAAAAGTTAAAACTAAACAGCGCCGCAGCGCTGCAGCAATAATTTGACCGTCTGATTAACTTTGACAAACTAATAAAATAATAAACACGAAGCGTGCACGCAGCCACAACGCAGCGCTGCATTGCTTTTTGTGACAGTTTTCCCAAACGTCTATTGGTTGTTCAAAGTTCTATTAATAGCGTACGCTTACATAGAATAAGTAATCTGCCGAACTCAGAACAGACATTAAGTATTATACCTAAATGATTAATGAAATTTTATTATTAGGTAGCATTATACAATGTTGATATCGTCGAGTAGAATTTATTTATACTAGTTATCACGACGAACTTTGTATCGTCTCAAATATAAAAAAAGAATATTTTAATATTTCATGCAAATGTATGTATTATTAATTGTAATTGAAAAACGCGACGGACTGACAGACAAATTGTCGTATTAAATATATAGATGATAATTAAAAGAAATCAAATCAAATTAAATATTTATTAACTATCACCTATATTTATAACACCTTTAAATCCAAATAATAATAAAAAATATTAACATTATTAAAAATATTATTATTGATGCAACGAATAAATCTTAGTAAAAAAAATATACGTCGATAGTGTCATTTCTGTGCGCAAAAAACGTTTTACTCTTTGACATTTTGCTAAAAATGGTCGTCGCCGCTCTGTGACGCGTCGTCACAAGTAACAATTTAAAATTTAATTAAATAAAGCATGCATTAAAGACAATGTTAGTTGTACTTACTGGTGAAAGGTCACTCCTTGATTTTTACTTATGTTTCTAGAGTTGTTAGAACAGTATCTCAATGCACACGTTGCCTACGTGTGTATTTAAAAGAAAAACTTCGCACTCAAAATACTCAAATGTGTCTCGTTCCGGAAAGCGCTCGGGACAGACTAAGTGAGTTAGAGCGCGCGGACTCTAACTCGTGTTACAATCAATTTAGTTGAGGCGTCTTCTCTAGTACGTATACCTCAATGGTTTATCCCCTACAAGTAAAGTTTGTATGATTTTATTTTCTCGCGTCTACCCCATCGTGTGGAGTATCATCAGATAGGTCTTTTTAAAACATTGAGAGATTGCTAAGACAACTTTTTGATTTAGGTATTCGTTTGCGAGATATTCAACTTCAAATCTAAAAATTCCTACCATTTATAATTTTCAGGAGTTTTCAAATAAAATCGCAAAAACGATAGTCTTGAGGCGGACTTGAACCACAAATTATTTCCTTTCCAGGAGGAACGCTTAACCAACAGACCAAGATGCCATAATTTATAACCATCAATATTGCAACTCAGTGCGTGCAGCATGCTTTTCGATTCATATTTTAATGACAAAGTTAGCAAACTTCCAATTGCTTAAATATAATACACATTGTATTTATTTTCAGGCTGTTCGTGTACGCCATGATTCGGAACGCACGGGTCAGGTCATGAACCAAGCAACAAATTGAATGACCAATGAGCTGCCTACTTTTGTAACTTTTTAACGTTCCGTTTCCTGTTGGCTTCATTGATTGAACTTCCTGCATACTAAGATATTTTGGCCATCCTTCCATAATCTAATGAAATTATAATTGCATATTTGAGAAAATACATCTGATCTTCATAATATTGCACCACTGAATTATATATTTTATTCAATTAATTTATCCACCTATGTACTTATATAATTACGTTAATTAACCTGGGTCAAAATATAAATATGCGGAGAAAGAAATTTACAAGTTGGCGCCACCGGCCGCGCGCCGTCCCGAGTTGTCGGCGCCAGCCTATGGCGGGACTTTTAATGATCTTGTCAAGACAAGACTTCGTTCCGATCTTTACCTACGTACTATTTAATTAAATTTACACATGAGTTAATTGATATGATTCATTTGAGTGCATTTGTGACAAGGCTCTATACTGTACTAGTATTGCCATTTACAAAAAAATAACAAATTGATCACGTAAGTATTTTCTATCTACCCGCAATATTTTTGTAATTTAAATATTCATATTAAAAAATCTATTGTAAAGTTCTTCTTCACTTTCGGTCCAAGCTGTGCGCAGTTTTACTGGTAGTTACAGCCAATAAATAGTTTTAACGAGATAGTAATTATGTACATCAGACAATTTTATAAACCATTGATTAAATAATACGAACTGACTAATAGTGTTGTACGAATATTCTTATTTATTGTTACAAAATAAGCGATGGCTTCTACAAATTTTTTAACCGTTAAAACGCATTTATCAGAATTTAAAAATAATTCTGACAAAGATACTTTGAGTGAAGTGAGTATGCGTTACATTATTTATTTGTTCTCTCATCTTTATTTAAAAAAATCAGCATACATGGTATAATACCTAACGGCCATATTGAATTATTAAGTAGAATAATATAAAGTAAATTCTATGTAATTATGTGTTAGATTCAAATATAATTGCATTACTACGACCCTCTTTAACATTTATTCTTTACGTTATTGTTACAGGCGTCTGAAAGTGGAACAAGCAATTCTGTGACGTCAGCAGAAGACCTGCAGAAATTAGCCGTGATTCTTGGACTGAACAGTGCTGAAGATGTCTACCAGGAAAGATTCCGTGTTGATAGACGTCGCTTGGAAGCAATGCTTGCTGGTAACTTACCAATATCTATATATTTAATACGACAATTTGTCTGTTCGTCCGTCGCGTTTTTCAATATTATAATTAATAATACATACATTTGCATGAAATATTAAAAAAATCGTAGAAGTTTTTTTTTTTATATTTGAGGCGATACAACTCCGCTGGGATAACTAGTTTCTTTCTAATCTTAACATAGAATATAACAGTCACTTCCAGCTTGTTGTCTGTCCCGAAGTATCTTTAAAACTAGGCGACGGATTTTAATGCGGTTTTCTCCAATGGATAGAGTGGTTCTCGAGAAAGGTTTAAGTACCATATTATTTGTCAAGCTGGCGGAACTGCGGGCTTGCGCTAGTACTTCATAATTTTTATTGTCTAAGCGTCTCTAGAGGCCGCAGAGATGAAGGTGAACGTAGTGGCTGTCTTTTACATTTTGCAGTCGTAATATTTAGTAATAAGTACCTATATGTACTTAGGTACGTAGCCGGTTAGGTCAACATATTGCAAACGTTAGGCAAACCCTAGCCAGGTCGGTGTTAGGATGGGTGTCCATTTCTTAAGACACCGACCCCTCCGTGCCTCGGATAGAACATTAAGCCGTCTCGGGTCCCGGTTGCCATACGAACATCTATGGCAGTTATTGGTAGTTAAAGCCCTAAAAAATCCGACTTGAGTTTAACTAAGAACTCCGATATCGGCAATGGTTGTTGGATGTCAGATGGCATGGCAGTCACTTCACGGAAAACATCGGAGTTCAGCCGCATCGCAGTTAGACTGGAAGTTCCCAACTCGGTTGGAAAAAGGCTCAGTAGATGATTGATTATTTATGATTTTTTAACTTAGCGCTTTCGTTACAGATACTTTGGAGGAATCCCAAACAGCGCAAGCATTCTTTCATCGGGTAAGAAAGTGTGTTCATTCTAGTTTAATAAATTTAGGGTCTTTTTGTCCACATTTCCTCAACACCACATTACTGACGTGATAGCACTCTTTTGACATCAAGGATTTGGCCTATTTCGAGGGCAATGACTTTCTATAGCTGTTAGGGGGAATGCTAGTACTCGTGTTTTCAGTTGCTACTGTCTGATTTACTTATTTAAGATTTTACTAAAATTATATACCTTTTCAGGTCATGACTGACACCAACACGCTAATAAATTGGCCAGCTCGTCTAAAAATCGGAGCTCGCTCTAAAAAAGGTAAATAAAATAATCCTTCGACCAATAAAAAAAATAGAACGATTTTTTTTTAAATTTAAATAATAACGGGAACACCTGCACTATTCGCGGACAATAGCTTCAGGCGCCAATGAGACTAGCCTACCAAGGCGCCAGGCTGGCGTTCTTTCAAAATTTTATTTTCATAAACGCATTTCGAGGTGCGTCCGTTACATGAAATGACATATTTTAATGAATTTAAATTAATTTTATAGTGTAAATATGAATTTAAACGACAATAACAACGATTTAGTGTATAATGTAATAAAAAAAATACGTGATAATAAATTTATAGATCTTTTAGACGTATTTGGTAAGCAAATTTCTATAAATTCAATATAAAAAAGTAATTAATGGTTTTTTAAGTGAATATTTTTGTATTTAGACCCACATGTGAGAGTTGCTGGTCGACCTGAAGATGTGAAGCTGGCTCGAGAGAAAATAATTCAGTTATTGGATACCAGGGTATGTATTTCTTAGAACTTTAATTGATTAAGTACCTATGTGAAAGTTTGTGAATTGTTGAAATACTTAATATGGGCAACGATAGCTAATCCCCGAAACGGCAATAGGTTCGCCCCCTATTAAATACATAGAACCAACAGCGTCTGGTGGGATGTGGGCTTAATGAACACCTATGTCTGTGCCTTCGGGGATTTTAGGGGTTGGCAACGACTATGGGTTCTTGTAACGATTTTGGTATTAGGTACACTCTTTCTGCTTCTTTAGTTTTTCTTTCATAAGGTATTTCAATGCATGCTTTCGTTATGGTAAACTGTAAGTTCTGGACGTATTATCCTTACTTTTAGCTAAAATTTTCAATTGTGATAATTAGCTAGGGTGTGGGCAGTGTGGGGGTGAATAATTCCTTTAAAAAATTCTGGTCAATAAGGCCGGATTTTCGCAAAAAGAGTTCCGTACCAAAACGACAATAAAACCACGTTTGTTGCCTTTAAATATTCATTACAAATTTTAGTATATTCTGTTTTTTAATATTTGTTGTTAAAGCAGCAACATTGTCAACTAGTTATTATTTAATAATATACAATATTTTAAATATTTTAACTTTCTAACTATATACTAGTTCATGAGACAGCCTGGTGACAGATGCACGGACAGCGGAGGCTTACTAATAGGGTTCCCGTTTTACCCTTTAGGTACGGAACGCTAAAAAGGGATTGAAAGTTCTGCCTAAAAGCTATCTACTGGACTCGGAGGTCGTGGGTTCGAGTCCCAACCAAGGACAAAACTGTGAATAACACGATGATATGGTTCTGACTGAACTAACTTGACAGTTAACAGACACGGTGGCGCAGTGTATAGGGTACACGCTTTCGGTGCCAAAGCCTCGGGATTGATTCCGGGTTGGGACCAACTTTGTCTAATGACAGATAAGTAGTGTAATGTTTGCATAGGATCTTGTGTGTTTCCTATGTAATTATTAAAATAAAAATTAAAAGTATTTATTACTTTGCTTAGTTTGAGACTAGATGGCGTTGTGTGTAATAAAAATAATTATTATTGTCCTAACATAATTAATTATTTTCTCAGGAAGTTATTTATTTAAGTAAGGTACAAAGTACAAACATATTACTACTAAATACATATTTTAGACGTATTTAGAAGGTATGTTCGTATTCATTTACATTATTTTTTTAAATTATTAAGTATTTAAATACCTACATTTATAAAAAACACATACATTTAATAATATAAAAAAACAGTGACCCACCAGTAGCGGAGTAGGACCCAAACTACCGGCGGTGGAGGCTACAGACTGAGAAACCTCCTAACAATACGGCACGTGTCGAGGATAACAGCCTTCTGAATCTGACTCTTGATCCAACAGTCTAACGAGAGTATCTTAAGATGTTGATCGAGATGTATGTTTATTATTATTAGTTAACTAGATCCCGTATGTAAGACAAGCTTTTATTAGCTTATTTTGGGCTAGATGGCGCTGTGTATAAAATCATTAACACACGGTATGGACCAGATCTGGTTCTATTACCCAACTTGTAAAACGGGAACATTTTGGGTACTTCGCTGTCCGTCCCACTGTCTCCAGGCAATGAACCGTGATAGTTAGAAAGTTAAAATTTTCACAGACGATGTATTTTTGTTGCCTCTATATAACAACAAATACTAAAAAACAGAATATAATAAATATTTAAGGGGGCTCCCATAAAACAAACGTGATATTTGTAAAACCCTTCGTGCGGGAGTCCGTGTCGCACTTCGTCGGATTTTTTGTTTGATTTTCAACCTCATCGAACCGTCCGATTTGAACGTGCAAGCGGACTGTTAAGTGTGCAGGTTCCTTTATCATGTTAAGATAATGTAGGTTACAATGACAAGTTATGAATACCTCAATAGTTCATTGCTACAAATAATGAGATTCAAATGTTTAATTGCAGAATAACCGTGTTACAATGAAGATCGATGTCAGCTACACTGATCACTCACACATTATAGGAAAGGTGAGTTTTTTTTCATACCTAAATATAAAGACCCGTACACACTGTCTTTTTGAAAATTTTTAAGGTGAAGACTTTAAAAAAGTTGGGGAATATTTTTGTACAAGTGAGTCATTTCATAACAATATTTTAATAGTTAAGATTTCGGGACTTAACCTGGCCTGACGTTTCGATCCAGTTATATCGGGCCGTGGTCACAGGCTGACTTAACGGTCGAAACGTCAGGCGATATAAAAAGATAATTTAACTATTAAAATGTATTTAAAACGCGAAAGTCTAAAAAAGTGTTACATTTTTTACCAAGTGTCGACAATTGAAAGGATGGTGAATTGTTATGAATTTCCGCGGAGCTTGTCCGAGTTAACCACACGGTATCTCCTTGGTTAATACTCAGATATCAGAATATCAGATATAGTCCGAGACGCCCAGGACTTTAATTGGCTGTGCCACAGCGGCTAGCACCTAAGATTTTGTTGCCTTTCATCAACATTTCATAGCAGGGCAACGGGTTTCAATTGGACAACATTGGACATAACCCATTATAAATGTGCCCGGTGACGATAATACTTGCCCCCTATTACGTGGGAATTATAATACTGGCAAATTGTGGGTGTGTAATGCACCTCTGCCTACCCCTTCGGGATATAGGCGTGATATGTGTGTGTGTGTATGTGTAATACTCGGATCCTACGAATATTATAAACGCGAAAGTTTGTGAGTATGTAAGTATGTATGTATGGATAGATGTATGTATGGATGGATGTTTGTTACTCTTTCACGTAAAAACTACTGAATGGATTTTAATGAAACTTTACAATAATATAGCTTATACATCAGAATAACACAGGCTACAATTTATAAAGATATTGTGTGAATTGTTCAAAATATGACGCGGCGCGACGGGAACGGGAAAAAATCCAAATTACCACGCGGACGAAGTCGCGGGCGACCACTAGTGTAATATAATAATATGTGCTGAGCTTCTATTTCATTAATATCCTTCGTACAGTATGCACATGCTTCGGCTTTCGTCGGATATCCATCGGGTTGGAAGTAAATAGAGATGTTATTACCACCCCTTTTTATTATTCATTTAAGACAATTGAATGATTCAAAAACATATATAAACTAATGATCCACTCTTCTGGCTGGTTACTATTTGGGCAAAGAATAAGCATTGCATAGTTGATGGGGAAAGCTGTTGCTTTTAATTAATAAAAAAATCAAAATCAGTTCACCCTCTCCAAAGATCTCATATCTCTGAACTGGGTGAAGAGATTTTGTTTTTTTTTGTATCAATCATAAAAAAAAACAAACATTAAAATTGATAACCTTTTTTTGAAGTAAGTTAAAAATCATCATCATTCTACTAATAGGCTAGATGACTGTCAAATAAACTCACCTTCTTTTTATTAAATTTCAATACGATACGCCTCATAGAAATTTGTATGAAAAACTGAACAATGACTTCACTATTATGTAGCGTCAAATCTGTAACTATTAGTGATTCAATTGATGATTAAAAATATATAAAAACTAACCTACTTTTTTCCTAGGAATTACCAATACAGTATAAGATAAATACTCTTTATTGTACATCGTACACAAGCAATAAATAGTAACGTATAAAATACATGCCTTAAAACTATTGTACAAAGGGCGGCTTTATCGCTAATAAGCGATCTCATCCAGGCAACATCTCGATGGAAAGAGATATATACGATATAATGTGGGTAGTGTACAATATATAAATAACTTAAGTAATAGATTAAAGAAAGGTGGGGAGAAAATAAAGATGAGAGAAAGAGTGGTTTGCGAAAAACCCGATGAATAAAACAAATACATAGTAACCAACATATGTATTACATTATACATAATTATATACTAAAAATATTTACATTACAAAATATCGTTTAAAAAATCCTCCGCGTCATTGCCGACTGGGAAGGTTCCCAGAATGCTGGCTGTGTTGCCACGTTCGATGGCGATACTTATTCTTTGGGCCAGAAATAGCCAGCCTTCTGGTCCTGAGAAGCATCGATTAAGCGTTTAGCAATGTCTCTATAAAGGCGGCGAGCACTCGGACCCCATGGGCCCAGTGTCTCAACCCCAAACGGCTCAAATATGTAATCACCTGCTAGGTTAGCATATTTACGCCGTTTGAGGCCTTCAGCCGATGCAGCAGCAGCGCCGGCACATCCGGATGTGCTTGGAAGGTGTGAAGGTGCTAAGGTGTCAACGCATGTAGCGTCCCACACCAAAGGCCTTCCCATCTTCCACGGTAGCAACGACATACTATCCGGTCTCTTTCCATCGCTTGTAGTAAATACTCGTACATTTAAATTGTTGATTTTAGTTGTAGGCATCTACCCTAGTATATAAGTACCCGTTTCTAAGTAGGTAAGTACCTAATAGGTAGCGAATTAAGATCATGTTAATGCTGCGTAGTTACTACGCAGCATTAACATGATCTTAATTCGCTATTTCTGCATGTTGAAACACTTATTGCAAATACCGACATTTGTGAGACATATCTATTTTATAGTTGAATGAACATTGAAATGATAATTAAGAAATATATTTTATCAGCAGTGAAGTACATAATATATGCTAACTTTTTCTTGTATAATTTTACAATATGAATCACGCCCGCGCCGAATCAAATTATTTGTGTGATCCACAAATGTTTGTTTCGGAGTTTGGGTATTTTCTATGTATAAATGTATGTATTTAAAAATATACTAGTTATCACGTCGAACTTTGTATCGCCTCAAATATAAAAAAAAAGAAATAAAAAAACGAAAAAAAAAAAAGAATATTTTAATATTTCATGCAAATGTATGTAAATTGAAAAACGCGACGGACGGACAGACAGACAGACAAATTGTCGTATTAAATATATAGATAAGTATGTTTATCAATTGTCTAGATCCTATAGCACAAGCTTAATTTGGGATAGTGACGGCGTGTGAGAATGTTCAAAAAAAAAATACAAGTATTTATGTCCAAAAAAAGATTTGCGATGCCGTAAGTCGCGATATTTACATAATGTGATCACAAAATTAGATGTCTTGGGCTAATGGTGTCTTATTGGTAGAACCACAGATATACGAATACTATACTGGTATCCCGGTATCCCTGGTTGAGAGACCATTACTTATCGCTTGTCGTATGATATTATATTATGTTAATATTATGTTCCTCATTATTGCACCTAGTGCTCTTAGTGCAATGGTGATTCACCTGTATCCTATCCTCGTAAGTCTAAGTCTAAGTTTAAGTTTAAGTCTATTATTTTACTAGTGGTCGCCCGCGACTTCGTCCGCGTGGTAATATGGATTTTTTCCCGTTCCCGTCGCGCCGCGTCATATTTTGAACAATTTACACAATATCTTTATAAATTGTAGCCTATGTGTTAAAAAAATAAATTCAAAAATATCTATTCAGTAGTTTTTACGTGAAAGAGTAACAAACATCCATCCATCCGTCCATACTTACATACTTACACAATCACAAACTTTCGCGTTTATAATATTAGTAGGATTTAGGATTGACAAAAATCCTACATCGCGCTAATAACATTTGCACACTCTTACTTATAAGCAAATATGTTCTGGCTACAAATTTTGCTGTTCTCGTTGAGACAGTCTTGATAATGCCTCGTTTAGAGGCGAAACAATTGTCAACGTTTTGTTGTCTTTTTTAACTCTGCGAAAAATAATGCTATTATAATTTTAATAAGTTTTTAACATCTTACTTACCATTACTTTGTCATGGATTTTCGCCAGGTAACGCCTGTTTCTATCCAATATTAGTAGGATTGTTTCTCCTTTTCCATCCTAAGGTTGCCTGGAAGAAATCGCTGTCAGCGATGAGGCCGCCCTTTGTACATGAAGCTGTAATTTGTTTCAATGTTCTTTTGTAATGTGGTGTACAATGAAGAATTTTTATGCTATGTTTATGTTATCCCGGTAATGTGTTCCCGTGGGAATTAGGAACAGGAAACCAAAATAGCGCGGGTGGAGCCGAGGCAATCGGGTAACTATAGCAGCTAATTGTCATTAGCATTGTGACTGTAGAATAGGTACTTAAATTAGGTAGAATAACATGTTTTTTTTTTAATTATTTAGCTTTGACAAAGGCGCCATCAGCTTAATATACCTAATATTGTGAAGGTAAGTACAATATGTACACAAAATTGTCATACAAACTATTGATAGATTGAAAATGTAAGTCATTTACAAATCAAATAAAATCTATATATTTAATACGACAATTTGTCTGTCTGTCCGTCCGTCGGGTTTTTCAATTTACATACATTTGCATGAAATATTAAAAAAATATTTTTTTTTTATTTTTTATTTGAGGCGATACAAATTTCGTCGGGATAAGTAGTTATTTATAATGTCAATTAGTCAAATAAAAAGAGTTATCAATAACCATTATCAGACTATTAGATAACAATAACTTCACTGTCATGAAAGAAAGAAAGAAGAAAGAAAAACATTTATTACTCCACTTAGGTACTTATATAAAATAACAAAAAACAACGAAAACAATATGTAACAGTTTGGTATATACATAATAACAAAGAATAAAATAAAATGAAATAATATAAATACATACATAAATGTGGAGTAAAAGGCCGTCTCTCAGCGTTATGCTGTCTGCGTGGTGCAAGGCAGACAGCGCTGGTTTTCAGAGACGGCCTGTGGTGTCATGAGTCATCGTTCTTCAGGGGGTTACCAGAGTTTGAGTAAAACCCTGAATTTATTGTAAACATTGTACTGTAACACCATCGTCCATGCAACAATGGCTAATTTGACTGCTTCGGTAGCGTGATCTGTGGTGCATCTGCTTTCGACTCCAGAGTCTCGGGTTCGATACCCGCGGGACCAATCAAATATTTGTGTGATGCACAACAAATAGAACAGAACAGTAACGACCAGTTAATCTGCTTCGGTGTCGTGGTCGGAGTGCATCCGCTTTCGACGCCGGAGTCTCGGGTTCGATTCCCGGTCGGGACAAACTTTGTGTGATGACATATACTTTTGTACCGAAGTCTGTGTGTTTCCTATGTATAATATGTATATATTTACAAAAAAAACTATATAAGTATTTATATCAGTTTATCTAGTACTCATATCACAAGCTCTGCTTAGATTGAGACTAGATGGCGTTGTGTGAATTGTCCTAACATATTTATTTATTTTATTTATAATCAGTTGTCTAAAATCCCATAGCATAGTTTAGTTTGGGTGGTTTGGGCGAGTTTGGGACATTGTGTAAGAAAGTCGAAAATATTTAAAAATACATGGTAAAGATACATACAGATTAGACAGCTATAAGTGTTGCCCACCCAAAATATGAAGACAGACAGAAACAAACCATGTTTTTAATGTTTACTATGAATTTATGGCTTAAGAATACTTTTTATACCGGATACAACAGGGGATTCACGGGCATCTTAAGTAAGTACCTATTTACGGCTTGTAACAAATGCAATAAAGTGAGTCTTCTCAAAAAATTAAGTGGATTCACAAATTAAATATTTCTTGGAAGAATTGTAATGATGATGGGTAATTTACACTTTTTTGTGTTAAAACAATAAAGAAAAAAATACAAACGTAGGTATTTAGTGTTAAGTCATAGACAAAAGGATGTCCGCTGATTGTTATTTACCAGTTAACTAATTTGTTACAAAACCACAAATAAATACAATAATTTTTAACAAAAAAAAATTTTTATTATCGTGACGGACTTGGTATTTAATTATATTATCCCTTAGCTAGATGAGACAGAGATCACATAGTTCTCCACGCCACTGTGACCCTCTATCATGATCCGTTTTCAGGGTGTTTTCTCGTGGAACCTCTACCTTGGCCCACTGGTGGTTCCACGAGGTAGACTTAAATAAGGGAGACTTCTCGTAGACCCACTAGTGGCACCATAAGGGAGACCATTTTAATTAAACCGAAATGTACTTACTCCAATGTTCTGCGACAGGGTGGGTTAACAATCAAGCGAGTGATGGAAGAGACAGGATGCCACATTCACTTCCCGGATTCGAACCGAACTAGCACCGTTGAGAAGAGCAACCAGGTGTCTATCGCTGGAGACATGGAGCGCGTCGAACGAGCTAGGGCAAGAGTGAGGGTGAGTTCTTGGTCACTTTGCATACACACATATAAAATCATTAACTCCCCGAAGGGGCTGGCAGAGCACCCACACTTCGCAAGTGACTTTGGTGGTCTTTATTGTGGAAAATGCGCTCGTAATCGGGCGCAGTTAGAGTAAACGAATAAAATGAGTTGTGCGAAACGAAACAATGGGTGACTAAAGTGTTATTAATTACATTATTTTATCTGAACGTCATCATGCTTCGTAAGGCACACGCCACAAATAACTAATGGAAGATCTATATGTCATTCTGGAAGACGTAGGTACACTGCATTTGGATTGATGAACGTGTCCCCAGGGGGTTTTGAGATCTGTTTTTAGTAACAATACTTGTTATGTTAAGTGTAGTGCATTTATCTAAGAATTCTTATTAATTCTGCGGTTATAGGTTCGTTAATTAGTAGTACGTACTAACTTATATTTTCTGATGTACATTTACCTACGTGCTCATCCAAACCAACTCTTCAGCTTCATAGTTGTAGATCGAAGTTTGAAATTATTATTTTAACAGGCGCTTTAAAAACCGGACCTACATGACGTAGTACACTGGGTCTAGGGGGCCCTATCCGCAGCTTAGACCCTTAGCAATCTTCAGCTGCATGAAGTGCACCTGACAGTAAGATAAGGTTCTGGCAAATTATTCAGAGTGCCGGAAAACGACAATACGTCGGATTAACAAAGTGACTGGTGAAATTTGGGCGTGTTAAACTCCTCTGTCTGCCTTATCTGGGATAAAGGCGTGATTTTGTGTGTCTGCATACATAGGTTTGCGCTATTTAAAAACAAAAACCGAATAATTTCTTCTTATCTCTCAGGCCTTAACTCCTTTAGTGTTCTGCTTTGAGCTTCCAATAGTGCCAACCTCGCAACCACTGCCGGACATCACCTCACCGTACGTGCAGAGAGTGCAGGAACAGTATAATGTACAAGTAAGTCCCCTAACAGTTAAACTGGTTAACAAATTACTTTCGCAAAACATCGGCCAGCGTACCTTGGGACGCCGTGAGACTTGGTGGAGTGACGACATTTGAAGGATAGCTGATGTTGGCCGAATGAGCCAGAGATCACAATAAATGGTCTTTGAAGGGGCCTACGTGCAGTGGACTTAAGTGTGCTGACGATGATGTAGTTTGGGATTACTCTAAGTTCTAGCAGCAAAACTTAAGTTAGAGAGATTCAGCAACAATTTAGATGATTTCCTACTAAAAAGGCGAACGAAATGAGCTAGGCTACATTTCGAGGCTGGACAAAATTCGTCTGTCTGTACCTATGTGTGCTAGCGGCTACATTTTTTATCCGATCTCCTTCCTTGGTTTAAAAAAAATCTCTTTGTGTGATTGGGGGGAAATACGCCCAAATAATGTTTTGAATGATCGCGAGGTCTTCTGCTTGACCACTAGTTGTTTCACACTGTAGAATCTCAATCTTATATCGGTTTTCTATAACCAATTATTGGTTATAGGTAATGTTGCGTAACCGTCCGAAGCTGCACGCCAACTTGCTGGTGGTGAAGGGTGTCCAGTGGGAGGTGCAGGCCACTATGGAAGCAACCAACTTGCTCATGAACTATATGTGTGGGCCGCTTGCGGTGAGTCACTTCTACTACATACTGTTGCTGGCATACTTCTATATGTAATGCGTAGACGGTTTCAGAACTTACATCAAGAGAGGTTTTACTAGAATCGGCGCCGTAACTCATGTGTTTTGTACCAGGGAATTCTGCATATACTTATAGATGGATATTTAATCATGAACAATATCAATAATGTTTACCAATATTAGTGCTTTCACCCTATATTTATGAAATTTTATTGTATACCCACAAGAACAAAAGTAAGTTTGTGAAAAATAGTGATAATCATAATCTAAACTTAAGAAATAAGGATAAACTGGCTGTTCCTAAATATAGGCTTCATAAAGTGAGTAATTCTTTTGCGGGGAACTTTATTCGAATGTACAATACATTGCCAACCGAAATAGCAAATTTATCTGTCAATAAATTTAAAAAACTAATAAAAAGTAAATTGTGCCATAAAGCTTATTATAGTATTAATGATTTCTTAGATGACAAGGCGGCCTGGTTGTAACACGAATTGCTCCTTTCTAAATAACTCTGTATTAGATTTAAGATGAAATATTTTGAAAAAAGCCGAACTGAGTTTCTTGAGGGCTCTTCTCAGTCTCGTTGCATTTTGGAACCCTCGGTAGAGTCACACCAACTTTTGACGAATCTAAATAATTTGCTAAAAAATTCAAAAATAATAAACGTTATTTTATTTTATTTTTATTTTATTCTATTAGGGAAAGGCCGCTAATTCAAATCCAGCCGAGACGTTATTGCGAATTACTTTACTTTGACGTCGTAAGTTGCACACTGATAGAATAGGACTGCAAGTTTCGAGGTCTTAAGTACTAGTGAAGTCTTGGTACAGTTGGCAGAAAGTTCCTTCTGAAAACCTGATGTTAACGGGCCTTACCAAAATGTTCACTGCTGCGGTACACTTGAAGCGTTGGCAAAAGCGCTCACTTTTGCCTACCCTTCGGGGATAAAGGACGTAGTTTGTATCTGTCTGTCTGTCCTCCTAGATAGGAAACAGCCTATCGATATTATAACATTACCCTCGTATACCTCCAGAGCCAGACCCAAGTCCAGATGTCCCTGGAGATCTCCCCCATGCACCACGCGGTAGTGGTAGGACGCGGCGCGGACCAGCTCAAAGTCATCATGAAGGGCACCAACACGCAGATCATGTTCCCTGACGCTGATGATCCCAATATACCCGTCATCAAGAAGAGCTGTGTCACCATCACTGGGAATATGAAGGATGTTTATGCTGCTAGGCAACAACTGGTCGTAAGTATTTTATTTAATAGCGGACTACCGCGGCTTTCCTCTAAATCCTTTCTCGAGAACCACTCTACCCATTGATGAAAACAGCCTGAAAATCGGTGCATTCGTTTTTAAGTTTATCGCGATCAGAAAGAGACAGACGCGGCCGAGGACTTTGTTTTAAAATGTGTATTGACACTAGATGAGTTTTCTCCGTGTTTCCTCCAACATATAATATATATTCATATTACCTGGATTCTTTAAGCGGAGCGTGAAGAGGCACATCACTGGGTGGTCAAGTTGAGGGCTCTTTTTAGTATTGTACTGTGAGAGTCGCCCACAATCGCCAGACGTCGCCACGGCTTACCATCAGGCGGGCGTCGTCAATTTGGGGAACCCAATATAAAAAAGACGCTCGTGACTTCCACGTGATAATGTAATTAACCGACTTCAAAATAAGGAGGAAGTTTTCTTAATTCAACTGTATTTTTTTATGTTCGTTACCTCATAAAGTCATAACTTTCGACTTCGACTGGATGAAACGATTTTCAAATATTTTTTTTAATTGAAATCTACAGCTCCCCGAGTGGTCCCAATTTAATTTGGTCCCATTCCGGTAATTTGAATTCGGTTTTTGTGTCAATGTATGACGTTTTTATAAGTTTCGTGATCCCACCAGTGCCAGTGGGCCTACTAGAAATAAGTCTCCCTCGAGGTCCCACCAGTGGAAATGGGTCCAAGAGAAATCAGGGGACTGGTTCGACTATTATGAAACGCGACCTTTTGAAACAGGAAACTGTTTCAGTGTGTCCGCTATTAAATATCATTCATAAATATGAAACGCCAACATTAAAAAACATTACCTATCTTCTTTACCAAATAGGGCAGCCTCCCCCTAGTGGTGATATTCGACGTGTCCGACGAATCAGCTCGTATAGACGCAGACGCGGCCAACAAACTGATGCACAAACATAATGTTTATATTAATGTGCGTCGCAAACCTAAGCAGGGTATCACTTCGGTTGTTATCAAGGGGATCGAGCGATGCGCAGGTATGTGTTTTACCTATAGTACTTCTGAATATGGCTAGGAATAGGGCTAAAGTAGTTTTTTTTTTGTTAAAATTATTATTTTCCAATACAGGTGACATCTACGAAGCTCGCCGCGAACTCCTAGGCGACAAAGAGCCAGTAATAACCGCCGAAGTACCAGAATCCTACAACATCCCATCAATTTCTAGTAACACCATGCCTAATTTCGGCGTTTTCAACCCATTCTCACCAACACACGTCACAAATATCGGCAATTCGCCTTGTTCCCCATTCAATATGCAGCAATTAACGGAATTGGCTAACTTCTCCAGTCTTGGTAGTCCATTATTTGGTCATAACCCACCAACCCCAGGAGGTTACCCAAGTCCATTATCCCCTGTAGCGTTAACCCCACCTGTGTATCCAAGCTCTTGGATGATTCCTTCACCACAGCCAAGAAATGGGCAATTCCATTATCCTAATTTAATGCCCAGTGGTAATTCGGTTATGTACAAGAATCAGGGAGGATCGTGGAATCGTAAGTGGCTGAATTTTATTATCTGTGAGAGTAAGCTAAAGAGTTTGTTATTTTTAGTTGAACCCTATATTTAATCTCAGGAACTAGGTACTAGCAGGCCTATGTCACTCGCCTAACAACCGCAAAAAATACGTGACGTCAGCGACAACTTGAAGTTGTAAGTCAGTAAGGGTTGTCTCTTGTTTGTGACACGGCATTGACCATAGAGTTGATATTGAGGCATAATTATTATAATTATTGGTCAAATTATGCTGGTACTTTCCTGACAACCCTAACGTTCGAATGATGTTATCTGTAAACTAAAGAATGTGCATTAATTAACGTCGGAGTGCAAGTTCTGTATGTAAGTACTATTCCCTATTCTGTGGTTCTAGTTCGAATTGAAATTGTTTACGCTCGCTCGTTCAATAATACAGTTTATTTTATACATAGCAATGACGAATGGTGCTGAAATGGTGTCTGTTCCTCAAGCCATGATGATGCAGCCGCAGTACCCAACAGTGGCTGACAGTAGACCCGTAAGTATATCTCATTACATTCAGTAGTAACGGACCCTATCAACATTTCCAGGGCTGAAGTCAACATTGGGGTAGGTTCCACCAAATGACGAATCTATTGTCGCCAACCGGGCACTTTCAAGTTTGCCAGCCTTGTCCGTAGATCGGCAGGTGTACCACTTGTAGGTAAGGTTAACTTGGGGCTCTAAGGTCTTGGTGACACCATTATTACCCCCTAATACAAATACCTACTTATGAGCCGCGCACGATGTCAGAATGTCAGAATCTTGTCACTAAAACCGCTTCGTGACGTCATCATTCGCTAAAAAGTAATGATTTTAGAGTTTTCGAAAAAAAAAATCGAAAATCTCTTATACAACAGTAACGTCCGTCCGTCCGTGAATAACTTTCAACTCGAGAACGGTAAGAGCTAGAGACTCAGTGTAAACGCCAATCGACATAGCATAGTCGAAAACCCCCCAAAATGAACTTGACCTTTGACCTCTGATCTCAAGGCCAAGGTCAAAGCGAGGTCAAATCGAGAACGGTAATAGTTAGAGACTCAAGACCAGTTGCAATCAACTCAACATGGTCAAAGACCTCTAAAATGATGTTGAACTTCATATCATGTGACATTTTTTAGATTTTATGAAAAAACTATCCTAAAATATGCGATTAATGACGTCACTCACGAAGTACTTATTGTGATAAGGTTCAATCCCACTGTCATCATGCGCGGCTTTTATGTTTTTTTTTAGATCTCATAACAAAGCTCATAGCTTTTCTTAGTTTACCACTAGATGTCGCTATAATAAATATTGTTTGTACAGACGACGCTCAGCCAACTGCTGAACTCGAGCTCTCAAGCCAGTAGCGGGTATCAGAGCAACTTCACTGGTAGCTCGGTGTCACTTGATACACAGAATATATCTGGTAAGTCACATTTAGCCTGGGGTAAGGACTTACTTAGCGTTACCTTATGTAGATTATGGATTCCATATTGTATATGGACCTTGGTAACGGTAACAGGGACTCCGTCTAGTCGCTTTTATGAGAAAGGGTCGTGAATAACCGATTTAGCAAAACAATTGGTCTTAGAATTCGAAACATTTCTATCCCTACACTGGTGCTGCCCCTAGCGGATATTTTTCAAATCTTCAGAGGAAATAAGGTATGGGAACGCCTCAGTCTACCCCATGGGGTATATAGACGTGATTTAATGTTGTAAATGACTTATGTATATCAGGTGGTGACGGCAGTAACGTAGCGTCTCCTTCAGTGTCTCCCATCAGCAAGACTCACAGCCCAGCGCCATCTGCCGACAATGATCGCTCACAACATGGTAACTACCTTAAAGACCTACAAAATCGATACACATTAATTAGAGCGTAGAGCGAGCGAAGCTCTCATGGTGCAAGAAAGTTCAATCCTTTCTAGTGCGAGATCTCTGTCAATACTTTACCGATTTCAACAATTTATATATCAAATTAAACTAGATTTAACTGACATCATTCTAACGGAGCCCGAATTTTCAATATTGGCCCTCAAAAATTAAAAAAAAAACTTATTTTAACACAAAGATATGAAGCTGAAGCGAAGCAGGGTGGCGACCTAGTATATGTACTTACTTAGTTATTTAGAAGTACTTTTGTAACATTTGTCCCGGCTGTTAGAATTAATATATAAATATTTTCGGACAGTTCACACAACGCCATCTAGTCTCAAACTGAGCAGAACTTGTGATATGAGTACTAGATAAACTGATATAAATACATTTTTTTTTGTAAATACATACATATTATACATAGGAAACATCCAGACTTCGGTACAAACGTATCTGTCTTAAAGTTTGTCCCGACCGGGAATCGAACCCGAGACTCCGGCGTCGAAAGCGGGTGCACTACCGACTACGCCACCGAAGCAGTCAAAAGTTTCGGTTTGAACAATTAATTACAGAGTGATTCTGAATATTCTATAATGTTTGGTAACGGCAACAGGATTGCCTCCTATGACCGGCTAAATTACTGACAAAGTATAGGTGTTTAATGCACCTCTGCTTACCCCTTCCGGGATATACGCTTGTTGTATGTATGTCTGTCTAAATAATAACTTGAATGTACAGAATTAGCGAACATAATATCGGACTTACCGATATCGGATCGTCGCGCAGTCGGCTGTGAGAAGAAGACCCTGGAGACCCTGAACAAACTGTCGCCGCTGTCCGAGTACAGGAAAATGAGGACCGACGCTGGGAAGGTAACTACTATTATTTCGACCATCAACAAAGTACCATCAATCAATCAAAATATTATTTACTTAAGTAATTATTCTAAATAGGAGCAGTTAATAAATATCTTTATTCATGTAGGTCACAAAGTAACACTTATGTAAGTCAAAAAAAGAAAATGCTTCTACATTTACATTTACTGCCAGATTCGCAAGGCAATAGGTAGAGCCTGTGAGGAAAGAACCTGGCAAGAAAAACTCACGGCCACTCTTTTTATTCGCCAGTAAATACGAGGGTGGATTGAAAAGTAGTCGGCCTAACACTGATCCATTCAGTTCTAAAAATCAAATCAACCCACATTATTTAGTTCAGTTCAGAGCTGATTAGTTTTAATTTTATAAATTTATTAACAAAGCAATCTGACATCATTTCCGCAAATGGAGCAAAACGAGCAGCGTGCCGTCATTAAGTATCTCCATAAGAAGGGGCTGTCATCAAAAGCCGTCCATGATGATATGGTCAGTACATTAGGGGATTGCGCTCTTTCATATTAATCCGTCAAAAAATGGATAGCAGAATTCAAACGTGGTAGAGAGAGTCCACTACTAACGAAAATGTTAAAAAAATACTCGACTTAATTATGGGAGACCGCAGATTGAAAATTAGAGAGATAGCCGAGATTATAGGCATCTCTTATGAACGTACCTAAACATAATAGTCAACGTGTTGGGTTTCCACAAGGTGTCTGCGAGGTGGGTTCCGCGACTGCTTTCAGTTGAGCAAAAAAGGATGCGTTTGGAGTTATTTGAAGCTGATGAATGTGATTTTTTGAATCGTTTTGTTACTATGGACGAAACATGGGTTCATTACTGTACACCGGAAACAAAACAACAATCAAAACAGTGGAAAAGACCTGGTTCACCACCCCCCAAAAAGGCTAAGTCGATTTTGTCGGTAAGTAAGGTGATGGCTTCAGTATTCTGGGACTCTAAGGGTGTGATTATGGTTGATTATCTTGACAGGGGTCAGACTATAAACTCTGATTATTACTGCACTTTACTACGTCGTTTACGAAAGGAAATAAAAGAAAAACGTCCAGGAATGATCAGAAGAAAAGTCCTGTTTCATCAAGATAACGCTCGTGTTCACACGTCTGTCCAATCAATGGCAGAAATTCACAACTGTGGCTTTGAACTGTTACCGCATCCACCTTATTCACCTGATCTGACACCGTCAGATTTTTTTCTGTTCCCTAACCTAAAAAAGCACTTGGGAGGTCAAAGATTTTTGACAAATGACGAGGTCAAAGCAGCAGTAGACGCATATGTTGACTCTAAGGAAGAAACATTTTTTTTTTCACCGGGCTAAATGCTTGGAAGGGAAGATGGCAAAAGTGCATTGAACTTGATAGTGATTACGTTGAAAAATAAAAATATATTTCATTTATTATGTATTTATTTTCTTGGTTAGGCCGATTACTTTTCAATCCACCCTCTACACTGATTCTGTTACAACAATAAAAAGAGGGTAAAGAAATCCGCTCATTCGATGAACAACACAACCGAGAAGTAGGGCAAGTAACTCGGTATAGTCTTACGCTCATGGTTTTGGTTCAATCCCCGGCCGCCCTCAGGTCGGGTCCAAAATTTGTAGTAGCGAACTAGAAATATGTTGTTTTGGCGTTTAATCAAAAATTATAATTTAGCTGCTTATTTTATTAAATTAATTCGGTCACTTTGGGCACTTTTAGAGTGCCCGGTAACGGCCATAGGCTTGCCTTTACATGGGACTAAAACTACTGGCAAATTGTGGGTGTGTAATGCGTCTCTGCCTACCCGTTCGGGGACATAGGCGTGATATGTGAGTGTGTGTGTGTGTGTGTGTGTGTGTTTTAGAGTTTCAGCTAAACATTACTTATTATGAGGCTGTGTCGTTCCCGGGCACTTTAAGTACCGAAGAATAAGTTGGCGTATAGAAGCGCCAAATTACATTGAAAAACGTCAAAAACAAAATTTCAGAACAATTAGAATTAAAGTAGTTCCAGTTTTTGCCACAGTCGATACTTGGCAAACTGAGGACGCGGCGGATAGAAAACGAGCGAAATACGCTGCATTGGACTCACGTTATTTATTTGTGCCCATAGCGGTGGAGACCTTGGGCAGTTGGGGCCATGAAGCCAAAAGCTTTGTCACGGAGTTAGGACGTAGAATTAGGGAGAGGTCCGGTGACACTCGCTCTGGGTCTTTCCTGATGCAAAGATTATCCATTGCCATTCAGCGGGGCAATGCTGCCAGCATGCCAGGAACGATGCAGCACGTATATTTGTGACTTTTTTTGCTGAATAATTAATTGTTTTTATTTGTATATTTATTTATTAATAATTTTGTAAGCTATTTTAATAAATGACTTGGCAAACTGTTATAAATAGTTACCCTTTTTAGGACCTCTACTAGCAAAACATATATAACTTAAAATTTTTAGTATTTGGATAGATTCACCTAAGGCCATTATTTACCATTGAACTTATTTTTAAACAACAATATAACACGCGTACCTAATGGATAACGTGATACTAATTTAAATACAATGTCAATTTCCCTGTGTGTATAAAACCAATGTGATATGTCAATTTGATCAAAGGACAGGTCGCCAATTCTAAATCGCACAAACCTTGATAATGAATGCTAATACAGTAATATAGACAATGTTGACCTTGCCCAAGGGGTAGGTAGAGGTCTCACGTAACGCCTTGGAGGTCGTGGGTTCGCAACCCACCCAGGAGACAACTTTGTGTGATGAGAGAAATGATATGTTCTGTGTCATAGTAAGATGTATGTAGTTGATGGTTTCATTGGTGAAACTCATAGTAATACATGCTAACAATTGTACACCGTTTCACTTTTACAGGATTTAACCTGATCGGTTTCGCTTTATAGCATTATCAAAGGTTGTTGTTCACTTTACATATTTATTAAACAAGTATTTTACTACACTGTCTAACATATATTCAAGCCATTGTTGAACTAAATTCCGAGCGAAACCGGTCAGGTTAAATACTGTAAATTACATAAAAGTGAAACGGTGTACAAGTGTTTTTTGTTAGCATATATTAAGATGTATGTATTTTCTTTTATACATAATATTTAGATATATATAATATGTATATCAGATATCTAGGTCCCATAATACAAGCTAAATATGGAAGTATTTAATTACTGTTAATTAAAAAAGAATATCTGTGAGTTTTTATTGCCAGGTTCTTTTCACGTAGGTATACACGAATCTGGCACTAAAATTCCAAATGGACGTTCTTATGTGTCTTGTAACCAATTTATTAATATGCGGTATTTGCAGGCGATGCGAGAGAATGTAGGCAGTGGGTATCGCGTGCCCACACCGCGCTGGTCCGGGTACTACTTCAGCCATACCTCGCCTGGACCCATCAACCTTAATGACAATAAGGACCCCATTACTGTGAGTATGAAATACTTAACCTGTTAATTTTAGGTTTAAGATGGAATTATAACAATCTTTACTGAACAAGTTCGAATAAATGTACAGTATACACAGCGACCTTTGGAAAGAGACAATCGGGTAATTTCGGCTTCGTAGAGCGTTATCTCTGTCGCACGAAATACAAACAGTCCGGTATCTATTAGCTGTTAAAACAATTATGATTGGCTTCTTTTAATAATTCTTTTTATTCTTTGTATAAAATCCACCAATTTTTCTATGAGTGTTGGCTTTAGGTTCGGGTAAAATAGAAAAACATGTTCGTAAACGACTTACAAAACGTCACATAGGTAGTGTGCGACAGAGATAACGCTCTACGAAGGTGAAATTAGCCGATTGTCTCTTTCCAAAGGTCGATGTGCAATATTTTCGCGGGGTACTGTATGAACATTCGGCAGCACGCATTGTCATCTTACGCGACTTTAATCCAACAGCCAGAGAAAGCTTGGAACCGTTCAGAACTGGTGCGTCCCAATATAGCTGAGCCGGTATGTTCCCCGCAGAAACAGAGTCCTGCCACTTGTCGATACCAACAGTTGTCTACACTCCTTAGTGAAGTTGGACTTCACAAGTATATTGGTAAGTACCTAATACAGAGGTCATTGCTACCATAGTAAGGCTGTGTTCGGGGAGCATTTTTTGAAAGCGTGTGACGTATACCAAGGCCGTCGTGATCGGGGAATATTTTTGAAAGCGTGTGACGTATACCAAGGCCGTCGTGTTCGGGGAACATTTTTGAAAGCGTGTGACGTATACTAAGGCCGTCGTGTTCGGGGAGCATTTTTTGAAAGCGTGTGACGTATACCAAGGCCGTCGTGATCGGGGAATATTTTTGAAAGCGTGTGACGTATACCAAGGCCGTCGTGTTCGGGGAACATTTTTGAAAGCGTGTGACGTATACTAAGGCCGTCGTGTTCGGGGAGCATTTTTTGAAAGCGTGTGACGTATACCAAGGCCGTCGTGATCGGGGAATATTTTTGAAAGCGTGTGACGTATACCAAGGCCGTCGTGTTCGGGGAACATTTTTGAAAGCGTGTGACGTATACTAAGGCCGTCGTGTTCGGGGAGCATTTTTTGAAAGCGTGTGACGTATACCAAGGCCGTCGTGATCGGGGAATATTTTTGAAAGCGTGTGACGTATACCAAGGCCGTCGTGTTCGGGGAACATTTTTGAAAGCGTGTGACGTATACTAAGGCCGTCGTGTTCGGGGAGCATTTTTGGAAACGTGCGACGTATACCAAGGCCGTCGTGTTCGGGGAACATTTTTGAATGCGTGTGACGTATACTAAGGCCGTCGTAAACATTTTTGAAAGCGTGTGACGTCTTTTCAGAGGCTACAAACGCTTCAATGACGTTAGTCTAGCCGTGTTGCTCTAACATCGTGAAATTATGCTTCCCGTCATGCCATGTGCAAACGTCACCCAACCCATTTTATTAAAAACATACATAATTAATAAAAATATACGTCATCTATTTATATAATCATTTGTGTCCACAGATCTATTCAAAGAACATGAACTAGACATGTCAACATTCACTTCGCTGAACGAAGCCGACCTCGTACAGTTGGGCATCAGCGCTTTTGGAGCTAGAAGGAAAATGTTGCTACTCATAGCTGGTAATATAATTTTTTTTTTTTACATTCTCACACAACGTCATCTAGCCCAAATTAAGCTAATATAAGCTTGTGTTATGGGATCTAAACAACTGATAAACATACTTATATATTTCTAAATACATACTTATTATACATAGAAAATACCCAAACTCCGAAACAAACATTTGTGGATTCACGAAACAATTCGATTCGACCCGGAATCGAACCTGGGACCTCGGGAGCGGCAGTCGCATACTCATACCACTGAGCCACCGAGGCAGTCGAATATAATAATATGGCTTCAGTTATGTACATCTATTACTAGTGGACGCCTAGTGACAAACACATTAAGACATAATTCTACTAACCTAAGTAACATTAACTATCTGCCAGTAAAAGTACTGTTAAAATCGGTACAGCCGCTTCAGAGACCCTTAGCAACGGCGTTGCCGCGGCCGCCCGCAACACAGTCATGGGGCCCGCCTGGGGCCAACCACCCCAGGAGGCTGCCCCACATGTTGCGCATAATCCTGATGTGGGATCGCCGCTCCGGGTGGTAACCGGTGTGGGGTAGCGGCGGCCTTGCATCAGGGGGGTTTGGGAGCCCTTCCGTCCGGCGGGTCGGCTCCGACCTAACCACACGGTTCTAGACAAAGCTAGCCCCTGCGCTTTGTCACTTACTGCTGCACCAAATGTCGCCCTGTCTTCATGCTTCTTCTTCAAAATCTACAATGGCAGTGCAACAAAAAAGAAATAAACGTTACACAGCGGCCCTAGGAAACCCCACAAGTTCACATTTCGAGGTGGAGTTCACTAACGTCCGTGGACTCCATGCGAACCTCGATACCGTCCACCACCACCTTGAGACGGCACGGCCCGCTGTGATGTTCCTCACGGAGACACAAATACGCCGCCCTGACGACACGTCTTACCTGTGTTACCCCGGCTATGTCATCGAGGAACAATTTCGAGACAAAGCCGGGGTGTGCGTGTTCGTTAGGGCGGATGTTTGCTGCCGCCGGTTGCGCTGCCTAGAGAACCCCTCCAATTCCGTCCTTTGGCTGCACGTAGACCATGGCTCTATGAGCCAGATCTACGTGTGCGTCTACCGATCCCACACAGGGGATTCTGAGACAACAAAGCTCTTCCAGTACCTCAGCGAGACGGCTGATGAAGCGCAGGTGCGGTTCCCGAACGCTGACCTAGTGTTTCTGGGGGACTTCAATGGCCATCACATTGAATGGCTGGGGTCCCTCAAGACTGATCATGCGGGTAGAGCCGCCCATGCGTTCGCTCTCTCCCACGGTCTGACCCAGATGGTATGCGGGATCACCCGGATACCAGACAGGTCAGATCACGCGCCCGCTCTGCTGGATCTACTGCTGACGAGTCGCCCAGCCCAGTACAGTGTTTCGGTAGGAGCCCCACTGGGTAGTTCCGACCACTGTGTTGTTCACGCTGGCATGAAGGTGTCACCTCCTGCACGTCCTGTGCAAACGTCACGACGACTATGGCACTACTCGTCAGCGGATTGGGACGGTCTACGCGATTATTTTGCGTCCGTCCCCTGGAGCCAGCGCTGCTTTGTAGGAAAGGCTCCTTCGGATAGTGCTTCTGCTATTGCTGGCGAGATCAGTTTAGGGATGGATTATTACATCCCTTTCACTGATGTCGCCAGTATCCGCAGAGCCCGTCCCTGGTTCGGGCGAGATTGTGCCAAAGCTGTTCGACAAAAACAGTCGGCATATCGCGCCTGGATCAGGGCCCGGGCTGTGCGCGACCCAAACGTGGGCCACCTCAAAGCAGCGTACAACCGGGCCACAAAGTCGAGTAAGAGGGCCTTTAAGAGAGCGGATGCCCAGCGCGTCGCGCGGCTTGGTCAGGAGCTCACTTCCCATCCCACGGGCAGCCGTGGATTCTGGCAACTGGCCAAAGCCGTGCAATCTAACTTTTGTCAGCCCTCGCTGCCACCGCTGCGTTACCCAGATGGAACACTGGCTCACAAAGCCCAAGAGAAAGCGGATATGCTCGCAGACCTCTTTGCGGCTAATTCCCGGGTCGACGACCGTGGCCTGCAGCCCCCCGCCATCGCCAACTGTGGCCACACAATGCCTGATATTGTTATCAGGCAATGTGATGTACGGGCAGTGCTGCGGTCACTCGACACGCGGAAAGCCAGTGGCCCTGACGGCATTCCGGCGGTGGTGCTACGAAAATGTGCAGCTGAGTTGTCTCCAGTATTAACGCGTCTGTACCGCCTGTCATACTCTTCAGGGCTCGTGCCGGAGGTCTGGAAGGAGGCGAACGTACAACCGATCCCCAAGAAAGGGGATCGGTCCGATCCAGGCAACTATCGACCCATAGCTGTCACCTCAGTCATTTGCAAGGTGCTTGAGCTCCTTATAAATAAGCAGCTCATGCAATTCCTAGAGGATCACTCGCTAATCAATGATCGACAATACGGCTTCAGGCCAAAGCGATCAACGGGTGATCTTCTGGCATTCGTAACGCATGTCTGGGGTGGGGCTATGGAAAGGCACGGCGAGTCCTTGGCTATTAGCCTGGACATCGCCAAAGCCTTCGATAGGGTCTGGCATGCTTCGCTCCTTTCCAAGCTTCCGGCATATGGTCTACCTCCTCAACTGTGCAGCTGGATTGCCAGCTTTTTAAACGAGCGCCGAGTGCGGGTCCTCTGCGATGGCCAGGCTTCTCGCTTCTTGCAAGTGAATGCCGGGGTACCGCAGGGGTCCGTACTATCACCAACTCTCTTTCTTCTGCATATCAATGATATGCTATCCCTCGGGAACATTCATTGCTATGCAGATGACAGCACACTGCACGGGAGTTACTCGGTTCGTCCGACGGCGGGGCGATCTGAGATTGAGGAGGAGAGACGACGACTCGTGGCTGATCTCGACCGTAACCTCGACAGTATCTCTCAATGGGGTACCGAGAACCTGGTCGAGTTCAATGCCCGCAAAACACAGGCGTGTGCATTTACTGCGAAGAAATCCCCTTTCCTTCCCCTACCCTCTCTTCAGAATGCATTATTACCAATGAAGGACAACCTTGATATCCTTGGCATAGACGTTCGTCGAGAGCTCAATAATAAAAACTACATCGAAAGATGTATAGGGCTAGCTTCGCGGAAACTAGGAATACTGAATAAGGTAAAGAGATTCTTTACACCGGACCAGAGGTGTCTGCTGTACAAGACGCAGATTAGACCCTGCGTCGAATACTGCTCTCACCTCTGGGACGGCTCCGCGAAGTATCTGCTGGACGCTCTCGACGCTATGCAGCGACGGGCTATCCGTATTATTGGTTGTCCGGAGGTAACGGGAAGCCTTGAGCCGCTAGCTCAGCGCCGAACAATAGCTTCCTTGGCCGCATTCTACCGTATTTACCACGGCGAGTGTTCTGAAGAGCTCTTCAATCTGATCCCACCCTCTTCCTTCCGATCCCGAACGACTCGTGCCGGGCAGAGATGCCACCCCCACACAGTGGATAGCATGTTCGCGAGAACCGAACGTTTTAAACGTTCGTTTCTCTGCCAAACGATAGTGGCCTGGAACGCCCTGCCTGTGCACGTGTTTCCTCCCACATATAATCCTGGGTTCTTTAAGCGGAGCGTGAAGAGGCACATCAGTAGGTCGTCAAGTTGAGGGCCACTCTCAATAGTAATGTGTGCTGTGAGAGTGGCCCACAATCGCTAGACGTCGTCACGACTTACCACCAGGCGGGCGGCGTCAATTTGGCGAACCAAATATAAAAAAAAAAAAAAAAAAAAAAAAAAAAAGAGAAACAGACGGGCAATGTTTTTTTGTACGATTGTATTTTTTTGCAAGTTAATTTGAAATTACAAACACACTCCAATTTTATTAATCTCTAGGATTATGTACTCTTATAGAGTTGAGTATTTCTATTAGTAAATTATGTAATTGAATCACAGATCTGAAATCCCAGAAGGGTAGCTTCCAAAATACTGGTGCCAGCGAAAGAAAAATAGGAGGGTCTCCAGCGAAGTTCACGGGTTTAACTCAAGACAAGTGGTAACATCGATATTATGATACTTACCAAACAAAATCTATGTAACTACCAAACAAAAACCACGTAAGTCAATATTTAATAAAAAATATTTAAAACAATGAGTTTTAGTTATGTAATAATTTTTAACTAAGTTATGATAATTTTTACCTGTCATTTTTATGTATTAATTTTAAATGGATCTATATGAGATATTATAAAACTTTTTAATAATTTATTTTTTGGAAAAATTACGTGGTTTTTTTGGACTGATGGTTGTTGAGACTGATTCGACTTAAGGAACTTTGAGTACAAACTTAATCATTGCCAAGTAATTTTCTCCTTTATGCGTTACATTAATATTTTATAATGATTAAGTGAAATAAAAAGATCTATATAACGAGAGATATTTTGTTTAAGACTATACCAGTACAAAAAGAAAATGAGTTTACGTATTAATTTTGGAACAAAAAGTTCTGAAAATGTCTGTTACGTTTTCTGATTTTTGTTAGACTATGAGATTTTTATATGTATTTTAAGTGTTTTTTTACGATAGCTAAAAGCAAACGACGATTTGATCTCTATGAACAATTGTTGAAGTAAACGGGCCAAAGGCCGCAAACTGTTATTATTAATATTAAGTTTCATTTTTTTATAGAATTTTTATCGTAGCATAAGGAGAGCATGTTTTATTTTTTAACCAGTTTTACGTAGATTAAGTCCGAATATTCCGACAAAATATTTCTATTATTATCTGGTTTTTAACGTTTGATTAATAAAATGTCATAAAATCAAGTGGTAACGCTCCTTTTAATTCCATATTTTGCTAAATATGATTTTCAAGGAAGCTTCAAGTTTGTTTGAATTGAAAAATAGCACTTGATGTTCCTACAATATTCGCTAAAAACAGACCAGATCATATGGACTCTCGGTAGACTGCAATTAGTGACATTTTTCAGTTTAGATAAAACAATATCTATATTTTATTATGATCATTTCCCGCATAATCGGCAAAAGGACGGCAAAAAATTGACTTGATTTTAAATACGACAAATTTTTTTAACAATTTTTGGCGCCAGCCCGCAGTGACAAGTTATTTTTTTTTCTATCAAAATGTCACAGAAACCGTTTTAATCAGTTAACATTTTAAATATCACCCAATCGATGTGTTTGTGATTATGAATTTAAGTTTTTTTTACTGCATTTTTGATTTTAACCGTATTAACATTCTAATTTAATGTGAATGCTTTTGTGTTTTTAGATTATATTTTTATATAGTACTGTAGCGTTCTGGTACATAATGTTTTCGGAGACCATATTTAATTAATAACATTTTGATTAATATCCTAACAACCAATATGTTATGTATCATTTCGTATACTTTACTGACGCTTTTATCAAGATTATTCAAGATCATAGAATTTACTGAATTGTTTTAATCATGAACTTGTGATTATAATCTATCTGTTTTAAAGTATGATTATGAGATGTTGGTAGACCTTTTGTTTTTAGATTATGGAATATATGATAAATTATTTTAATATGTATGTATATATTGAAACTCATGAAGTTAGGTTCAGTTATTCCTCTGGTGTCAGGCGTTTTGTTTAACCTTTTTTTGTTTTATCATTTCCTATGAGATAAGGAAAATTTTGCAACATTTTTGCTTGTACGATTAAAGTTGGAAATTCAAATTATTTTTTTAATTATATTTCTAACCTCTCCTATTCAGGAACTATATCAGGATATCACCTACTACAGAAACCTGTTCACCAGGGTAAATAAAAAAACAAGATTTTTACTTATACCCATTTTACTATAGGGGTGCTATATGAAAAAAAAACTGGAAAGTCGTAGGTTTAAGTTGTCTATATATTGTGGTAGGTACTGGGGAGGACTACAAGAATTAAGATGGACGTCAAATCACTATGAGTGAACCTACTATCGGCATAAATCCATTATAACGTATCAGGGGCTGTTTTACTCGACCGCTCACCAGACAACGGACCGTTGTGTTTCACCTGATTCACGGTGGTGTATGGTAAACGTAGTGATTTTAAATATACTCTTTGGTGTTCGGTATATTGAATGCTTCTACACGCACCGGACACAGGTCCGGCAACTCCACTCGGGCGGCGGCGGTGGTCCGTTGTCCGGCGAAAAACCCGGCTGTGTAAAACAGCCCTCAGACTGACTGAATAAAACAAATTTTTGAACTATTAACTATTATTACTATTTTTGATGAACGAATAATGTTTTTTTTTGATTTCATGACTATTTTTCAAGATAAGTAAAAAAAATGTTTACAGTTACAATGATAAATAATATACCAGAAAGTGAAGAAATATGTATAGGAGGTGATTTTAATGGACATGTAGGAAGAGTAAATGATGATTATGAAAGAGTGCATGGAGACGGTGAAACACTACTACAGGTTGCTTCCTCCCTTAACCTGGCCATAGTGACTACGTGGTTACGTAAACAGGACTCACATCTAATCACCTATAAAAGTGGTGTTCATTTGACACAGATTGACTATTTCCTAATCCGGGGGAGTAGGTTGGTCTGTGTCAGGGACTGCCGGGAGAAGGGGTAGTGAAGCAACATAATCTGTTAGTAATGGACTTAAAGACCAAAGTAGTCTCACAAAAAGGCAAAAAACGCCCCCCTCCTCGAATTAAGTGGTGGTTGATAAAGAAGAAAGAATATGCAAGAAATAGATATAATAATGTAATGTAAATAAAAACAAGATAAAGAATAGATAAAATGATAGAAATGAGAGATATGGTGGATAAATCAGTGAATGAATGTTGGAATGAAATGGCGAGTTGCATCTGGAAAGTAGCAAATGGAGTGTTTGGAGAAACGAAAGCTAAAGGTGTACTTGATAAGGATACATGGTGGTGGAACAGAGAAGTACAAAAGGTAATTAAAGAAAAAAGCATGCTTTTAAGGAATGGCAGAAAGAAAAACGGATTGAAAGGGAAAGAGAAGAAAACAAAGAGAAGTATAAGGAATGAAGCAAAACGGCGAAAAAAGCGGTAGCAATAGCTAAATCTCAGGCCCAAGAGCAACTATACAATGCTCTTGATGGAACTAAGGGCCAAAAAGAAATCTACCGCTTAGCGAAAGACAGAGACGATAGAACGAAGGATGTAAGACATGTAAGATGTATAAAAGATGAAAAGGGTAAGATTTTAATAATAGAAGATGAAGTAAGAAATCGATGGAAGGTGTATTTCGAAAAACTTATGAATGAAGAGAATGCATGGAGTGGAAATTTAGAAGAGAGACGAGTGAATGTAGGTTTAGTGAAGGAGATTGATAGAGATGAAATAAGAAAAGCGGTACGAAATATGAAGAATGGGAAAGCCGTAGGGCCCGACGGTATTCCAGTGGAAGCGTGGAAGATATTGGAAGAAGATGGATATGCGTGGCTGACTTTATTCTTCAATAAGTTGTTGTATGAAGTGACGATCCCCGATGAATGGTGCAATAGTTCTCTAGTGTCCATTTTAAAAAATAAGGGTGATGTGCAAGACTGCGGCAACTATCGAGGAGTTAAGCTCATGTCACACAGTAATGAAAGTTTGGGAGAAAGTGATAGAGAAACGAGTACGAGAGGAAAGCGAGATTACCCAAAACCAGTTCGGATTTATGCCTGGTCGCGGGACTACAGACGTCATATTTGCACTCCGCCAGCTGTGTGAAAAATCTAGGCGTGCACATAAAAATTTGCACATGGTGTTTGTAGATCTCGAGAAGGCATACGACCGGGTACCCAGAACGGTTTTGTGGTGGGCTTTGAAAAAGAAAGGTGTGCCTGGGAAGTATATAGAGTTAATCTGTGCGATGTATTGTCGATCGAAAACCTACGTACGAACTGCTGCTGGCAACACCGACGAGTTCAGTTGGCGGTAGGCTTGCATCAGGGCTCGGCGCTAAGCCCATATCTCTTCCAGTTGATAATGGATGCTTTGACATCGGAGATACAGGACGAGACCCCCTAGTGTATGCTATTTGCCGATGATATTGTACTCGTCGGTGAAGACGGGTCTGAGGTACAGAGTAGATTGGAAAAATGGCAGTGTAAACTGGAGAGTGTAGGCTTGAAAATCAGCAGAATCAAAACTGAGTACATGTTCTCTGATTTCGGCGGTCTCTCCAGTTCTACACCCATGGTATTAGACGGCGCACCAATACCAGTTTGCTCCAGTTTCCGGTACCTCGGCTCTCTTATACAGAATGATGGGGAAATCGATCGTACAGTGAAGCACAGAATTTACGCAGGTTGGGTCAAATGGCGGCAGGTCAAAGCCACTATATGCGACCCCCAATTTCCTCCGAAACTTAAGGGGAAAATTTACAAGACTGTCGTCAGACCTGCCGTCCTGTATGGACTTTCATGTTTGGCCGTAAAAGCGACGGATGAAAGACAATTGCATGTAGCGGAGATGCGAATGTTAAGATGGATGTGTGGTGTGACAAGAATGGATAGGGTCCTTACCCTATCCATTCTTCATTCAGGAACGAGTATATTAGAGGAAGTTTGAAAGTTACACCAGTGAATGAAAAATTGAGAAGCGAGCGTCTGTCATGGTATGGACATGTCATGAGAAGAGAGGAAAGCAATGTCGTTAGAAAGCTGCAAAGTATGACTGTAGAGGGTTTAAGAAGTAGAGGTAGGCCAAAGAAAAGATGGATGGAATGTGTGAAAGGGGATATGAAAAAGAGAGGAGTGACTGAAGAGATGAAGTCTGACAGGGATGTGTGGAGGAGAAAGACTAGTTGTGCCGACCCCAAATAATTGGGATAAGGGCAGGTAGATGATGATATATATATATATATATATATATATATATATATGTTACATCATAATATGTTTATATTTTGTAGTGAAACTCAAGTAGGTAGTTTATTTTCTCACACATACAGTGTAGTTCTCGATTGTTAAACGCAAAGAGTAATGTCAAAGGTCAGGTGACTGTCTTGACAGAGTTGACAGCAACGACCTTGCTTTTTGACATTCATCTTGCAAGCCGAGTCGCGTGTTTCACTGTTGTGGAATTTATGTGATTTCTCTTCATTCAATTTACTGTTGAATTCAAGTCTATTATCATGGGTAATGCAAGTGCAAAGGCAGTGGAAGTAAAGGCAGTTGAAATGGCAGCTAAACCTGACGGAGAGAAACCTAAATTGAAACCGTGTTGCGCCTGTCCTGAAACCAAACGAGTAAGGGATGCTTGGTAAGGTTATAATAATACTTTTATTACGCAATACTTTGCTTATCAAGTTGTATTGTTGTTACTACACACTCAAAGTGTTTGTTTACTTATGAGGAAGGCTCACAAGTCTGTTATAACATTTTTATGGTAGGTAAGTACCTAATAATGAATGTGTAGGTACACATTCATTATTAAGTACTTACCTACCACTACTTGCCTATGGAGGGAATACAGGCTTACAGGTGTAAACCTGTATTCCCTCCATAGGCAAGTAATAATAACGTATCGACTACTTGTACTACCAATTTACTGGTATGTAGATAATGATTCAAATGGAAGTGCTATGTATTAAGGCCTGCACAGATGAGGTACTTTTGGCCATAAATTGTAGGTATTTTATAAGGTGTATCGTATAATGCACACGAAGGACAAAAATTACCCTATAAATTGCCTGACAAAACTCGCTCATCTGTGTAAGTGTTGATTATTCCAGTTTTGTCTGGTCACCATTAAATTATAAAACCTATTAATAGAATACCAACTTCGTTCTTAGTTAGTGCAGTATATAGTACTTGGTAGGCTACAGTTAGTTGACTACTACTTAAATATTAAGCATATATTATATAACAATGGAATATGATGTTTAATTTAATCATCAAAATCAAAATAATCAACACTGTCTTGAAATGCCTCGTGAATAGGTGAAACAATGTCGACGTTATAATGTCGCTACCGCGGGTCGTTACCACCGGAACGCAAAAGGACCTAAGTGCAATAGTGAAGTGGCTACTAACACTAGTCTTAAGGTTCTATCACTAACACAACTTTATAATATCTATCTATGTATTTTTAGTTTTAAGGTATTTATCTATGGGCCGTAGAATAAGTTTATACCACCTGTAACTTTTCTATTTGTTGCCTGAAATAAATAAATAAAAAAAAAAAAAATGTCTTCTATTTAGCGAAATCATTGCAATTATATATAAATTAAACATCATATTCCATTGTTTTGTCATGGACTTTCGCCAGGTAACGCTTGACTCCATTCAGTATATATTATATGTTTTTCAGTATAATTGAAAATGGTGAAGAGAACTGTGGACCACTGATTGAAGAACATAAAGCCTGCATGAGAAAAATGGGCTTCAACATATAACTAGCATATAGTCAGATCAAGATTTCTTGTATCATACATAACCTAATGTATATTGAGTTGTGTTTGTTTTATACATGCACAAAATCAAGTTCATTAACAAAGCATACCTACATAACCACATATAATCAAGCCTATATCCCCTAGGGGTAGGCAGAGGTATACACCCATATTTTGCCAGTACTGTTGTTTGTCCCATGTAATAAGGGACAAGTCTATTGCCATTACCAGGCTCTATAAAAATAAGAAAATCACATACCATTCGGACCAAAAACTAGGATGGATGGTACACACCTACTATCACAGCAGTTCAGCTTCATAATATAATCAAACCTTTGTCCTATAGGGGTTTAGTACAGGTATACTAAGAGCTGCAGTCGCAATTGAGCGAAGCGACTTGTCATATTTTTGGTAACTTTTTTTGAGGGTCCTAAATCAAAATTCGGTCGCGAACAAAACTTGCTTCTGAGAATGCTTGATTTTTGAGTGAAAAAATCATGAAAATCGGTTGGATAGTTGTTGCAAAATAATTTCACATCGAGTTGCATTTCAGTCACCTGATAAGGAGCTCCGCTCGCTTCGCTCAATTATTTGTCTATTCTGGCTGCTTTGGGAAGCACCTTAAGAACTTCGCTCAGACTACAGAGATTCTATTCAATGGTATGTAAAGTTTGTTTTGGCTGCTGGAATTTTGGTTTGATTTACAGGTTGGTTATGGATTTTTTATAGTGCCTGGATATGGCAATAGGATGGATCAAAAAAATTACTGGCAAAGTCAAAAGTCAAAGTGTAATGCATCTCTGCCTTATATAGGATATAGGTATGATGAATAGTTGTCTGACGGTCTTAAAAACTTAGCGAGATCGTCTATGATTTCTAGTGTTAGCAAGTATAACTGGCTGAAATCACAGGCTGCTACCGGTGTGTACCTAATCATGTCATTTATGTGTATTTGTCTTAATTTATTTTAGCCAAGGATAATTTTGTTCTTCCATACTAAAAATAATAAACAAGCATATGGTTGACCTGATGTTCTAAATGACTTTTAGACTGTAGAGGAGAAACTTTAGGGAGAGAAGAAATATTGTCTAAAATTGTGGAGTCCTATTTTATTTACATATTTAGTTTAGTCAATGGAGTTGTGATATAATGTAGATATTAGGTAACATAAGTTGGTGTTCTAATAGGTGCTCCACAGTAAACAGTTTTCCAAGTATAAGTTCTTCTTTTAAAAACGTGGCTCCATCGATATTGATTGTAGATTCGCCAATGTCAAGGTTATGCTTGATTAGTTGATAGTCCCGCACAGAAGAATATTCATAACTAGCTCCAGGTGCAGGACAAGAAACGTTGTTCAGGATGAGTGTCTGGAAAACCGGTTTTGGCGGAGCGCCAGAGGTAACCTAAAAAGCCACCTGTCACGCGCTCAGCAATAATCGAACTCCCAACTATAAGTTGACGTGTGACAAAAATAGAACTAATTTAATTGTATGTAGTCTTTGTTTTGAAATCTTGTTTTTGACGTTTTTCAATGGCGCCCTCTATTAGGTCACCAGTTACCATACTTGACAACCTGTACGTTATTGACATCAAACACTTTTGTGTGCAACTGGGAACCGCGAATCTGGCGCGGTGACGCGTAAGACAGCGTTGGGAATTACTAGTGCGTTGAAATTGGTTTTAATATTAGCGAGGTCTTCTGTTTGACCACTGGTACTAATTTAATAACTCTTTCTTATACCTCGCGTCACAAAAAAAACGCTAACCTTCAAGCTGCGCAGACGATTTATCGATCCTAAGGCGCTGTCTTCACGAGCGAGAGAATCGCTGCGATATTGTCGTCGTGCCACGTATTTCTATACACTCTCTATGAACGCGTCTCCACACGGCGATGTTATCGCGGCGATAGAAGTACAGACTCGTCGCGATTCTCTCGCTCGAGAAGACAGCGCCTAATGGCGGTAACAGCGAGTAAGAGCGAGAGTACCTATGCGCAAAGACACCCCTCCACTCCCGCCCAGCGTTCTTTTTACGTTAGGTTACAAATACCGATTATTTACCTAATCGGTGTTTGTATGTCTATGTATATCTAGTATTTAACTAGGAGTCTGTCGGGAACATTAAAATAAGTAGTCACAGTAAATTATCGTGTCTGCTAAATAATTACACCCTATGGTTCTTATCTTAATGTACCTATGTACACAGACGGTGCGCTGTGTTGAAATACCATTTCCTAGTGCCTACAGGTATGTAGTATAGATCTATTATTCCCCTTTCAATCTCGAAAAAAAAGAGGTTCTCAATTAGACTGTTTTTTTTCTTTTAGTTTATTAAAAAAATATTTCACAAAAGCTACTACTTCCAATTGGTCCCATTTCAATTTGGTCCCATTTCGGTAGTTTGAAGTCGGTTGCTGTGTCAATTTTTGACCTTTTTTTCTGTGCTATGGGATAGGGCGTCTGTAGACTCTGTAGGTAGATAGTAGGTATGAAGGTAGTATTCTTTTATGTGCCTAGGACAAATGCCTAACCAAACAAGTTATTTTTTTTGTTATAATTAATGCTGTAAATAAATATAATTTATTTGTAAAATTTTCTTTAATTTTAATTAAAGTTTTTATACAAAACTTTCAGATGAAATTTACCCAAAATCACGTCTATATCCCTGGGAGGAGTAGACAGAGGCGCCCACAATACGTCCTTTTGCCTACCTAATTAAGACGCTCGCTTGCATCTTCTTCACAACGATGGGCTCAATCAAGAATGTATGCGACACGATAGCGGGCGCATCTCTTAACCAAAGCTGGGCATTAACTCGTTAATCGTTAATTAACGAAGTTAACATTTCGAGTAACGGATTAACTTTTAAGTTAACTTAAAAATAAAATCAAAATCAAAATATCTTTATTCATGTAGGTCACAAAGTAACACTTATTAACGCAAAAAAAGAAAATGCTTCTACATTTACATTTACCGCCAGATTCGCAAGGCAATAGGTAGAGCCTGTGAGGAAAAAACCTGGCAAGAAAAACTCACGGTCACTCTTTTTATTCGCCAGTAAATACAATGATTCTGTTACAACAATAAAGAGAGGGCAAGGGCAGTACGTGACCATGTGTGGACCAAGTGAACTTAAAAATTATGTATCTCATTTATTCACAAAAAAAATCAAATACTAGTTAAAGGTGCCACATAATCTCAAAGTACCCATACCTTACAATATCATAATAATAATAATTTAACAATAATAAGTGAGTTTCAGCAATAAAACAACATTTCAAACAGAAGTAGCCCCTATGTAGCTCGAGTGATGAGCAAGCAACTCATTGCCATTTCTCTGTATCGTTTAGATAATCTTTAATAGTATAATATGCCTTATTTAGGAGGTGTGTCTTAACAGCCACTTTGAATTTATGCATAGGAAGGTTCATAATGTTTAGAGGAATTTTGTTATAAAAACGCACACCAAATCCTGCAAAGTAAATATAATTTAACAATAATAAGTGAGTTTCAGCAATAAAACAACATTTCAAACAGAGTATCAAACAGAAGTAGCACCTAAGTAGCTCGAGTGATGAGCAAGCAACTCATTGCCATTTCTCTGTATCGTTTAGATAATCCTTAATAGTATATGCCTTTTTTAGGAGGTGTGTCTTAACAGCCACTTTGAATTTATTCAAAGGAAGGTTCATAATGTTTAGAGCAATTTTGTTATAAAAACGCACACCAAATCTGCAAAGGAGTCATGAACCTTCTGTAAACGATAATACGTCCCAACCAATTTATGCCTATTTCTAGTATTTATTGCATGTATGTCACTGTTCATACTGTATAAATGTATATTCTGTTTAACGAACATAATATTCGCATATATACAATTGTGATGCAACTGTTAAAATGCCTATTTCTTTAAATCTTTCTCTAAGAGAAATTCGTGCATTCAGTTTATAAATCGCACGTATAGCTCGCTTTTGGAGTAAAAAATTATCTCTATATCAGCTGCCTTGCCCCACAGTAACATTTCATACGACATGACACTGTGAAAATAGCTAAAATAAACCAGCTTGGCAGTTTCTACATCCGTGAGCTGTGTGACTTTACTAATAGCAAAAGCCGCAGAGCTAAGTTTCCCTGCAAGACCCGATATTTGGGCGTTCCACTGTAATTTACTGTCTAGAGTAATACCCAAAATACGGTTGATTCTACAAGATTAAGGGTATCACCGTTCAAAATAATATTAGTACCGTAGTTCTGAACATTAGGCATACTAAATCTAACACACTTCGTCTTATTTGCGTTCAGAAGTAAATTGTTGGTTGTAAACAAATCCAGAACTAGTGCAAGTGAACTATTTGCTTCGTCAAAATTCCTCAGCTTGCGATCTACTTTAAAAATAAGTGATGTACCATCGGCGAATAGAACAATGTCGCACAAGTTCTGTACATAGAACGGTAGATCATTAATGTAAACTAAAATAGGAACGGACCTACAATTGATCCTTGTGGCACGCCCATGGCTACAGAAGCCCCTAAAGACCGACTACCATTGATATCAACATGTTGTATTCTATCACTGAGGTATGAGGCAACTAGGTCCAGTGCCGAATCTCAGATACCATAATAATTGAGTTTCCGTAATAGGGCATTATGTTCAACGCAATCAAAAGCTTTGGAGAGATCGCAAAATATACCAATGGCATCTTGCTTATTCTCCCAGGCATTGAAAATATGCTTCAGAAGCATTACCCCTGCGTGAATGGTAGAACGACCTCTTGTGAATCCATACTGCTCATTATGTAGTAGCATATTTGAATTGAAATGTGATTGTAATAGCTGCAATATAATTTTTTCAAAAATTTTACTAATGGCAGGTAGTATCGAAATTGGTCTAAAATTACCAGGGTCGCTTTTTGATCCAGTTTTAAATAAAGGTATCACTTTACTGTATTTCATGAGATCAGGAAACACTCCACTATTGACACATTTGTTAAATATTGCAGCTAGATGTGTAGATATATTCACAATAATGGACTGAAGCAATTTTACAGAAACACCCCACAAGTCAGCTGTCTTTTTTGAGTTAAGCGACTTGAATACTTTTATAATATCATTGGGGTTTACATATTCAAAGCTAAATGAGACATGACACTGATTCACGCCGCTTTCCAGCATAGGTACGTTGAGCTTTAACTGGGCAAGAATTCAAGGAGCTAGATATATTCGCGGGTATGTCTATAATAAAATTATTAAAGGTTTGTGCTACATCTGGTTCTTTGTTAATGACTTTATTATCAATAATTAATTCAAAGGCGACCGGTTTCAGCATTAAGTAGGTAAAGCTACGCTGCTGTAAACAGTGCGCGGCTTCGTATTGAGCGAAGCGTTTTATTTTTTAAATTTTTTTTTAATTGAATGTTTGAGCTTCGTCACAACCTTAATTGAAATCAGCTATTAATTTAGGTGAAAATTATTTTTTAATTATCGGTCAAGAGGTTGCTGAGAAACGAACATTTTACATTTAACCTGCTCCATGGGAGCTCCGCTCGCCTTCGGCTCGCTTCGGTCAAATTATATTCCAAGTCGTTTTGACTTTATTGTTGGACTGTTTAATCTTATTACTCCAATATAATGACTTGGCAGCAACACACGCTTTTCTGAAATTTTTTGAATTACCTTTAACATCTATATATACAACATCTATATATCTAAATCTGTAGAAGTGAAAATTCTGTACATTGAAAATATCAAAAAAATAAATGGCAGGGGGAGTTACTAGACCGACACCGAACCCAAATATGTGATTAAAAAAAAATTCTGTCTGTCTGTCTGTCTGTCTGTTCAGGCATCACGCAAAAACTACCGGTTCGATTACGATGAAACTTGGTATAATTATTCTTTAATATCCTGGGCACCACACTGGGTACTTTTTATCCCGGAAAAGTATATACAACAAAAAACAAACTTAATTTTGCGGTTCGATCCCTAGACCCGAGTACTGTACCAACCGCAAATAATAAGTTTGTCGTAGGTTTTAGATGATTTTGCCGGCCAGGGAGACCCTTAGCAACGGCGTTGCCGCGGCCGCCCGCAACACAGTCATGGGGCCCGCCTGGGACCAACCACACCAGGAGGCTGCCCTACATGTTCTCGCGCATAATCCTGATTGGGATCGCCGCTCCGGGTGGTAACCTGTGTGAAAATTTGCCGAATTTATACGGACTTAGAAAATAAATGGGTTCAGTGTGGAAAAACTCGAGGTTTTGAAACAAGGTCGATTGGTGTTAATTGACTGAATGCTGCAAATATGAAATTTAAAATAACTCGTATTTTGCATCCATCAACATCATCATTAGAAAGTCCATCTACTTCAGAACCGGGACCTGGTCGTCCGAAGATTGATTTTGACCAAGCCTCGTACAAAACAAAAAGAACACGAGTTGACGATTTGATTAAGTCTCGAAGTGCTGATCAATTGGCCGTGGCCGCCGAGATATCTTCGAGACTATCAGGAAAACGTGATGTAGCTAATATAATTAAAGATGTTCCCTTTACTTTTTGCTATTTATTTCTATGGTATTCTTTGTAGAGGAGAAGAAAAGGAAATTGGGTGTATCATCTTCGTCCCAAGCGGATAAGGAAACACAAGTTCAATACTCCGATATTCTAGATTGTGTTGTCTAAAAAAGAAATCGTTGTAACCCCAGTGATGTGCGCGTGCAAGTAAACTTATTAAAAAACATTGATTTTAAGTCGGAGAAATGTTTGGACCCCAGAAATCAACAATTTGCTAAACTAATAGCTTTTGAACTCGACCGGGTTCCTGAAGAAAAAAGAACCATGACTTATTCTAAGTTATTGGATTTTGTTAGAAAAGTAACAAACGAGGACAGTTTAGCAAATGTAAGTCTGCCCAGTTGTGATGACTCCGAATAAGTGTTGGAAAAAAATTGTAAGCCAATATAAGTAAAGTGGTATCATTATATTAATATTGCTATAGTTTTATTTAATTTCCTTTATTTATAAATAAGCATCCTAGCATAATTCTATTATACTAACACAAAACTAATGTAAAGCGGTGAAATATCGATCTATATTACAAGGAAAATACGATTTAACTTATCTAAACAACTAGTTTTACTTGACCTTCATACACATACGAAATGTTTAATAACGGGGGTCAGCTTAAGTTGGTTCTTTTTAAAAATATTTTATATGAGTTTCTGTTATTTTTAAAAACATAATAAACCATATTATGTGCATATAAAGCGGTTGGAACTTACTACAAGTCTTAAATAATATTGTCCAGCTAGATTGGGATTCTGGTTCACTGTCCGTCGTCACGACTTACTACCAGGCGGGTGGCGTCAAATTGGCGAACCCAATACAAAAAAAAAAAAAAAAAACTACCTCTATAAAATTATTACTCAGTTTGACTCTACTCGGGAGCCCCCCTTGGGGGACTGGAGGGCAAATCTCAAAAACTCGGAATGTTCCCTAGGTCCCCGAACCCCCTTTACATTTCTGCAAAAAAAAACATAGGTACCTTCCCCTCCACCATCAAGGAGAACAATAAAATTGTGTCAGTGAGTGAGTGAGTAATCCAGCTTTATAAAATATAACAGCTTTTTTTAACAAAAACAATGATAAATACATTCTACATAATCACTTGTTGTATTTAAAAAGAAGCCTAATCATCACAAAATAATAACTAATATTACCAAAGTATCAAAATCTCACGGCACGCTATATTATAAAGCGAAGCGAGTATTATAAAGCGAATTTTAGGTGTTTTTAAAAGATTATTTACAGCCTATTTTTTATTATTTAGCTTTCTTTTTTTTTGGAAATGGATTGATTTTGAACCAAGGTTTATTTATGTTGTTTTAATTTTATGAACGAGAGTTTTATGTAGCCGAAATAAGAACCAATTCATTGCCCATTTTCTCTAAAATTTGACTAACTTAAATATTTGTTTACTCAATTTTTTTTTATGAAAGTGATAAAAAGTAGTCCATACATTTGATAGATGACTTTTACAAGAATACACTGTATTTTTGTAATACTTTTTAGACGTCAAAACGATTAGTGAATTTGTGATATTCTAGACCTCTTCCAGCAAAAGATACGAAAAACTACCGATTGTTTTAGGTCGATTAATCAAAATTTAATGACAAAAATAAGAAAGTAGCTCACTTATTAGATCATTATTGAAATGATATTTCATGTTGTGCATTAAAACTTATAAAAATACAGTATTTTCAGTGTAAAAACACGTCTGTAAAATCAGCGAAAACGGTAAAATTTAATAGGAGGACTCTTAACTTTAAGTTAAAGAAAAACCTATTAATCGATACATTTGCAAAAAATATTTTATACTAATAGGTCGAGAATTTATTAAATTTTTGTAATTTGCGATTGAAATTTCACGTAAATTTCAATATAAGCTAAGGTTTGTAGAAAACAAAAACTTGTCAAGAAACCGCTTTGCCCGATTGGTCGCCCAAAGCAGCCATGGTGGTAAGGGCAGAGTGGCCACCAAAATAATACTACTTTTTTGGTGTAATATATTCGTTTTAGACCAAATAAAAACTCCAATAAAATTATCAAAACATTTATTATTATCAAACATGTTTACAATATAATAATCACATGTTTTATGCATAAAATCATTCTTAAAAATAGTTTAATCTAACTCTAGTGTTATATTTAGACTGAAAACTTCTATAAAACTAATAGGAACTTTGTACTAACTAATGTACTGGAGTTCTTCTTCTTGCTTTGGAGTAAACACTGTAGTAAATCAGCCAAATTTTTTTATGGCAGATCCTGTTTGCAAGTGTCGCCTGAGAGTTGTACGAGGGATACAGTATTTTGCTGCGATAAATTTATTTTTTTATTTATTTAATTGCTCGGGCCATCGTAGCTTCATCCCAAGACGCCTGGGTAGATATTCTTTTGTAATTGATGACCATCTAAACAAAATTATATAGCATTTATCTATCAAACCGTAATACTTTAATAAGGGCAAAGCGGTCAGCTGGCCGCTTTGCCTTTATCGTCCATTTTGTTATAAAAATTAACTACTCACACATTATTTATTCAATTTTAAAGCCAATACGAAATAAACAAAGTCAAATAAATAAGTAACAATACACGGCTAATCCCAGCATTTAAAATTAAAGAGGTTTGATCAAAACAGGTAAAACTCACCTTGTGATATTTTAACAAAACGTGCGAAAACATATCCTTCGTCACTGAAGCCACGCGTTTGCTCCCTCCGCTACCGAATTGACTGACCAGCGCGGGGAGGGAGGTTTGTTATGCGTGCAGAATGGCAAAGTCGCGCTTTCATTTCAAATAACCGAAAAAAAAATGGTGGCCGCTTTGCCTTCTATGGCCGCTCTGAGCTGAGTTCCCCTATATAATTTGAAAATCGGGCCAAGCCATTTAAATTATCAATCAATCAATTTATCCATCTATCAATATATCGATGAATCAATCCATCAATCAATCTATACATAAATCAATCAATCCACCAATCAATCAATCAATCCATTTTTCCATCAATCAATCAATCTATCAATAATTCAATCTATCCATCATTACCTACCAACCAATCAATCAATCATAACAACTTGTACTATCATCACTTCACTACATTATTATAAAACAAAATTTCGCTTCCATCCGTATGTATGTTTAGATCTTTAAAACTACGCAACGGATTTTGATAACGTTTTCACCTATGGTTCATGAGGAAGGTTTTAGTATATAATTTGAAAATCGGGCCAAGCCATTTAAATTATCAATCAATTAATCAAGCAATCAATCAATCTATCTATCAATCTATCCATCAATCAATCTATCAATCCATCAATCTATCAAGCAATCTACCCATCAATCAGTCAATCATTATATCAATCTATCAATCAATCAACCAACCAATCAATTAATCATAAAAACTTGTCAAAGAATCAAAGAATCAATTTCATTTATTCAGTTTAGGCACATAAAGAGCACATATGAATGTCAAAATTTTACAATTTTGTCAAGTAATATTATAAAAATACTAAATTAGGTAAGTACATAAATAATCATTAGAAAATGATTCTTTCGCTGGTTCGGTAAGTTGGTTCTCCTGAGAAGATACCAGCAAGAAACTCAGGTAGATTATCCATTTTCTTTTTTAATATTGTTTTGTTTACATTGTTACAATTAGTTTATATTATATTATACGAGTGGCCAACAACAGAAGATTAGGGTGACCATGCATTTTTATCATTAAGATATTCGTCTACATTATAGTAGCCTTTCATCATCAAACATTTTTTAACTACTATTTTAAACTTACTAAGAGGCATGTCAACCAAATCCTGAGGAATTTTATTATAAATTTTTATACATTTGCCTACAAACGAATTACCAACTTTATGAAGTCTAATTTTTGTCATTGGCAGTTTATTTTTATTTCTTGTATTAAAATTATGGTTATCGGATTTTTTTTAAGAGATCTATGTTCTTCCGTACATATAAGATGTTGTCGTAAACATATTGAGAAGCAACTGTTAAAATATTAATTTCTTTAAATAGTTCTTTCAGGGAGTCATGGAGTCCGAGTCTATAGATTGCTCGTATAGCTCGTTTCTGTAATATGAATATTGTCTCAATATCGACAGCTGAGCCCCACAGCAGCAGACCATATGACATAACGCTATGAAAGTAGTTAAAATAAACTAATCGTGCCGTTTTTCGTCAGTCAGTGACCTTATCTTTCTAACTGCATAGGCAGCTGAGCTAAGTCTTCCTGCCAAGGCTGTGATATGAGGACCCCATTGTAGTTTACTATCTAGAGTTATCCCAAGAAAAACTGTGGTATTGACTATTTGAACTAATTCACTATTCATAGTAATATGAGTATCCACCTGTCTAACATTGGGCATAATAAATTTTACACATTTTGTTTTCTTCGCATTGAGCAGCAAGTTGTTACTTGTGAACCAATACAAAATTTCCGAAAGGGTATTATTTACATCGTCAAGTGCTACTTTTGGAGTTTACTCCTTAAGAATCGATTTTCATATATAAGGCGCCCGGTATGAGAAAAATCCGAGGGGTAAAACCTACTAACAAGTAACGAAAATCGTGTCACGTTTTTGGTGCGCACCTCTAGTGCGCAACTTTCTAATTTGTTATGGTTAGATACTCGTACTTAAGGAGTAAACTCCAGTCGTGCGTCGGAGCTGACACACACACTTTTTTTTATTTGTCTATCACTTTTAAAAATGAATGATAATACGTACGTAGTAGTACGTAGTATCACGTATACGTACTTCACTACATTATTATAAAACAAAATCGCTTCCATCCGTATGTATGTTTAGATCTTGAAAACTACGCAACGGATTTTGATAACGTTTTCACCTATGGTTCATGAGGAAGGTTTTAGTATATAATTTGAAATTCGGGCCAAGCCATTTAAATTATCAATCAACCAATCAATTAATCAAGCAATGAATCAATCAATCTACCAATCTGTCCATCTATCAATCTACCAATCTATCAATCAATCTATTAATCTATCAATGAATCAATCCATCAATGAATCGATGAATCAATCCATCAATGAATCAATCAATCAATCAATCTATCTATCAATCAATCTTTAAAACTAAGAACAACAGTAAGAAGATGCAATTTTTATTACGTCTTAACGGATTAACGATTAACGTTAACTTGCGTTAAATTTTCTTAAAAGTAACGCATTAACTATTAACGAAGTTAACTTTTTAAGTAACGGACTTAGATCAAAAATACGTAGATTACCGATCAATGCTTTGAAAACGGCACTTCACCTCCGTCATTGCACACCTGCGCGCTACAACCGCGCGCCGTACTAACTTCCTATTGCGCTTGCTGACTCTCGAGGGATGCGACAACGGCGCTGTACATTGCACACCTGCGCGCTACAACCGCGCGCCGTACTAACTTCCTATTGCGCTTGCTGACTCTCGAGGGATGCGACAACGGCGCTGTACATTGCACACCTGCGCGCTTCAACCGCGCGCCGTACTAACTTCCTATTGCGATTGCTGACTCTCGAGGGATGCGACAACGGCGCTGTACATTGAACACCTGCGCGCTTCAACCGCGCGCCGTACTAACTTCCTATTGCGCTTGCTGACTCTCGAGGGATGCGACAACGGCGCTGTACATTGAACACCTGCGCGCTTCAACCGCGCGCCGTACTAACTTCCTATTGCGCTTGCTGACTCTCGAGGGATGCGACAACGGCGCTGTACATTGCACACCTGCGCGCTTCAACCGCGCGCCGTACTAACTTCCTATTGCGCTTGCTGACTCTCGAGGGATGCGACCGATGCGACAACGGCGCTGTACATTGATGCGCCTGTATTCATAATTACGAATTATTTCCATGTGAACCAATGAACCATCAATATACAATCATGTTTATTTTATAGATGGTATTTGTAATAATTACCTATCTAGTATTTGAGTGCCAAGATTCCGCGTTGTATTTGTACTGAATCTAATATCTATAGTATTTTTGATCTAAGGTAACGGATTAGCGATTAACGAACTGCTATGTAGGTACTTAATATGAGTTTGCTGCGTACCAACTGCGCCATTTCTTTGTAGGTATAGGATGGGCCACCTTAGTATTCTTTTATCTGTGGTTATATGAACCAAAAGAATGGCTGCTCATTAAACATATCCGACTTAATAACAATATGTTCTTCTTCCATAGCTAGTAACACAGCTTCTTCTAATGTATTCGGCTTTTTTATCTTCATTCGTACTTGCAACTGTGGTACAAGGCCTCTGATAAAAGTATCCAGCGTCTGAGTCCTTAAAACATCTATATTTGATTGCCATTCAGCTTTATTTAGTCCAATGTCTAAAGAATTGATTAATTTGATTAAACAACCTTTTAATCTGTTCAAATAATTTAAAACAGACTCGTCACGTCTTTGCCAAATTGAATTCAACTCCATTTGACCTTCAGCGAAAGTAAAATTCTCTGAATAATTTTCAAGTAAATGTTTTCTAAGATCATTCCATGTATCGAATGATTGATTCGCCAAAGTAGGTCTGATATTTTCATTGATTTTAGATACAACTGTTTCAATAAATGCTTTTTCAATTATTGGGTCTAAAATACTGTAGACACTGTTACAATTGTGTATGAATGAGTGTATGGTTGTCTTATCGCCGTTGTAATCATCTATCATTGTGTTAGCAGTTACTGCTGTAATATTTATGATATCACTTTTATATGCTTCTTCCAGGCCAGCCATATTCCCACAGATATGTTCACAAATCTTTATTTCTGTCAATACTAAGCTGTCAACTACTTTCCAAAAAATAAATTGTCTTTCACTTGTTGCACTCCGATGTCAGAAAGTTATAGGTACCTATTATTGTGGCACGATTTTTACGTTGCTAATTACACTTTTCTGTTACGGCACTTTTTCTCCTTATGTTTATAAGATAAATATTTAAAAGAGAAATATCAGTGTTAAGATGAAACATTACAAAATTAGCAAACCAACCCACTATGCCTTCAAGTTGTTTTATAATGAATTAAATGAGTGATTATTATACTGTTATTTAACTCGTTATACTCATGTATACGTATGAGCAGTGTTCAAGCTGTCTGTCTGCAAGTCTGTCTGTTCATACGTTAGACACTGTATTATCAATAAACAGACAAAGTTCAAGACATTAATGAAGTAGGTCTCTCTATCTATTATACCATTATACCTACCTATGTTGCTTTCTGATTGTTTTGCATTTACGTATCTCATAAGGAAATCATTTTGCAATAAGTGCTTTCCCAATAGATAAGCAACTCCACAATACTGTCGTATGTTGATTTTGGAAAGAATAGACAGGAATGTACTTACTTACTGATTGAAATTTTACTTACTTATCTACAAAATACATTGATACCTATTTACTCTTAAGCATTTTATTTTTAAATCCATTGCCGAGCGCTTCTGGCAAGCACGAAAAGAATTTTCCAGTGGCGGGCGCCCGGCGGACCTTGGCAACCTGTGTGGCCGCTGCCATGTTACACCTCATTAAAATCGGTCCAGCTGTTTTAGAGATTAGCCAGACCAAACAGAAAGACGAAAATTTTTAAAATTGCGTTTTGTCGTAACTACGCTGTTAATTTGAAATTACACACAGCACTTTAATTTTATTTATTATCTGTAAGTGTAATACCTAGTTAGGCCTATAGATGGCGCTTTGCTGTTATTGATTAATATGTTTGTAATGACTTTATTCACGTTGTATCGTACAGATGACGCTTGCTCCAATACTAACGACATAGTACAGTAAGATTTATACAGATGACGCTGCTTTGTTCAAATCATTGATTCTTTGTTTAAAATCTAATCAAGACTGTCAATGATTTTAAATACAATGGATTTCGGATCATCGCTCAAAAGTGTCCGAACTAAAAGAGAAACAAAACGCTAAAAGAGAAACAATCGCGCGCCAGTCTTGATTTTGACAACTGAACGACAACACGTTGCACACTCAGACTAAAAGAATAACATAGACGGAACGAATAGAACTAGCGAGTGAAGCCGCCAAAAGGGATACTATATAGCAATGGGATACCATTCCGCTCGCACTCCTTTGTGAGCAGCGAGTGTGTACGCACGTGCGATCACGGTTGAACAAAATATTATAAATATGCCGTATTGTGTGGTGAAAAGGTGTAAAAACACTTCAATTATTCATAGAAAGAATGCTGGATTATCGTTTCATAAGTAATTAACTAATTCTTATTAGATTTCATAACATTTTTCTAAATATTTTAAATGCACAAACTAGGAACACAAAACCTCCGCCATATCATACAGAGTTGCCATAATTTTTTCATCATTTCCACAAAATATTTAGCAGTATTTATGGGAATTTATAAAGTACTGAGTAAAAAAAATCAGTGTCATCAATGTTGACAACCTCGATGTTTCTAATCATCATCATCATCATTCGTGCGTTAGTCCCGAACTCCCGATCACATCTGTGTCCGGGATCTACTTAATACGTGGCTTGGGTATTTCGGCAATCTTGGAATTGACCGCTGTCTGACCTCCCAGCCTGTGTTCTGATCCAATATATTTATGTTACTGTGTCAGTAGTTTAATTTCAGTCTAACACTACGAAGGCCTCAGTCTTAACCTAACGACTATTGATATCTACTTCATGTATAGTCAACGACAAAAGTAGCTTAACCAATAATTCTTATCTGTTGATCACTAATAGCTGTTAAACCGATCACAAAATCATAAACAAAACACGAAATATATTAACTTTGTCCTTGGGGATTCTAAAATTTCTTGTACATTGCTGTGGCACATGCATTGGGATGTAAAAAAGAATAATAAATATTTTTGTGCTAATCAACTTTTGTTGTTGACTGTACTTTGTACTTACACTGGAATGAAGCTTTGTTCATTCATCTTAAAAAGGATTATTTTAATTATGAGATTTTTTTTTAAAGCTAGTAATTAAAGTGTGTTTACTCAGTGTTTATCACGTTTTTATTTATTGTAACACTTCCCCATTTTAGGCACTTATCATAATAATCATTTGTGTAAATGACAAAATAATTGCAGATAACATTTACTATAACAAATATTAATTTTCCATATGTCCACTATATAGATTTTTAGGAGATTTTTTCATTTGCTGGCAACATTACGCACACGCCGTTAGTGGTATCGGTACACGGAAATCGGAGTCACACGCACACATTGAAAGTGTCATTTGGCTTCACGTGTTTATTCTACATGTTCCGTCTATGTTATTCTTTTAGTCTGAGGTTGCACAATGCCGTACTGTATTGTAAAAACGTGTAAAAACTACGAAAAAAAAGCAAATTGAAGACGGTGTATCATATTTTCAGTAAATAAGCTTTTGTTTTATTATTTGCAATTTATTATTTCACTTAAAATACAGTATTTCGTCGATAATAAATTAAAAGACAAAAGTAAATATTGCAATCCAGTCCAATACCGAAGTACCTATCTGCCTCTTTCGAACTCATCCCAAGCTCAGTAAAAAGAAAGAGACCATTTCATTTTCACTGAATAATGTACTGACAAAATGACCATTCAGATTTATTCGGATTACCGATAGCGATAAAACTATTTGGAACAAAGATTATAGTGGAGACGCCTTGGCTCTTTATGATTTTTTTTTCGTTATATGAACCAACATCTATTTCAGTTTTCCTCGGGATCCAGTACACTGTGCACAATGGAAAAATATTATTGCCCTAGCACGGCGAGAAGAATATTTTGATCCAAAAAATAACAATCTTGTTTGTTCGGCTCATTTTATGGACATAACAAAAAGAGGTCCGATCTTTATGAAACTTGTACAAGAATCCCTTGATTGAATGGAGGAGATAAGCCCAAAAATGTTTTTAATTTTCACAGGGTATCATTGTTTTGTCATAAATATAATTACACATGTCATTTTATTTCGTGTATGTACTGTTATTTTCTTTTTATTTGGATTCTCGGTAATGTATTCCCACGGGAATCGGGGCCGAGATAACTATATCTCGCGGGCGGAGTCACGGTGATCAGCTAGTAGCCAATAATTTCGTATCCCAAAAATTAACCATAAGATAAAAATAAATTAATGATGCGCAGTTTTAGCAACTAATTCAGTCACTTGAAACACGGCTATCTTGTAGTAGACGTAGCGACATAGCGTTATGAAAATAGTAATGAAAGCGGAAGAACTTTGACACCCGCAAGAAGTTTGGCATTTATAATATTATAATTAGTTAAATTCATTAATTCCCTTTTTGTTATTCATACACTACAGTTACTTATTATGAAACTGACTCGAAAAAAAAAATCTTTGTCAGTCGTTAATTAGTTTTTCAGCTTATTTCGTCTAACATAAACAAGTAATTACAATTTACAAGATTATGGAATTTATTGTAGTCTTACATTAATTATTACGCCTACGTAGGTACATATCATGGAATCCTTAAAAGACTTTAACAAAATAAACCTACTCCATTGTTTCTATGTTCACGTAGTTCAAGTATAAGCTGCATAAGGTGAATTAGTCAGGCGGACAGATAGAAGCTACGTAATGCGATAAATTAGTGCAAACAAAAGTGAACACTATTCCGTTGAATCAAGGTTTAAATTTTAATATGAAAATTGTTTATATCTATGTATGCCTATGTATAATGTATAGGTCGACTCGGGACATTATTTTCTTGCGATTTGTTCTAGATCCTATGTCCGTTGTATTATAAGGTCTTTGAAGACTGTTCTTCAATTGGTCCTAAAATTATGATATTTGATTATTCAAAGAGTACTTTTATATCCATATGGTTGGGTTTAGGTGGAAATTCGTCGATACGAGTACAAGCACAGACGTACCTAGTAGTAGTATATATATTGTAACCAGAGACGCCCGGCAACGGACGTTAGAGCGGCCGCGGCCTTGGTCGCGGAACTAAATATATATCGCTACGCCGCCGCCCGCTAGGCAGGGTCGCAGGGGTAGATTACACCCACACTTTGCCAGTAGGTAGTCCCACGTAATATTAATCTGTCGGCAGGTAGAGAAGAGTAAGAATATTTTATTGATGCGTGTCCACATCATAGAGGTCACCGGTTAAATTGGTAAAGCATTCCTAAGAGAAATATTCAAGCCCGTGCCCGATTTTTACGATCATATATCTAACTAAATAAATGGAAATATTATTAAATAATTGTCAAAAATGTCTCATGCAAAAATAGATGCATCAACTCGCAAGCATATCTATACATATAATAAATCTGTAGAAGTGAAAATTCTGTACATTGAAAATATCAAAAAAATAAATGGCAGGGGGAGTTACTAGACCGACAACGAACCCAAATATGTGATTAAATAAATTTTTGTCTGTCTGTCTGTCTGTCTGTTCAGGCATCATGCAAAAACTACCGGTTCGATTACGATGAAACTTGGTATAATTACTCTTTAATATCCTGGGCACCACACTGGGTACTTTTTATCCCGGAAAAGTATATACAACAAAAAACAAACTTAATTTTGCGGTTCGATCCCTAGACCCGAGTACTGTACCAACCGCAAATAATAAGTTTGTCGTAGGTTTTAGATGATTCTTTTTAATATTTCATCTTTTCGTAAATTAAATGAATTTTTATGGTATAATAGAAGATATAATAGATAAACTGGGCTATATGAACGCAATAAAACCCAAAATAATGTTTTTTTTGTCTGATTGTTTGAACACGCTAATATCAGAAACGATTTGATTTATTAGTAAAAATGTTATGTATATCTAAAGTAACACGCAGGCGGAGCTGCGGGCAACAGCCAGTACTTAATAAGGATGAACTTGGGCCTCTGATACCATTATACTCGTATTCAATGCGTCGGAGTTCATGTTCGAGTTTGTTTACCTTCATGAACAGACGATGACGAAAGCTACAGAGATACACAACAAAGAATCAACTTGAAATTAATTACAATACGGAATAGTAAGTAATTAATTGTTAAGTACAATATATAATTAAATTACAGTTGGAATTATTACGAATGACAACACATAGATAAGAATTTCGTCAGCCTGACCCCGGCCAAAGGCTATATTTAGAAAATACGAGTACTAAATCTGGATCTAATCATATTTTAATTAAATTCCTTGCACTTGCCGTTAACTCAGCCACGAGCAGTTAATTTATTTGGGTAAAATTGCCCAGAAAACCACCCACTTCATTTTAGGCAGGTATATTGTAGGTATCATTAAAAACTTCAATGGATTTATTTACCTATACATACATAAAATCACGGCTCTTTCCCAGTGAGGTATGCAGAGACCACAGATTTTCACTTGCTACAATCGGATCCTGGCATACTTCTTTCGCTTCCTCAACTTTCATTAATGTATGCATGCATGCTCGCCGGTTACGGATGCTTTTAACCTGGCCTTTATTCAAGACATCTGAGATTTGGTCGCCATAAGCCCGCCTAGGTCGACCCTTACTAGCTTGTCCATATATCTGTTTGTATGTGTGTCACACTCGCTTCATATATCTGTTTTGTCAGTCTCCAAGAACTACAAAATCTTCTTCTCTTAACGGGTTAAGGAACCCGTTAAGGGAAGAAGATTGGGTAGTTCTTGCCTGGCTCAGAGCAACCTAAAATTTATTATGGTTACGAACCTATTACAAGCCGGCAACGGGTGCGCCAAAGGTCACCTAAATTTTCAACTCCGAAAATTGGAACTCCGAAAATGTTCTTCCTATCATTTTTCATCCTGACAATCACAATTCCTAACTACTCTGTCTCTAATGTTTTAATTCCGAATCATTCAACTTCATAATGTCGATAGCAATAAACATCTATTATACTATTATTTATTTTCCTATATTTTGTCAACATAACCATCTTTTACACTATTATTGAAAGTCATACCTTTTTTGTTTAGATTTATTTTTATTAATAATAATCAGTATTATTTACATTCATTCAGCCAAGTTCCAGAAACGAATCGGTCATATTTATAGTTCTTGGTTTAGGTTAGGTTAGAATTGTGACCACACAACGCACGAGCCGAGCGAGCGAAGCGAGCGTGCCGCGGGAGCGGCCGGCGAAGTGCCAGAAACGAATCGAAAACGAAAAAGGTCATAAACATAACCGTAAATCTGTCGTATTTTATGATTTTCATTCATTTAAGCCAAAAAATCAGTGAAACAACCTTTAATCATTCTAAACAGTTTTCTAATAGATAGATGTTTCTTTCTAAGTACAATATTATGACAATATTATGGTAATTATGTTTAGGGATAAAAACGTTAGGATAAAAAACAGTAGGAGCTTTAATATTGTATGTTAACGATTTTATTGATAACAATTTTCGGAAACATGAGTGTTATGAACATCGACGGTAGCACTACAAATAGTATGAATAAAAACTTTATGATGAAAAATTTTAGGAGAAGTGATCATTCGGATTACAAATCGTTAGGAAGAACAATTTCGGATAAAGAACTTTAGGTGAGTCAATATGGACCCGCCGGCAACTTTTAGGTTTGCCAGGGCTATTTTTCTGTGCGAAATAAAAAGTTCTTTCCAGGACTTCTCTGAAAGGGTTTCTATAGTTAGGTAAGAGAAGTCAAATACTTTTTCTTATTAAGTAGGTAAGTAAGTAGTAACCTTCTTAAGTTTTTACTTTCACTGTATTGTGAATTGTGATCGTGTAAAAAATAGATTTCGTTGAAATTTATTATACGAACGTGTATCTACTTTATCCATTTTAATAGCGAGACAGCAGCCTGACAGGGCAGCTTATTGACATACCATTTTTTCCAGGGTCGGATTACGGAACGAAAAACCGCCAAAACACAGGTTTTTTCTATCTCTTTTTTCAAAAACGGGACTAAAGATTTTCTTTAAATTTAAATCAATAATAATTGTAGTTAAACGGGTGGTCTATCATCGAGCATAAGCGACATAGATAGGTACTCATGAGAGGTCTAATTTAGGTGAAGTATTGAAATTTTTACATGCAATTTTGAAAGTGTAAGTAGGTACTGAACCGTCCCATGACGGTCAATTTATTTAGTTTTTAAATCGTCAATGTAACATACCTAAGGTAATTATTTCTTTATCGCAAAATTTAATGTATATTTACGTATCAGAATCAGAAGAGATCAAGGCAGATCGTTCAGGACACGCAGACAACCTTCACAATACGATTCTGATAGTTAGCGTGTTATCAATATGTATTTAATATTTATGCGTTTATTAAACGTAAGATAAATTATTGCAGAAAAAACGTTTTAACTTTTTCTTTGGGAGTTTAACGGGTTCTACCAACATCTTTCTCGTCATCTCACAATTCACACACACACTCACAAGAAGTACGTCTTTATTCTCGAAGGGGTAGGCAGATGCTGTTAAAGCGGGCTTCTCACACACCTACCGCAGCCCGCAGGGCCCAGACGCAATCTAAATATAGAGTCACTCTAAGAGGTTTAAGGGGCATGTTTACCCTTGATTGCAGGTGTGTGTGAGCTCTTTAATACGCCAGTTTGCCAACTTTGCCCACGCATGGAGCAACAAATTTGGTCCCTGCAATACCGGGTCACCGAGCCGAGCACTTTGGACCTCGATCTGGCAGTTGGTGCACCACGTGCAGGCGAGGATGACCTGAGCCACGGGGATGTCGATAGCACTATTTCGTCACCTGTTCCTAGAATAGTCACAATCAAAGTTGCTAACGTCGTGGTGCTAATGTCGCCGTCGTAACAGGTACTTACTACTCTGTATAGAATCAAGGAATACATTCGGCTACTTGTGAAATTCGGGAATGTGTTCGTTGTTCATCATCATTATCTACTGATTCTTTTCCCAACCCAGTTCGGGTCCACTTTCCGGTATGTCACAGTGAAGTTTTAAACTTCTATATTTTTCGTAAACCGCAACCCATTGACAGGCGATTTCGAAGTTATGTTCAGTCAGATGTTTTAGGGCTCCTCAAGTTCGTTGTTCGTTAATTAGTAAACAAATATCAAAATAAGTACACAGGACCGCTTATTTTTATATACTTAATGCGGGCACAAACTGACACACTTTAACTAAACAATTTACGGAAAGACAGCGAAAGACTTAACGCGCTGTAACGTAGGGGGTTCCTCTCCAGTATAATACCGAGATTACCTCGGGATAACACCAAATGATCACACTCAATATGATTTCATACATGTAATGTTTCAAACAACAAAAATACAAGAAGTGAGGTCGCGACTTAGGGTCGTGGGTTCTATGTGATTTATTTTTCAATCATTTAATCAATCAAACGCGGCGCCTACAATTTTATTGTTTTACGTACAATCACGTATCAATTATTTTGACATTCGGTACAATGAGATAATTTACCCAGAAGCGCAAAATCCATTTGCTTATCATTTTTATTATGTATTTAAAACATTACCAATCAATACCTATAATAGCGTTATGTAACAATTAAAGAAACGTCAAAGATCATATTGGAAACGTCTACCTACAGTATGACAAAATTATATTTAAATAGGTCTGTAGGTATGGAACAGAATACGTTTAACCGGCTAAAAAGCTGGCAAAGTCGAAGAGAAAGACAAAAGAGCTCGAAAGACATCAATCTATTTTGCTATGATATGGGGGAAGGTGTATAAATCTGTCCAAGTCTGATCTGATTTCGATTGATTGTAAAGTACATTATAGGATCACCAGCCATCATATAAATAGCTACCAGTCTCTAGTTCATACTACTTTAAGTAGTTCATCTCAGTGTTTGCGATTCAAACTCGCGTATTCGGAAACTTAATTGTAAGATCTACATCAGCCTGTAGCTCTGCAGATGCGTAAGATTAAACTTACAAAGTTATAATAATAATACACTTCGGTGATAATACACACACTTGGTGACAAATAACCAACTAGCACAGTACAGATTATTTTGGACGTATTCTCATTGCCTTTGCCTATAGATATCAGTCGTGAATTTAAAAACAACCGGGTTTTTTATTTACCCGCGCGAAAAACTGTCAAATTGTAATAAAATAATATTAAAAATATATGTATCATTTTGTGAATACTATTTTTCCTTTGTAGTTAGATTTATTTTATCTATTGTGAAGGGTGTGAAAACCAAGAAGTTTCCGTAGCGAAAAGTGAGTTGTGTCTTATTTATTAACTACGTAAAGGTATGTAAGTAGGTACAGGTTTTGTGTTAGTGATTGAATTTTTTACGTTCACTTATTTTCGATTAAAAATATTAGACTTATTATTAGATTATTAGATTTTAAGTGTTCCTTAAGCCCCCTATTAATAGACAAAGAGCTATTGCACATATCAGAGAAGGTACTCAAGGTAATCTGAAAGTTTTGTGAGATTGTTGTCTATTATCCTAACACAACAACGCAGACCTGGCTGGAGGGTAGTGGTTCTTTTAAACGGAGTAGGGGGTAAAGAGGTATGTATATATCGCAATAATCGCGTAAAAGACCCGTTAGTCTTAAGTTTATAAGGAGTAGGGGACTCCGGTCACGACATGGCAAAAAAAAAACTAAATTAGGTCTTTGAAGCAACTTGGAATTCTTTTTAAACTAAAGTTAATTTTTTTTAATGAGTATGTTGCTAATGCTCGACGATACGATAGGGTGCACTTTTATGTAATAAAAAAATTCATTCGGCTCATATTTGGGAAAAAAAAAATTAAAATCTGCTTTTTGGCGGTTTTTCACTTCTCAATCCGGCCCTGGAAAAAGTTATTTTAATGAGCTTCTTCGTCAGCTATTCCACTATTAAAATACACTTTCGTGCTAAATTGAGCAAAATCGGAAAAATGTAATTTAAAAAAAATATGATTTTTTTAATTTTTAAATGTCATGTGAAAGTATGTACCGTCTCAGGGCGGTCAATTTATAGTTTACGAAGCTCTTTCTTAGACGATTCGTGTATTTCGTTCGTTATCGAACTCCCCCTAAACGACTGTACCGATCTTTTTGTAATTTGGCACGGTGATAGTGACCATCACCGTGAGTGCATATATCTGAATTCATAAAGATCGGTCCAGTCGTTTAGGGAGTTCGACCCGGATCGACCAACTCAGCTCAATTATTGCAACAGCAGAATGTATTGCATACCTAGTTTAAACGTGCTTATGACTATGTTTTTCTTTAAATTTGTTTTTTTGTCACAGTGGTGCAGTGGTCACCATATAGGTTCCTTTGATTGAAGTCTTAGTTTTATTAAATAACCTTTGTGTATTTGTACAAAATTAAAAAAAATTACCATCATGGGAACGTTAGCAAGTAACTTTTACTTCGAATTTTTACTTGCAATTGTAAACATTTCAAAAATACTTGAACCTTTTAATTAAAATTTATGAAAATTTAAAGAGAATCAATTAAAGAGCTCCAATAAATTAAAAAAAAAAAATTAAAATCCTGTTTTTCTGCGGTTTTTAAGCTTTTGGCGGTTAAGAAATAAAAAACCGGCAAAAAGCGTATCGAGCCACGCATAAGATAGGGTCCCGTAGTTACCCATAAACGCCTCTATAACTCCTGAACTAACAGAGTTATACCATCCGTTATAGTTTTCCTTCAAAGTTTAGTACATGGACTACCATGATGATTTTTTTCAGATTCTTCACGCCAGCCGTTTAGATTTCAGAAGGGGGTGTCTGTTTTCGTAAAAACATGCTCTTCAAAGCTAAATATCTCGCAAACAGATACTTAAATCAAAAAATCATTTTAGCAACCTCTCAATGTTTTTAAAAGACTTATCTAATGATATCCCACACGATGGAGTACACGCGAAAAAAAAAATATTTTCCTTAATTTACGTCTAGGAAGTAAGTTGTTCCATTACATGGTACATTAAAATGAACAAAAAAAAAACAGTTTTTGTGATAATTAAATTAACAATCTTTTTTTAACAACGAGTTCGAGATTTTTTTCCCATAAATGTATTTGAGATACAATTTAATCATCGTATCACGCTCAACGAAGATAAAAACCTTATTTGGCACATCTGTCTCGATCTCTTGCCTTAAAAATCGTGCTTAAATGCATATTTGGCCTGCAGGTCTTCGAGGAGATACTTCTTGGGTTGCGGCAGGCAACACCATGAGTTACCTGGACGTCACGCCGCTGCTCCAGGGTGCAGCGCCCACCAACACCTACAAGACCCTCAGTGGCGACAGTTTTGATTCACTAGTAAGTCTCTTGATTATTATTTGTTCACTTTTATACTTCTTTACCGTCGATTTTTTTTCAATTTTTTTGCACTGATTCCTATCAGTGCTAGAAATGTACCAATGTTCTTCCCTTTGAGTTGAGTGCAGGAAATAGAGTATAGGTACCAATGTTCTAAAAACTATGTTGTCTCTGTAGTCCCGAAAATATTGACCTTTGACCTTTCCTATTAAAAAGTTATTGAAAGGTCAAAATTTTAAAAAAAACTCTTTAGTTCGAAATTGCAAATTAATAATAATCAATCAACGCAAATGGTCCTCATACATTTTAGTAACAATTATACCACTACTGAGATATTACGATTAAAAATGTCTAACGAGTTAAACAAAGGTAACCTACTTACTTACATCGTAATAAATAACTACCTAGTCCAGCCATAAGTTTTGTTACAAATGAAAATATTTTTTTTTAAATGAAGAAATGTAATATTATTAAAATTTATACCTACATATTTATTAAAGTCTTAGCAAAAAATAAAAATATATTTTATTCGAAATGGCCACCTTTGGCTTTTATACAGGCCTTTAATCTGTTTGGCCACGTATCTATGGATTTACGCACTGTTTCCAAGGGAAATTTTGCCACTGCTTTCTCCAAAGATTTTTTAAGAGACTCAATGTCACTGTTTCGTTTAGAGCAGGCCATGTCCTCTAAAACTGACCATAATTTGTAGTCTAAAGGGTTGAGGTCTGGGCTAGATGAGGGCCAGTCTTCAGCTCTTATAAAGTCCGGAACGTTGGTTTCTAGCCAGGCTTGGGTAGTTCGCGCCTTGTGACCAGGAGCAGAGTCCTGCTGGAAAGTCCACGGTATATTTTTAAAAAGTGTATAGCTGAGAGGTTTCAACAACATGATCCAAGACTCGTCTTCTTCAAGTATCTTGATACACTTTGGCTGAAGTTTTCACTCCTTTTCACAAAAATATAGTTTTCTGACTCCCTGATAAGACACGCCCCACCAAACTATCACTGACGCAGGTTTTTTCATCGGTAAAGAGGACATTTCTGTGCCTTTCACCTGCGTATCGAGACAGAAGGCGCTTTGATCGATCCACTCTATTTAATCGTAAAGATTGATTTAGGGCATGTCCTGTATATCTGTTTTATAATACGTGACAGAGTCCTAGCGGAAATCTTCATTTCTCGCGATAAGATTTTTTGCTTCCTTATGGGGTTTCGACGAATTCTGGCTTTAACAGCATTAATAGCCGTTGTAGTTCTAACAGTACGCGGCCGCCCCGATCTTTTCTGGTCTTCGACAGACGAAGTGTTGTTGTATCTATTGATAGTACGATATACGAACATACGGCTGATTCCCTGAACTTTTAAGAATATTTCAAGACAATAATGAGCCCACCGATCTAGCAATTCCGGAGTTTTAGCAAGGCAAACGAACGGTGAATAATTTTTATTTCGTCTTCTATATTCACTTCAGCATACTTCCATGCAGAAATCGTAGACAAAACTTTTACATCTAAAAGGAAAATTGCTGTAGGTCATAAAGTGTAGATATCATCTGAATTCCCCGAAATACACAATACAACAATGAGTGAACCACTCTCACTTTGATACTCGTATGTTTTATTATCTGGTAACGAACTAATTTACATAATAAATATGTAATTAATACTAATTAAACAACCACTAAACAGTGACACGAGAAATGAACTCAAGATAACTTTTTCTGATATCGTAGATATGTAAAGTTTAATGCGATTTACAGTTAGGCAGAAATTTACTAGATAATACGGACATTTCAATTACCTACTGCCGTTACCAGTCAGTGTAGAAAATCCATAACCACTATGTAATTCAAACCAAAATTCCATCACCCAGGACAGATGTTAGGCAGCCACTGGGAATTCTTCAGAGTTCAGATTCTCCAGTTTCTCCTGAGGCGCCCTGCAATAGTCGTAGGGGTGGCCGCGGAATAGGGCTGAATGGATAGATGTTAGGCCCTAAATAAAAAGAATTTTCTGCAGTGCGAAGTGCGAACCGAGATGAGAAAATAATGATGTCACGGACTTACGCCACACACGGTTCGCGCCTCGTGGTATCAATACCTAATAGGTGGCTATGTTTACATATTGAAACGTCGCGCTTACGCACATTATATAGATAACGAAACATAACATAATGACATATACATAATAATTATGTCCAAAAACAATAATTATAATTACTTAAATCACAATATTAGTGAAATTGTTTTAACTTTAATAGTTTCAAATGTGTAAACTAAGATAAAGTAACGTTATGATGCTAAACAATGAACATACTATCACTCTAGTTGCCCTGAAGGAGGCATATTTTGTCTCTTACGGCCGTAGGTCCACGCAGCCACGTAACAGGGGGGAATAAGGATTTCTTCAATTCACTATTGAGAGCGACCCTTCAAGACCAAATACGAGACTCTGCAGCAAGTGCTACCACGTATTTCCTGTCCTGCCATGTCTGTCATACGTCACACGTCACCAGCACACTTGTCACTCGTCACGTCAAACTTTAAAATAAATAAATAATAAATAAATATTTTTGGACATTCTCACACAACGTCATCTAGCCCAAATTAAGCTAATATAAGCTTGTGTTATGGGATCTAGACAACTGATAAACATACTTATATATTTCTAAATACATACTTAACATACATAGAAAATACCCAAACTCCGAAACAAACATTTGTGGATCACACAAATAATTCGATTCGACCCGGAATCGAACCTGGGACCTCAGGGGCGGCAGTCGCATACTCATACCACTGAGCCACCGAGGCAGTCAAACCTTGCGTCTGTGGCGATTGTTACCACAGTAAATAGATGAGGAACTTGAACTAAGTTTAAATATTAAATAATGAAAGTGGTATATGTAAAATGTTGTGATAACTAATAGGTAAAACATTCTTTTTTTCCAATGATAGTGCCTCTTTACGCTTCGCTTAAGAACTCTGCAATAAAAATAACCTTTCATTACTAAAGGCACAGATATAAGAATACTATACTAGTAAAAGGTGTCTGTAGTCTTAGTAGAACACACACAAAACCACGTCTGTATCCCCGAAATGGTAGACAGAGGCGTTTAAAACGCTCACGTTTTGCGAGCCACTTTGTAAGTCTCACGTACCTTAATATGATGAATTCAGAGCCTTGTCTGTCTGTTAGCAGGTGTACCACGTGCTGGTGAGGATGGCCCACAGATATTTAGATACGGTAGAAATTAAACAATATCCCAGATAGGAACTGAGAATTTATTAAGCGGTATAATAATGTCCTATCTTGCGTCAGCCGAAAGGTCTAGAGGCCATCGTGACTCGTGTCGCCTCTTCAGCCAAAGTTCTTTGAGCTTTAAACCCTAAAATGTCAGTCACATGTCCTATAATGATAAAAATGTAAAAATAGCCTCCAGCATTTAAGTCAGCGCCAGTAATCGTGCATAATCTAACTGGTTTAAAGCGGCTATATACATACTAAGATCACGAAGTAGAGCCAATATTTTTTTTTGCAAAACAGCCTTGATCCTTGAGAAGGCACTTCGTGTATGGACTCCATACATTCTTCCCACTGACCAAGACACCACTAGTAGAAGACTATCGTTTTTGCTATATATATTGTGATCTTATTCATCAGGGTCCCGGTGAGTTGACAGCCAGCACTATACTAGCCACGTACACCAAATTGGAGAAACCTTCGAGACCAGAAAAATCGCAACAAAGCTCGCTGGTCACTATGTAAGTTTTTAACTTAATCCGTTCAGGTAGCGTTGGTATTCCTGAAACGTGAAAATGAACTGTTTCTTCCGCCAACCAGTTTTTAGTAGCGGAAGTAAGTGACGTAGGATATGTGGGTTCCTCCGTCCAGAAAAACTGGTTTTAGGTACTTCTTTATTGAAACTCAAACAATAAGATCATTCAACTTTAAAGCGCATTTTTGTTAATGCCCTATATCAACAAAAATGCGCTTTAAAGTTGAATGATCTTATTGTTTGAGTTTCAATTAAGAAGTCCCCCTCAGCTAAACGGCTAGTACGAAATACCTGAAAGACCTTGTAAGGTAAGGGCATCTAATTCCGTGGGGTTCAGAAATTGGCACCTAATTCCGTGGTATTTAGAAAAACAGCTTTATAAACCAAATTACTAGTTATTTTTGACTGCAAGACCCATTAATCAAATAATAATTTATCTGTTCATATTTATATGAACACAAAAGTACCTTGGTGTGTGTATATTTTAAAATAATCGGTTAGTTTGCTACTATCACCTGAGTCGAACGCACGCTCCATACATTTGCTAAATAGTGTTTTAAACGATATTTTTATACTACAAGATATTTGGTTTTGGGTAAAATATTAAAAGGGTAATACGTTGTATCGAATACACTTAACATTTGAGTATTCTATTCACAAATTGAGGAGAAAATAAGTGTTAAAAATACCGCGGCATTAGTTGCTAAATATTTTAGTGGGTTCCTAATTACCGCTGTATACCACGGAATTACAATTTTATAGAGATTATCTTTTTTGAAAATTTTAGTGGTAGATTTTTTATTACAAACTTCATATTTCAGTTCTGATAACTTAAATAACCAATAAATACAAAAAAACTAATTCCGTGGCATACTTTGGAGTCGCATTTACAAATTATAGCCGGTCAAACATTGTATACTTAGGTACTTTCTTAATTTTTTGTATGGAAGAACTAAGTACAGAAAACGAGATTTTTTATGTGTTCTGATATTTCCTGAGTATGTTTTATATATTATGTCGAAGTTATCGCAATTAAACATTAACTTACATGTATAATATTAAAAAGTCTTTTATTTTTTATACCTCGGAATTAGAAAACTTGATTTTGTATCATAAAACCTAATTCCGTGGTATTTACAACGGTAATTAGGTTACATGAGGCCCAATTCCGTGGTATTGACACCTGTTGTATACAGTTTGTTCATTATTTTACTCGACGTGTTAGTATTATTAGGAAATTGTAAAGATATTACTACCACCAGCGGCGGCTAATGGGTATTTAAAACGGTAGCTTACCTAAGTATAGACTTGGAGAAGCTACCGTTTCGGGTTTTTTTATGAGCACCCATAAAATAATTGTCACGAGACGCCTCTGACGACCACCACCGCACAGAAATGCCACCAGTTCTTTCAACACTTTCCAAAAAAAAGATAATAATATGTATGTACTAGGAATATGTTTCAACTAGTGTCTTTTATGAATGAGTTGTTTTTATTTATTTATTCCATATATTCATACATACATAGTTACTCTTTCACGTAAAAACTACTAGATGGATTTTAATGTAACTTTACAATAATATAGCTTTTTACATATCAGAATAATACATAGGCTACTTTCTATCCCAGAAATGTGTTCCCGCGGGAATTGGGAAACGAAAAACTATTACACGCGAGCGGAGCCGCGGGCGTCCGCTTATTATAATATAAAACCAAAGAATACAAAAAGTATATCAATATCGATTATTACTTTTTTAATTATATATCTGTTTTATAATAATATTATGTTCTATATATTGTTAATACAAATAAATATGCTTGCCAATTGTGATTCTATTTTGTTAGACATAAATGATAGAGACTGATTTGAAATACACAGCTAAAATAAATACATTAAATATTTTGAATACCATGTATTATTCTCTCCACGTCATTTTGTTCATAATGTTATTTACACACGGAATTAGAATCCAAATACCAAGGAATTAGAATTTTTACCACGGAATTAGGAGCTTCTGACTTTTTTATTTTTTTTTATTAATTTAACAGTTTTAATGAAGTTTTAGAGTCAAATTGAGGGTATTTTTCAAAAATAAGATAGCTTACACTTCTAATAAAAATAGCTTTATGTAGAAAAAGGCACAATGAATACTTAATTTTTGAGGTTCTTTCGAGATTTGGTGAAAATACCACGGAATTAGATGCCCTTACCTTAATACCTTGATGGAAAGCTATAACAGCTTAGAGAACTTTGTTAGTTCGGGAGCTAGGTTTCACTGGTGACTACGATACTCTATTGGCCCAGACACCCGGTTTTGCCATGCGAACAAAGCAAAAACATCGTATGATTATTTATTGTTCTAAAGTGCTATTTCGCAGTTAAATTCTTAAATAAGCCAATAAACGATTAAATAGGCTGTTAAACCGTCTTAAAGTCAGATACATGACCTACAGATAACAAATAATTAAAGCTAAATTAGAACATGAACATCAATGTTTATCGTCGTGTTTATTCAATGACCGTGAACGGGTGAAAATTTACAGATTACATAATAATCTAATAGAAACATGTAAATGACAAGTTTAACGATGTAATTTGTCATTGTTTCGCGATGACTTTCGACCTAAAAGATAGTAGGGATAGTAATATTTTAATAGTTGTAGTGGATCAACCAACTTTGTTGCTACTTGCGTAAGTAGGTAGGTACTACAACATTCACAAAATATCGTTTGAAAAATTCTCATCGTCAGCTGAGAAGGTTCCCAAAGTGGTTGGTTATTTCCTGTCTCAAAAACTATTTTTGAGCCATAAAATAACAAGCCGTCTGGTGCTGAAAAACATCGATCACACGGTTAGTGATATCTCTTTAAAAAGGCAGCGAGCGCTCGGTGCTCATGGTCCTATAGTCTCTCAACCCCAAACTGCTCAAATATATATAAGTATAGACCAAATTCCACAAAACTTATCCATTTGAAATGTCTTTGAAATCCAGATTTTCAGTATGGAACACCATTATGGGCTCATCTCTGCTGACGATGGCGTGGGGCGTGGAGAGAGCTGGTCTACCGGCAGCTTTGATCTTAGTGGCGTTCATGTCCGCTCTCTGTCTGTACACGGCCTATATTCTACTGAAAGTCAACAAGCATCATGGTAAGAACAAAAACGATGTGAGTTTTATTCAATGGCTTCCACATTACAAATGTGCACTCGCTACTGATTTAATTTTTAATTTATCGGAAGAGGTTACCTAATATATCTTTGAGTATTTATGATAGCTAAAGGACCTTCTATGCCCAAGTCTCATGCTGAAGAAAAAAACATGGTATCAGAATCATGCATCCTTAGAATTGGAATTTTTCTTCGTTCTTATTTTAACTTAAAGTAGGCTTAGAGTATTTAGAATATTAATAATCGTTCACCGAGCTTAGAGTATTTTACGAGAATAAATAATAATTCACCGAGCCTTTTCCCAACGCAGTTGGGGTCTGCTTTCCAGTCTAACTGCGATTCGGCTGAACTTCGATATTTTCCGTGAAGCGACTGCCATCTGACCTTCACAACCCATGGGCGATATCGAAGTTCTGTAGTTAGACCGCGAGGATTTTTGATTTAGGGCTCCAACTACCCCTAACTACTGCCATAGATGTAGTATGACAACCGGGACCGACGGCTTAACGTGCTCTCCGAGACACGCGAATAAATAACGTCATGTGTTATCCAAGTTGAGATCTTCTCTAGTGACATTCAGTTCTTCAATTGATCTTCGCTATAGAGCACTGGATGCAGGAAGGGTTACCATACGATATGTCTCACGTTGCAGGCAGCATAGACTGCGAGGTGCCAGCCCTGTGCCGCGTGCTGCTGGGAGGCTGGGCGGAGGGCCTGGCGCACACCTTCAGCCTGCTGGTACTGCTGGGGGCTAACATCGTGTACTGGATACTCATCACCAACTTCCTATACTTCACTGTCAATTACCTTGTTGGTGAGTTCTTATTGCCTATTATTCTCAATACATTCTTGCTGTGCCTGTCAAGGTTCAAAAGTGCATTTCTACTATTACAATGAGGACAGATGTGACCACTAAATGGAATCTTTGCAGTCTAAGGCATCAGGATACAGTTAAGTTATTGCTTGCAATGATTGAAATGCGTCACTTTTCGTCAGTAATTTTAATGGTCACTAACCTCTAACCGGCCACTTTTATAATTACCAGAGCCTCGTCCGTTGGTCGGCAGGCCACTTTCAGGTGAGATCAGGTGAAACAATTAAATACCAAACAATTAATAAATAATAGTGGTTATAGCACAGAATTAATAAAAAAGAGTAGGTACAAGTTATAGTTCCTTAACTGATGGTAGTTATGGCTCTGAACTGACGTCGGACATCGCATATTGATCGCAAGTTTCAAGGCTTCTGGAAAGGAAATAGTCGCTGGTTTGAATTGAGCCCAGGAGTATCGTTTTTCCGATTTATTTAGTAGCTAATAGACTTGTATTCCAGAGCTCCACACATCCAACACCACGGTATACGACACAAGCCTCCTCTGTCCCCGGCACACCAACAGCTCCCTCCTGCTGGCGCAGCAAGGGGCGGAGTCCCCGTACTGGGGGCTCCACACGACAGTCCCACTGTACGTGGCTCTCATCGTGTTCCCGTTGCTCAACTTCAGAAATGTATCCTTCTTCACCAAGTTTAATTCTCTTGGTAAGTTTTTTCAATTAAAATAATATAAGTACATTATCCCACTTCTGATAAAAAAATGTTTAAGGTCAAAGGTCAAAATTTTGAGTTTAAAAAAAATTGCTCATATAATTGTAGATTATAAAATTTACTACAAAGGGGTAGGCAGAAGTATATACGTCCACTTATCGTTAGTTTTGTTAACCAACTTCAAAAAAGGGAGGAGTTTCTCAATTCGAATGTTTTTTATTTATTTATTACGATTGTTATGTACATGAGGTACTTACTAACTTGGGTTTTTTTTGTAATTTAAATCTAGTGCTTCCAATGTGGTTCTATTTAAATTCGGTCCAATTTCACTTCCGGGTTTTTTACAGCCATATTATATATTTAGTAGAGAGGTTAACAGTGGTTTTATTAAGACTGCTTCGGTGGCGTGGTCGGTAGTGGTATCCTTCGACGCCGGAGTCTCGGGTTCGATTCCCGGTCGGGATCGGGACAAATGTTGTGTGATGACATATACGTTTGTACCGAAGTTTGGATGTTTCCTATTAATAATATGTACCTATGGATTTACAAAAAATAATGTAATTATATCAGTTTATCTACTACTAAGCTCTGCTTAGTTTGAAACTAGATAGCACTGTGTGAATTGTCCTAACATTTTTTTTTATTCCCGGGCAGGCACACTATCGGTGATGTACCTGCTGGTGTTCGTGGTGGTGAAGGGGGCAGGCTGGGGCCCCCACCTCCCCTCCCTTCTCGCGGACACGCGCCCGCTCAGGAACGCGGCCGTGCTGAGCGGGATGTTGGCTCTCTCCTTCTATATACATAATATTATCATCACTATTATGAGTAATAATAAGAGACAGGATAAAAATGTAAGTATCGTTTTATTGGTCGTTAGCCACGCATGCGGGTTGCGAGCTAGAACGCATGCGGGTTGCGAGCTAGAACGCATGCGGGTTGCGAGCTAGAACGCATGCGGGTTGCGAGCTAGAACGCATGCGGGTTGCGAGCTAGAACGCATGCGGGTTGCGAGCTAGAACGCATGCGGGTTGCGAGCTAGAACGCATGCTGTAGACCCCGCATGTGAGTAACCGTTTATATTGGTCGATAGCGCACATCATTATCATATCAGCCCCATTTGCGGCTACTGCGAAATTTAATATATTAAATGGTGCAGTGTCGAGGTTTCCTTCTCTAAATAATATATACTCCAATAAACATACTTATATGTTTCTAGAATATACAAAATATACATAATTATAGACTAAAAATATTTACATTACAAAATATCGTTTAAAAAATCCTCCTTGTCATTGCCGACTGGGAAGGTTCCCAGAATGCTGGCTGTGTTGCCACGTTGGATGGCGATACTTATTCTTTGGGCCAGAAAATAGCCAGCCTTCTGGTCTTGAGAAGCATCGATGAAGCGTTTAGCAATGTCTCTATACGCGGCGGCGAGCACTCTGACCCCATGACCCCAGGGTCTCAACCCCAAACGGCTCAAATATGTAATCACCTGCCGACACATCCGGATGTGCTTGGAAGGTGTGAAGTTGCTAAGGTATCAGCGCATGTAGCGTCCCACAAATAAATAAATACATACTAAATATACATAGAAAATACCCAAACTTCGAAACAAATATTTGTGGATCACACAAATATTAGTCGAACCCGGGACTTCAGGAACGGCAGTCGCATACACTATTACTGTGCCACCGAGGCAGTTATTAATCAGTTTTCATTGACATTAGGTAAACTATATCTGGGCTTTCAGGCGATTCTCCACTATCTATCGACCAAGTTATAGACCGTGCCGCATGCTGTGCCACGTTGGTCGATAACTCTGTCGTTAGAGCTATCTAACGACAGAGTTATCGACCAACGTAAATGAGCCGTTACTATTTGACCGAAAGAGTGAAACTTCTACATTTGGAGACCATACTAGACCATTTTGCTTGCTGTCTGTCTGTCTACATATTATATGTCCCGGACTAGCGGTCACATTTTTAGGGTTCCGTAGTACAAGTCTCGGAACCCTTATAGTTTCGTCATGTTCGCATTTACTACACTGACAACGTACTAGAATAATCACCCCTACAGTACTGCTCCCCCCCCCCCAGGGTCGCGACCTCTCGATAGCGTTCCTGTTGGTGACGGTGACGTACACTCTGGTGGGAGCTGTGTTCTACATCTGCTTCCCTCTCGCCAAGTCCTGCATTGAAGATGTAAGTGGTTTAATACTTGGGTACTCTATTTCAGGTAGGAAGGTTCCGGTGACGTGTGCTTCTAGAACATTCTAGGCATGGAAGGAAATAATTCCTATGACTAGGCATAATTATCATATGTACAGTCACTGCTGTGATTTCACCAGCGATTAATTAGTCTGTTGATGTGACGAGTGTGTTCGAACAGGGCCTATGTCACTCGCCTAACAACCGCAAAAGATACGTGACGTCAGCGACAACTTGAAGTTGTAAGTCAGTAAGGGTTGTCTCTTGTTTGTGACACGGCGTTGACCATAGAGTTGATATTGAGGCATTAACGTCATAATTATTGGTCAAATTGTGCTGGTACTTTCCTGACAACCCTAACGTTCGAATGATGTTCTCTGTAAACAAAAGAATGTGCATTAATTAACGTCGGAGTGCAAGTTCTGTATGTAAGCACTATTCCCTATTCTGTGGTTCGGGGAACATTTCTTGAAAGTTCGTGACGTCTTATCGGAGGCTTCAAATGCTTCTATGACGTCACATTTTAAGTTTACCCCGAACCAAATATAAACACGTAATATGGCCCAACACACTCATAACTCAATAATTTAATTCATTAATTCTTAATGCATTCTTTGTTTTCAGAATTTACTGAACAACTTCGAAAAACACGACGTAATGACCGCAGTCGCGAGAATCTTACTTTTATTCCAAGTAAGTAGTACCTAATTAGGTACCTACTAGTACCAGTAGGTAAGGTGAGACTGCTTAGGTAACGTGATTGGTAGTGCGTCTGATTTCGAGGCCTGAGGCTCGGGTTCGATTCTTGGATCGAATCCACACTTGAAGGATCATAAATGTTTCTTTCGGAGTTTGGGCAACCATGAGGAACGAGTCTTATTGCAACAAATCCATTAACAAAATACCTCACAGCTATGGAAACCATGAGCAACAAACCTTACAACAACAGTAACCATCAGCAACAAACCTTACAACAACGATAACCATCAGCAACAAACCTTACAGCAACAAGAAAATTAATGTATATCTTTCCATCTCCAGGTAGTAACAGTATACCCGCTAGTGGCCTACATGCTCCGCTCCGAGGCCACCCTGCTGCTCTCCTGCAAGGACACCAGCCTCCTCACCGTGACCATCAACGTAGCCATCGTCGTCATGTGTGTACTCGTCGCCTGCTTCTGTCCTAATATTGGAACTATTATTAGGTGAGTTGACATGACATACATATGTCTATATCCCCGAAGGAGTAGGTAGAAGTCCATTACACACTTTTAAACATTATTAAAGGGCTTTTCTCCCAACTTCCCCTTGGCACAATAAAAAAACTATCTAAATGAAAAAAATGTTTAAAACTAAGGAACACTTGTCCCAAATTTCGTTTATCGGATAAAAAATGTGACCGCTAGCCCAGAACACACATAGGTACAGACAGACAGACGGACACGAAAGCAAAATTGTCCAGTCTCGATACACGCTGCTTCGATCGCATCGTCATAAAATGGTCCACCCAATTGCAGATGACAATAACGGAGAACATTTTCTGTAATACCTATCTACAAGATAATCCGCGCACGATGACACTGGGATGGAACCTGGTCACAGTAACCGCTGCAACACGTCGTCAATCGCTATAAAGTACCGATGACGACGTCTACCTATCTATTATCCCTCTCCCACAGATACACAGGAGCAGTGAGCGGTCTAGTCCACGTGTTCGCTCTCCCATCTCTACTACAGATGCGCTCCTTACAACTGAGAGGGCGCCTCACGATATGGAAGACTATATTCTACGGCGCTATCATATTGTTCGGAGTCGTTAACTTACTCATGCAGTTCTTCATCAACGAGTAGATAATAGTAATAGCTTATGAAAACCGCAAGCAACAGACTTTACACTGGCACGAGAACCGTGAGCAACAGACTTTACCGGCAGGAGAACCGTGAGCAACAGACTTTACCGGTACGAGAACCGTAAGCAACAGACTTTACCACGACGACAGCCGTAAGACTTAGGTATAATGAAATTAGAATAAACCGCAACGAAAACTATGAACAACAAACTTTAAAGCAACAAAAACCATGAGCAATTAACCTTATTGCAACGAATCCATTAACGAAAACCTAAAGGTAGCATTCGGTTCCTTGTTCCTTGAGACCGCGACCATGGTCGCCTGTCGTGGCGCGACCTCTAGCTTTCCGATGTTAGCGACAGAGACCGCGACCTCGCCACTTTCCTGCAGTTTTCATGGGCGACGGTTGTGTTCTTTATAGTACGATATGTCGGACAATGTATTATTATTTATTATTCTTAGTTTTAAGGTATTTATCTATGGGCCGTAGAATAAGTTTATACCACCTGTAACTTTTCTGTTTGTTGCCTGAAATAAAGAAATAAATAAAAAAAAGGTGGGTTTTTATGCACAAATTCTATCAAAATATCATCCTCGTGTGAAGAAAACGCCGTCATTTTCGCTTGACTTTTCGGCGCGACCACGTCGCGGTCGCCACGCTGCCCCTGGCCTCGCCCACCGGTCGCGCGACCGTGGTCGCATCTGTTGTTTAGTGCTCCATATAAAGTCATACAAAGCAGTGAGTCGCGCGACTCGGTCGCGGTCGCTCGTCGCGGTCTCTAGAAACCGAATGCTACCTTTACAGCAACGAAAACCACTAGATGAAATAAATAAAAAAAAAGACGATTTCTACTGAATCGTTCTACTCGTAAGCCGCGTTAGAGAACTTCGTTCCAAACCCAAGAGCAACGAACCTCACAGCAACGAGAACAGACGGCACCAGGAACTGTGACATAGCAGGAGGATGCAATTGCGTATATTTAAACATGAATGCAATATAAGTTTATTTACTACGAGTATAAGAATTACAATATACATAATTATATACTAAAAATATTTACATTACAAAATGTCGTTTAAAAAATCCTCCGCGTCATTGCCGACTGGGAAGGTTCCCAGAATGCTGGCTGTGTTGCCACGTTGGATGGCGATACTTATTCTTTGGGCCAGAAATAGCCAGCCTTATGGTCTTGAGAAGCATCGATTAAGCGTTTGGCAATGTCTCTATACGCGGCGGCGAGCACTGGGACCCCATGACCCCAGGGTCTCAACTACAAACGGCTCAATGCAATTGAGTTCAAATCTGATAACAATAATTTCGTTAGTCCATATTATTACATTTTATATTGTACATAGCCTCATAAAAATCTAGTCATAGCTAATTTTAAGTTAATGTTAAGCTGATATAACTTAATATATACTATAATTAAGATTTGTAATTCAATAAAACAACATTTAAATAAGTCTTATTATCCGAAGGGGTAGGCAGAGGAATAAAATACACCTACCTTTCGCCAGTAATAGAGGGCACGCCTATTATTATCTTATAAATGTATGCCATATTAACAAAATCAAACAAATATTTTTATCACAATGATTTATTTAATAAAATATACATGATTAATGATTAAAAAAAAAAACAATTTTATTGTCTTTGGCAATATTGTGATTATTTATATAAGAAACAATGAAAACGTTTAAAAAAAACTTGTAATATATTAGTTTTACAATGTAAATAAAACATACCTATTTAATTTTGTATTATTTTTAACTAGCTACACGCTTCGACGTCGCTCGGATGCAATGTTGTTAACTTAATATAACCTTCACACTATTTATAGCTGAAAACTGCATTAAAATCTGTACAGCGCGAGCGACTTTGTTTTATGCACACACACATCACGCCTATATCCCAAAGGGGTAGGCAGAGGTGCATTACACACCCACAATTTGCCAGTATTTTTAGTCCCACTTAATAGGGGGCAAGCCTATTGCCGTCACCGGGCACATTTATAATGGGTTATGTCCGAAATGGCTTTTGGAATTGTAATTTAAAAAAAAATTTAAACCCGTTGCCTTGTGATGATATGTTGATGAAAGACAACAAAGTCTTACGTGCCAGCCGCTGTGGCACAGACAATATTATAGTCCTGAGCGTCTCGGATTATTTTTATACTATGTATTATTTGACCAGACAATCCTTGTGAAGCCATACTATGAATGCTATACAATTTCTAGTATCTGAAAACTATATTTTAAAAAAGAAAATGGATAATACACCTGAGGTTCTTGCTGGTATCTTCTCAGGAGAACCAACTTACCGAACCAGCGAAAGAATCCTTTTCAAATGGTTATTTATGTACTTAATTAATTTAATATTTTTATAATATTGTTTTTTTTTTTTTTTTTTTTTTTAATTCCGCTGCCCAAGGCCTCGGCCGCTCTAACGTCCGTTGCCGGGCGTCTCTGGTTACTAGTTATAATATTGCTTGACATAAAATTGTAAAATTTTGACATTCATATGTGTTCTTTATGTGCCTAAACTGAATAAACGAAATTGATTCTTTGATATAGTAGGTAGGTACTTAACAACAGATGCTAGAATGATACTTATATAATTGTAAATACGCAGAAAAACAACCTCCGAAACAAAAAAAATGGCAGACCGTACATATTTTTACCGACCCGGGATCGAACCCGGGAGCTCCGAGTTAGCAGTCTGATGCCGGTTGTACACACCCGTCGAGACACCCCGAGACAGGCCGCGCTTATTTACCACCGTTCACCTGCTGAGACCACCTGGGTGGACCGTGGGAAGTTTTTTTTTTCAGCGGGCCACCTGTTCTAATTAGTGGGTGTTACGTGGGAAATATAATTTCCACCGTCCACCTCAAATGTATCAGGAATAATAACAACATAAGAGCCTTCAAGATTTTAAATTCAGTAAAAACCGATTGAATGTTTGAACTCATTATTCCGAAAAAGTACCAGGCGATCATAACAGAATAGGAGGTTCTGGTTATGAACACCCAGGTGGTCACAGGTGGCCCGCTGAAAAAAAAAACTTCCCACGGTCCACCCAGGTGGACTCAGCAGGTGAACGGTGGTAAATAAGCGGCCGAGCGCGAGTGTGGGGCGCACTCGTCTAGCCTCGCTCTTGTCTCGTCCTCTCGTTCTCATCTCGGACGCTCTCGGTGGCGTATCGGGTTTTTTTGCGGCCGAGTCAAAGGCTCTCGTTGGCTCTCGCGAGGTAAATGAGAGCGAACATGTACACACTTGTTCATTTAGTTGCCCGCAGGTTTTAATGAACAGAAGTATTACACTATGTTGTCTAACGAACGCGAATTAGTTTTTGGGAGTTCTATCCATGGTTTACGAATTTTCTTTGTATGGTAAATTAAAAGATTATAATAATAGGTCACGGCACAAAGAAAAACAGCAACAGCAATTTCTACGTCCATTGTCGAGAGCCTTCTCGGCCGAGGCTCTCGACGAATGTGTACAACCGCCATGACGTTCGTCGTACGTTCAATCAAATAAAATTCCATACAAATCGATCGAGCCGTTTCGGACGAGTGTGACCACAAACAATTGTAATGAAAACAAACAAAACGATTTCTTTTAAATGTATTATATATTATATACATCATATATGTACAAGATATACAACTTTGAGCGGGGTAGGCAGAGTTAATAACACCTCATGGAAAATATTTATCAACCTTACATATTTAATTTAATATACTATTTTATACTACATACATACTTACACCCCTTTCACAATCTTTCTACCAAATTTTATCAAGATCAGTCCAGCCGTTTTAACTTGACGACCGAACAAACAAACTTAACGATTAAATAGTATGTAAACAAATATATGTTTGTGTATGCTACATGCAACATTACGTAAGTATTCCAAATTAGAAAAACTTTCCAAAACAACCTGACTAAATAATAATATATATATATATGTATACTAGTGACCCTCCCTTGCTTCGCTTCAGTTTAAATGTTCATTTTCCAACATGACGATATATAGTTACGGTGACCTAAAATGTGAAAAAAGAAAAACCAGTCAAGTGTGAGTCGGACTTGCGCACAAAACTTGGCACTTGGCAACAGAAATACATAATCTGTGAAAATTTCAACTTTCTAACTATCACGGTTTATGAGATACAGCCCAACACAGACAACGGAGTCTTAGTAAGAGGGTCCCATTTGGGTAAGGAACCCCAAAAATGCCTGTCTGAACTTACCGATCTATATAGTTGATGGTTTCGATTATCGGCACTTGGTGAAACTAATACATGCTAACAAAAAACACTTCTACACCGTTTCACTTTTATTTAATTTGCAGGATTTAACCTGACCGGTTTCGCTTTATAGCATTATCAAAGGTTGTTGTTCACTTTACATATTTATTAAACAAGTATTTTACTTAAATATTAAGAAAGAAATTATAAATAGATCACAAAAACTGATGTCATCGGCGGGACTCGAACCCACGGCCTTTCGATGACCACTACCGACGACATCGAACTTTTGCTTCATATCATATTCATAATTTCTACATCGTGCTATTAAGGTTAGCGTTGGATCCACATACCGCAGTACCAACTTTCGAGTCCTACCGATGACATCAGTTTTTGTGATCTATTTATAATTTCTTTCTTAATATTTTAAGAATAGTTTAAGCAAACTCATTGCTTTTTACACTGTCTAACAAATCTTCAAGCCATTGTTGAACCCCGGTCAGGTTAAATCCTGCAAATTAAACTACTCGCATGCAATTGATCGAAGCGACCATTGTCATATTTTAGGTCAATAACTTTTTTTGAGGGTCCTAAATCAAAATTCTGTCTCGAACAAAACCTGCTCCTGAGAATGCTTGATTTTTGAGTGAAAAAAATCATGATAATCAGTTGTCGAGAAACAATTTCACATCGTGTTGCATTTGAGTCACTTGATATGAAGCTCCGCTCGCTTCGCTCAATAAAATTGAAATACTTTTTACGTTTGTTTGTTAGCATGTATGTCCTACAGATCTAAACTTTAATTATTATATAAAATGAGTATAAAGCCAGGTCGGATAACTAGTATAGTGATCAGATTTATGTGATAACAGTAGGAGCGTCCCTCCCGGTGTACTGCTTCAGTCGAGATATCTGGAGCGCCACGTCTATGAGCGGGCGGAGCGTGTCCTGAGCGTCGCCCAACACGTTCTTGGATTCGTACGAGTCTATGTATAGACTGGAACAAAAAAAAAAAATTAAAAACACTAGTAGTCCGAGACGCCCAGGACTGTAATTGGCTATGCAGTGATGAAACAAAATCTCACGTGCCAGCCGCTATGGACTGGACCAAGTTGTATTTTTCTAAATATTAGCTATATTTGAGTCAAATTTTTTCAGCCGTTTCCAAGTGATTAGATGACAAACAAACGTATATTTACCGAACAGTAGCTCCGGAGCTGCCAGTACCGCTGAGTCGTAGCACGATGCGGGAACCATCTTCAAATATTATGCGTAAACCCTGGAAACATAACATATACAACATTATATTACTATAGTGACCAATATAGTCCGAGATGCCCCGGACTTTAATTGTCTGTGCCACAGCGGCTGGCACTTAAGATTTTGTTGCCTTTCATCAACATTTCATCGCAAGGGAACAGGTTTCCAATTTAGTTTCGAAAATTATAATATAGCTGTTTATTTTATTAAATTAATTTGGCCATTTTGGACATAACCTACTTTCTAACGTGCCCGGTGACGGCAATAGGCTTGCCCCCTTATTACGTGGGACTAATCATAAAGTAAATTGTGGGTGAGTAATGCATCTCTGCTTACCTCTTTGGGGATATATGCGTGATATGTGTGTGTGTGTGTACAATACTACGGTGACAAACAGATCAAAAAAATAATTGTTTCTGTATTCAGAGTCAAATGTTCAATACCAACCTGTTTCATAGCAACACTCTGATCAATAGGGTCCATGTAAGAGAAGTTATCAGCTAACTTGACTACGTAGGTCTTGTCCCCGGCTGAGTGGGAGGAGCCCACGAACCCCGGGGAGGTGATAGCCTTCTCCAGGACCTGCATCATCTCGTTACAGGGGTCGCTGGCACATTCCTCGTAGTCGTATCTGATTGGATAAAATAATACATACTATAAGATGTACACGTCTTATACAAACAATTAGAACTTTTGTTACTCAGACAATTTTCAACTGACTTCCAAAACAGAAGCAATTATACTATTTCCATTTCTTTAAGCTCTCGATGACAGTTCTAATTTGATAGTTGTAGTGTTGTGACCAAATAAGTAATGATATCGATCGCATATATTTATTACTAGTGGTCGCCCGCGACTTCCTCCGCGTGGTAATTTGGAGTTTTTCCCGTTCCCGTCGCGCCGCGTCATATTTTGAACAATTCACACAATATCTTTATAAATTGTAGCCTATGTGTTATTCTGATGTATAAGCTATATTATTGTAAAGTTTCATTAAAATCCATTCAGTAGTTTTTACGTGAAAGAGTAACAAACATCCATCCATACATACATAAATACTTACATACTCAAAAACTTTCGAGTTTATAATATTAGTAGGATATTTTGAACAAAGACAACTACATCAAAACATTCAAATATATTTTTACCTGTCGTTATAATTAATTCGTTTCTTTGTCGAGTACCTACCTATACCTACATATTTTACAACAGCGTAGAAAATTTAAAGGAGTTGACATTATCAATCAAGAAATTAATACGTGTAACATCTTGTAATGAAATATAATATTAGTTAATAAATTTGTACAAAAGTATCCAGCAGTAGTTTGGTTTTTTACATTTTCGTGTTATTCGTGTTGTCTGTTATCGTGTTACGTTTATCGATAGCTGCATCCCTATCAGTTTCTCCGACTCTAGTATAACCTTGTACGTGCGTAAGCGTCATATTTTTATAAAATAATACGTACATAATGTAAAAAAGACGCTCTTTCAAGTTTTCACAGGAGCTGTCATCGAGAGCTTAAAGACATGGAAATTGTATAGTTACCTCTCGTTATCTTTGGCCTGGGTGAACCGATTTGGTCAAGAAATGGGACCACATTTCCATTTGGTCCCATTTCAATTTAGTCCCATTTCAATTTGGTCCCATTTCGGTTATTTGAAGTCGGTTATTGTGTCAATTCTTGACGTGTTTTTTTCCAAAAGTAATTCCCCTTGTTAGGGAAAGGCCGTGGGTTCGAGTAAATCATAATATTTTAAGAATATTTTAAGCAAACTTATTGCTTTGAAATACAAAAATATATTCAGAGTCGAAGTTACCTGGTGAAATAATTCCTTCCGAATTGGGTCCAATGCGACTTGAGGAGCTCCTCCACCGACAGTTGGCTGGCAGCCAGCACGGACAGCCAGGCGAGACAGGCCCACAGCCCGTCCTTCTCCCGCACGTGGTCGGAGCCGGTGCCGAAGCTCTCCTCCCCGCAGAGGGAGAGGCGGCCCGCGTCCATGAGGTTGCCGAAGTACTTCCATCCTAGGGGAAATTGTTTGAGTTTGTATAACTATTGGACGCTCCCGGTTTTGACTAGGTTTTTTACCTATTATAATAAATATACTATTGAGGGGTACATAGTTTAAAAAAAGTAGATTTGTTTTTGTGTGTGATCGAATACTGAACAAATTTGAAATAAATTTATTATTGTATTTAATTAAGAGTATTAAGATAATATTATTTAGGAAGCAGCTACAGGCACAAGTGGATGAGGAAAGAAAGAAAGGAAATATAGCTTTTTTGAAGTATGATAGGCTGATAGTGAAAGCACCGACAGATACATCTCGTGATAAAAGGAAAAGGGGGGATTCAAGTTCGCCTAATGAGCCTATACAGAAAAAAGTTAACAAGAAAGGCTCCCCAACTCCTACACCGGCTAAAACCAATATATTAAACTATGTTGAGCGAGAAAGATCAGTCTCTATGTCTGAAACTTCAAAAAACTAATAGCTACCACTTCTACCCGGGACCGAAAGAAAAACATGGAGTTAACAAACAAAACTAATTCAAATTTTGAAAAATACACCCCAAGCCGGCTGGTCACCGTGGGGCAAGACGACCATAACCCTCCAGCAAAAAATAAAAATAAAATCCTGAAAACAACCATAAAAATTGGAACATACAATGTTAGAACATTATCATCAATGGAAAAATTAATGGAACTAGTAAACTCGTTAAGGAAAATTCAAATTGATATCCTAGGATTAGCTGAAGTCAGAAGGATGGGACATGGTATAGAGGAACATGACGACCACATTCTCTGATACATGGGAGAGACACCTGGAATGTATGGAGTTGGATTCCTTATCAGCAAAAAATATAAAGCTAACATCATCGAGTTCACTGGTATATCTGAACGGGTAGCCCTACTTCGCATGAAATTCGGGGAACACTGCATTTCAATTGTCCAAGCCTATGCACCAACCGAAGATGCAGAAGAGGCTAAAATCAGTAAATTCTATGAAGAGCTTGAAGGGGCCGATGAAACACCTGACAAATACTTACTAGTACTAGGAGATTTTAACGCTAAGATTGGCCAACCGAAGCACAAAGAAAAACTTATATTAGGTGATTATGGCTATGGGAAACGTAACGAGAGGGGTGAAAGACTAATCCAATATGCATTCGAACACAAGCTAAGTATTATGAACACTTATTTTAAGAAAAAACCTAGTCGTAGATGGACCTGGATTTCCCCCAATGGACGAATAAAAAATGAAATAGATTTAGTACTAAGTAATCACCCTAAGTTCATAACAAACATAGAAGTTACAAACAACATAGATTTTCCATCCGACCACAGATTAGTCAGAGCCTCTGATACTGACAACACCATCTCTATCAAGAAAGACATTTAAAATGTTACCAAAATCTCCTGAAACTGACTCTGAAAAATCTGAGTATTTGAAGAACTTGCATGATAATATTATTACCTTACCTACAGACCTATGTGCTCCTAATGATGTCCAAACCTACTATGACGCCTTAGAAAAAATAATAAAACACAGCCTTAATATAGATAAAGACCGTAAAACAAATAAAATAATCAGAGAATCAACACATACACTTATAAAGGAACGCTCAGCTTTAATTGAACAAAAAAACAAAACTAAAGAGGATAAAATAAAACTTAAAAACCTATGCAAGACAACAAATAAAGCCATAAAGGAAGATTATAACAACCACAGAAAACTTATTTTGGAAAAAAACCTAAAGAAATATAGAAGTACAAAAAAGGGGCTTAAAGAGTTAAACACACACAAGAACTGGATAACAAAACTAGGAGAAGATAAACGAGAAATAAGAACAAGAAAAGGAATACTATACAGTGCTACAGAATTTTACAGGAACCTATATGATTGTCAGGATGAAACACTAGAGGAAAGGGTTGGTCCAACCTGCAAGAACTTGAAGGAAGCTCCACAAGATATAGACGAACAAGAAGTTCATAAATACATCTGTAAATTAAAACCCGACAAAAGCCCAGGACCTGACCATATAACAAACGAGGCCATAAAAATTGGAGCACCAGTTCTAACGAAGATCCTGACACAATTATTTAATGTAGTTCTGGAGCAGGGTTGTGTCCCTATACAATGGTGTAGCTCAGACATTACATTGATGTACAAGAAAGGAGACCCCCTAGACATAGGTAACTATAGACCAATAAGTTTGATGCCTACCATCTACAAGTTGTTTTCATCAATAATACTCAGCCGCATAACAACAACAATAGATTATAACCAACCAGAGGAGCAGGCAGGATTCCGCGCAGGATTCTCAACTATTGACCACATCCATGTTATAGAACAACTTATGGAAAAATACAAGGAATTCAATAGACCACTCTACATAGCTTTCGTGGATTATTCCAAAGCATTTGACAGTATATCACACACATCAATATGGCAGGCATTGGAAAACAATGAAGTAGAAGATAGATACATACAAAGTATTAAAAACCTATATTCTAAAAGCACTAGTAGGATAAAACTAGAAAGAAAGGGTGCAAAGTTCCCCATCAAAAAAGGAGTAAGACAAGGTGATCCACTTTCTCCGAAATTATTCATAGCAGTTCTAGAAGGCGTCTTTCAAAACATAGACTGGGGAAGTATGGGCATACACATAAATAATCGGTGTCTAACACATCTGAGGTTTGCAGACGACATAGCTATTTTCAGTGAAACCGCACCAAACCTGGAAAAAATGCTACAAATCTTAGATGTGCAAAGTAAGAAAGTGGGTCTTAGTATGAATCCAAACAAAACTAAAATCATGTCGAATAGCATACATAAACCTATAACAGTTAATGGAAAAGCAATACAATATGTGAAGACCTATGTCAACCTAGGAAAACAGGTGTCGTTCGACATCACCAACAATGACAATGAAATACACAGGAGAATCAACTCAACGTGGAACAAGTTCTGGGCACAAAAAGAGATCTTAAAAGGGAGCTATAGCTCAGAATACAAAAAGATTGTAATGGACACCTGCTTACTACCATGCCTAACATATGCATGCCAAACATGGGTTCTTGATACCAAACGTGCTGTAAGGTCATGTCAAAGGGCCATGGAACGCAGTATGCTGAAATTAAAAAAGATACATAAAGTCAGACATGAAAAAATCAGAGAAAGAACCAGAATCACAGATGCCTTAAAGTTTGCTCTAAAACAGAAGTGGCAATGGGCAGGACATGTTTCCCGCTTGAAAGACAACAGATGGACACTTACAATAACGAACTGGCGAGGTCCACAGGGAAAAAGAAGAGTTGGCAGACCTTATAAACGTTGGGCGGATGATATTGTCAAAGTGGCTGGGAAGGACTGGACTATCAAGGGTCAGGATAGAGACAACTGGAAACGGCTGGAGGAGGCCTATACCCAAGAAGGGATCCATATCTAGCAAAGTAAAACAAATTACTACTTCTAATAATTCTAACAATGTTTATTTAAATAATAAGTTGATACTAATCACACTAACAACACTATAAAGTTTAATCACATAAATAATAATAAAAGATATGGAACAGAAATAAAGGCTTTATTATTATTATTATTCTCTTTATTAACACTTAACACATATTTATTACATTTTTAAATAGATTTATAAAAAATACATTTAAAAATATAAAAAACAGTAACCCACCGGCATCGGGTACAGGGACCAAGCTACCGGTGGTTAGGGCTCCAGAGACAGGAACTTCCGCACAATACGAGCCGTATTCAACAGAACCGCCTTCTGCATCAAGCCCTTGACCCAGCTGCCTAACGCGAGCCTCTGTAGGTGGAGGTCGAGGCTCTTGGCTATTAGACCATGCGCAGATACGACTATCGGAACAATAATCGCCGAATCAACATCCCACATGTCAACAATCTCGTGAGCTAGGTCTAAATATTTCATTTGCTTATCTTTTTCTGCTTTCACGAGATTCTCGTCATGTGGCACAGTGATATCGACAATTACTGCAAGGCGCTTTAATCGATCCATTATCACTATATCAGGTCTGTTAGCTATAACAGTCCTATCAGTGATAATAGATCGATCCCAATACAATGTGACATGACCGTTCTCAAGAACTGGGTCGGGCACATACTTGTAATAAGGTACCTCCACGTCGACAAGGTTATACTTTAAAGCAAGTTGCTGGTGGATAATCCTGGCTACTTGGTTGTGTCTGTGCAAATACTCACCGTTCGCAAGACGGGAACAACCAGAGATAATATGTCTTAAAGATTCTCCGGGACGATGACATGCCCGACAAATGTCTAGCGTCCCATCTTTGACAATAAATCTCCGATAGTTATTCGTCATCACGACTTCGTCAGTGATTGCACAGATAAAACCCTCAGTTTCTCCGAAGAGATCACCAAATCGTAACCAGGATACCGATGCTATTGAATCAACATCGGGTCCATTTAGAGCCCGATAAAATCGACCATGTAGTTCCTTGCTCTTCCATATTTCCTTCCGATCAGATACACTTAATATTACAGGTTTGCGCCAGTTCTCTTTCGCAAGGGACAGCGGGGTCAGTCCGTGGTCTATTGCCACAACATCTCGATGTACATCCACGTCCACCTGTAGGAAATAGTCTCTAAGGTTGCATATCTCACGGTTATGGAGAGTCTTGGCATTTAAAAATCCTCGACCCCCACATTTCCGTGGTATATACAACCTCATTACTGACGAACGTGGGTGGTGTATTCGATATGAAGTCAATAGACAACGCACCTTCCTATCCAGAGCTTCTAACTCCGTCTGAGTCCATCTAAGTATGCCAAAAGAGTAAACTAAGACTGGCATGGCCCAGCCGTTGACAGCACGCACCTTGTTACCGCCTGATAAAAGACTTTTCAGTATTTTTTTTAGGCGGCCAAAGAAACGATCCTGCAACTTCTGTTTCATGTCAGTCTCAGCAATACACAGAGCTTGAGACATACCTAGATATTTGTAGGTTTCGGTTGCGGAGAGTGACCCAAATCGTGTGAAATCTGAAAGATTGACTCCTTCAGATTCCACAATCCCGCCCCTTTTTACATGCATGACCGCACACTTATCTACCCCAAACTCCATACTGATGGCCTTACTAAAAGTTTCAGTAACTTTTAGCAAAGCCATCAAATCGGGGCCATTAGGGGCAAATAACTTTAGGTCATCCATGTAAAAAAGGTGGGACAAAATTTGACCCCCTCTGCGCATCCGATAGCCTAACCCTGAACCCTCTAGTAACGTACTGAGAGGATTCAGTGCTAGACAAAACCACAACGGACTCAGACTATCACCCTGGAATATACCTCTCTCAATCCCTATTGGTACACCACCTCCTAGAACCTGACGACACCCTGGATAAACAAGAACCGTACTCCATTGTCTCATACATGACCCCAAAAAGGTGCATAGAGTTGCATCAACTTTATACAGCTCTAGCACCCTCCGAAGCCATGTATGAGGCACAGAATCGTACGCTTTCTTATAGTCAATCCAGCATGTCGCAAGGTTCTTTCGGTTGCGGCGTACCTGCTGGCAAACAGCCATGTCAATAATAAGGAGCTCTTTCGTACCACGTGCCCCACTTTTACATCCATTCTGAGAGATTGACAAGATGTTATTGTTTTGTACATGTGAATATATTTTTACTCTCAGGATGGATGTAAAAAGTTTGTATATAGTAGGTAGACAAGTTATAGGTCTATAATTTTTGGGGGCTGTGGTACTACCAGACTTGTATAGGAGGTGGGTTAGTCCGGTAGTCATAAAAGCTGGAAGCGACGCTGACTCAAGGGATGACTGGAAGCAAGATGCCAAGCAAGCGTGTGAGCTACGGAACCATTTTAACCAAAAGTTGTGCAGTCCGTCCGGTCCAGCAGATTTCCAATTTGGCAACGAACGAACTGCACAACCAATATCTTCTTCAGATATGGTTATAGGTTCCATAGCTGGAATTGGTTCACACGCCCGCTCAACATCCCTAATCCACGCATCCTGTGTATGACTGACGGGCGTCGACCAGATGCTTTTCCAGAAGTTAACTGTAGAAACAGCATCAGGTAGACTCCCATCAGTCACATCCGAGTTAGGTCGCTCCCACCCTCTATATACCCACCTCTCATTTTTTTGGAACAAGCGATTCTGAGTGTATCTGTCCACTCTTTTTTTGTACCGCCTTATGCGGTTCGCCCACGCATAAACTTTCTGCTTCAGGTAATCGATGCGCTCTGTGACCCGAACAGAGTATTCACAGGGCCTAATATTAGTTCCCACGAATGCACGGGTCACAAAGCGCATGACTCTCGGGCGTGTATTGCCCGTCCTGAAGCAGTGTAGCTTGCCAATGAGCACCCTAGCCTCGTTGATGCGCCGCTCAATTCTGCACTGCCAAGCTGGTACAGCAGGCTTTGGTCGAATAGCTGTTTCTTGTTTAAAAAATTTAACACCAGCTATTCGACATACTGCAACAGCTGCACAGTACAGAATGGAATGGGCATCAGTAATGTTTCTGCAGTTGTTAAAAAACGATGTTAACATCGAGTCTAGGGCACACACTAGCGCCACATTATTTTTATGTGTGGGCAAACGCGGAAGCCGCGGTCTACACTCAATAGGGACAGATTGAAACTCACCAATCGCTCGCTCCAAAGCGCTCCTTAATTCCTCATTGTATTGAGTACTTACAGGTATAGCAGCATCACTCACTTCTTCACCAACATGTGAGATGATGTTTTCTTGCGTTATTTCATTACGGTTACTTTGTAATGGCACAGGTAATGATTGCAATGAAGAAGGCGTGATACCACTACACACTTCTAAGCGTAGCCTCTCAAGTGTAGCGTCATCCAACAGGTGACAGCGTTGTATGGCGCGCACCTGATCCGATAAGCGTTGTGCCGATACGTTGACATCTGGTTCAAGTACCTGAAACAGAGGTAGCATGCGAACACGGTACGCAGTGAGGTTAGTTCCCCCCTCTGTAGCCACAAAATATGCCCGCATCACGTTTTCATTCATACCGAAGTTCCATCGAATGCGGTGCACATTACCACCGGTAGCGGGGTCCGTAATCGAAGCCGGAGGGCCTCGGGGTCCCAAGCCAGTCGGTGGCCGGCCTCTCCCCTGCCGACGTACAGGTAGAGGCGACGTCGGCGGAGAGAAAAACTCGTCGCTGCTTGAGCTCGACGCCTCACCAGTAGTCACAGTTGTCGACGACTGTAAGGCGGAGCTGTGCGACAAGTCCGGGGTTGGTAAATGTGCTTTTTTGGCGCCGGCTCTTGTCAACATTATATTTTTTCTTGATTTTCATCTTATTTTCGTATTATCATTTTCAGTTTGTTACACTGACATAATGTGTCAAAGTGTACTATAATTTATAAAATATATGTTTTTGTGTTTTTTCCGGATTTCTTCATGCTGATTTTTTTTGTAATAGATATATATTTGTACTTTTATTATGTTTTGAATGATATTTTTGTATTATTGTAGATTAAAGGTAAAATATTTTAATAAATGCTCCTCTAGAAAAAAATGTGACTGTTTTGTAGCAGTGTTGCCAGGTTATTATTATTATTATTATACTCATTTATTCAAATTATTCTCTTAACATAATTTTTTTTACAATATTTATTTGAAAAATTACATATAATATTATAAAAAAATCCATGTCAGACCACCACCAGTAGCGGACCAGGGCCCAAACTACCAGCGGTAGAGGTCACAGACTGAGAAACCTCCTAACGATGCGTGCCGTGTCGAGGACGACAGCCTTCTGTATCTGACCCTTGATCCAACAGTCTAGCGAGAGTCTCTTGAGATGTTGATCGAGACTCTTCGCTATTAGTCCATTTGCCGAAACGACTATCGGGACAATGATCGTCGAGTCTACGTCCCACATGGCGGTTATCTCGAAGGTCAGATCGAGGTACTTAGAAAGTTTGTCCTTCTCTGCCTTAACGAGATTCTCGTCATGTGGGACGGTGACATCGACGAGCACCGCCCGGCGCTGAGCCCGATCAACCAACACGATATCAGGCCTATTGGCAACAATAGTCCTGTCCGTGATGATTGATCGGTCCCAGTAGAGCAATGCACGACCATTCTCGAGAACTGGCTCTGGTGTGTACTTATAGTACGGTACCTCTGACTCAATAAGGCCGTATTGAAGAGCAAGTTGCTGGTGGATGATCCTGGCCACTTGATTGTGCCTATGCAAGTACTCGGTGTTAGCAAAATACGAACAACCGGAAATAATGTGGCGAAGTGATTCACCAGGACGGTGGCATGCTCGACAAATGTCGACCGTACCGTCCTTAATGATATATTTCCTATAGTTGTTCGTCTTGATAACCTCATCTGCAATTGCACAGGCAAAACCTTCAGTTTCCCCAAAGAGGTCACCGAAACGCAGCCAGTTCACCGAAGCGAGCAGGTCTACGTCGGGTCCTGTTAAGACCCGGTAGAACCGCCCGTGTAGCTCCTTACTCTTCCATACGTCCCTACGGTCTTCAGTACCTAGCACCTTTGGTTTACGCCAGTTCTCGTTAGCCAAGGAGAGAGGTGTCAGGCCCTTGTCAACCATCACGACATCGCAATGAATGCCACACCCATTCTGTAGGAAGTAATTCCTCAGACTGCACACTTCACGGTTATGGAGGTTCTTGGCATTTAAAAATCCTCGACCCCCCAACTTCCGTGGAATGTACAGTCTCATGACAGAAGATCGTGGGTGTAACATTCGATGCAATGTCAGTTGTTGACGGACTCGCCTATCCAGGGCGTCTAGTTCCGTTTGAGTCCACCTAAGTATGCCAAAGGAGTACAACAATAAAGGCATTACCCAACCGTTGAAAGCCCGCATTTTGTTACCCCCAGACAAAAAACTATTAAGAACTTTTGTCAGGCGGCCAAAAAAACGGTCTTTCACCGATTTCTTAATATCCTCTACCGCTATACCCAATGACTCTGACATACCTAGGTATTTGTATGTTTCGGTCTCGGTGAGAGATCTGAGAGTTATTATCTCAGAAAGTTGTAAATTCGGTGAATTTACAACCTTCCCCCGCTGTACATGCATGACCGCACACTTATCAACACCGAACTCCATCTTAATGGCATTACTAAAACCTTCCGTAGTTTTTAATAATGCCACCAAATCTTGGTGTTTCAGTGTAAATAGTTTGAGGTCATCCATATACATCAGGTGAGAAATAACCTCACCCCCTCTACGAAACCGATAGCCTAGCCCTGAATCCTTCAGCAATGTGCTAAGTGGATTCAGTGCTAAACAGAACCACAATGGACTCAAACTGTCGCCCTGGAATATACCACGCTCAATCCTAATCAAGTCACGCGGACCAGAAGCGCACTCGCCACTACCTGGTTGACGAAGGACTGTGGTCCACTGCCCCATACACGAGACTAAGAAGGATTTAAGAGTCGGATTAATTTTATACAACTCTAAAATCCTCCCCAGCCATGAATGAGGCACCGAATCATAGGCCTTCTTGTAGTCAATCCAGGCAGTAGAGAGGGCGCCCTTACTCCACTTAACCTGTTGGCTAATGGCCATGTCAATAAGGAGTAGCTCCTTAGTACCACGAGACCCAGCCCTACATCCATTCTGAGCACTATTTAAGATGTTATTTGACATTATATGTGAGTTTATTTTAGTTCTCAGAATAGATGTAAGGAGCTTGTAGATGGTAGGTAAGCAAGTGATAGGTCTGTAGTTCTTAGGTTCCGTGGTACTACCTGATTTATGGAGCAGGAAGGTGATGCCAGTGGTCATGAAAGCGGGTAAGGAACCAAACTCGAGGGCTTCTTGATACTGTGTTGCCAAGCGTTCATGCGAACTACGAACCCACTTTATCCAAAAGTTGTGCAATCCGTCCGGCCCAGGACTTTTCCAGTTCGGTGCCGTACGCATTGCACAACTGACGTCTTCGGAGTCTATTGTAATAGACTCCATGGGCTCGATGTTATCGCATTCTCGCTCAACAACACTGATCCAGTTACCCTCCGAATGTTCGACGGGCACCGACCATATGTCACGCCAAAATTGATTCATGGCGTGAGTATCTGGCAGTCGCCCGTCGCTCAAACGTTGCCTAGTTCCCTCCCACACTCGGTACACCTTCCTTTGATCGCTTTGGAAGATACGATTCTGCCAGTATCTATCCACACGCTCTCCATAACGACGAATACGACTTGCCCATGCATATACTTTCTGCTTCAGAAAGTCAATACGTTCCGTGACGTTGGTTAAGTATTGCTGGGAACTAATACCAGTCCCAGCAAATGCCTGAGCCACAAAACGCATGACCCGGGGACGATTATTTCCCCGGCTGAAGCAGATTAGCTTTGCAATGAGAGCCCTAAATGTGCCGATACGTCGCTCGATTCTCGCCTGCCATGCAGGAACACCATCCGGTCGTGGTGCACGGTTAACTTCAGGGAATTTAACGCGTGCAACACGATAAGCGGCAATAGCTCCACAGTAGAGGATCGAGTGAGTATCTAGCAAATCATTGCTAGTCTGTAGGTACGGAGCTAGCAATGCATTTAGGGCTCCCATCAACGCCAGATTTCGCCTATGAGTGGGCAAGCGTGGTAAACGTGGTCTAGATTGAGGTGTAAACCTATACTGTAAGATCACATCCTCCAAAGTACTCCTTAATTGCTCACTTACTTGAATAGATATATCACTTGTATCATCTTCTGTGTCAAGTGCAATCTCGACTGAAGTCGCACTAATCGAAACCGTTTGTGCTACAGGCGACGGTGCCATCGTTGACACAGGAGTTGGACGAGTAGATAATACATCCAGGCGCAGCCGATCAAGCACAGATTGATCCAACAATTTGCATCGTTGGATAGCCCGCACCTGATCCGAAAGTCGTTGAACGGAAACGGTAACTGTCGGTTGAAGAACCTGAAACAGAGGAAGCATCCTAGAACGATACGCTGTCAGGTTAGTTTCCCCGTCTGTGGCCTCATAGTACGCACGCATGACATGTTCATTTATTATTGGTGTCCACTTCATGCGACGCACTACACCACCGATAGCGGGAGCCACTGAGAGTGGGGCATGCCCCACTTGGGTCTCCAAGCTGGCCGGTGGTGGTCGACATCTCCGTCGCGCAGGTGTTGGTGGCGACGGCGTCGAGGGCCCAATCTCATCACTCGACGAACTGCTACATCTCGGAGTGACGTACTCGTCACTTTCAGAGGTACTGGAGGAGGCAGCCGACGGGCTTGAGACGGGCGCAGATCTTAGTTGTGCGTTGGTTGTTTCCGCTTTTCGTCTTTTTGATCTTAAATTGTAATTCATGTAAAAATTTTGTTCATATTTCTTATTGTCGGAGTTGTCAAATTGTTCAAATTGTCATCATTGTTGTGTTCGTAATTTATTCTGTTTTTCTTGTTATTCCTTATAATTTTGAAGTGTGATATATATTAGCTATTTATAATGGTGTAAAATGATTCTGAAAACTGATCTATTGTAATAAATTGCACCAAAAAAATTAAATTACAATATAAAACGATATGAAAGACGTCAGCCTGTCAGCGGTGTTTTTATTTATTATTAGATATTATTATTATTAGATAATATTTTTTAATTATTGTTTATGATTATTATTTTTTAAAATTATTATTATTTATTGAATTTTTGTTTTAAATTATTGTTTTACTGAATTTTGATTTTAGTGGATTATTATTTTGTGATTTCTTATTGATTTATTATTTTGAATTATGCATTATGGATTTATTGAATTAATTTCATTATAAGTTATTAGTAGTAATTTTTTGTAATATATTAATATCACTACACTGTCACACTGCCATTGAGATAAGTACCTGTAATGACTGATGTATGGGATGTATGTATGAAATTAAATACATAAATAAAGAGTAGCTTTTAGGCTATTTTATTATGAGGAATAGCTTTTATCACTATCACTAACTACATATTATAAAACAAAATCACCCATTACCTATGTTTGCTTAGATCTTTAAAACTACACAGCTAATTTTGATGCGGTTTTTACCAATGGATAGAGTGGTTTTCGAGGAAAGTTTTCATGTTCCTATTTAATTTGTCAAGCAGGCGAAGCCGTGGACATCCGTTAGTTTTATTATAAGGGGTAACTAACATTACTTTTATAAGAATTATAATATCGGCTTCCGTTAAAATCGGTTCAGCCATTTCAGAGATTAGCCGGAACATATAGGTAAACAGATAGAAAAACATATTTTAAGTAAATACCGTACAACACAACTGTATGACGATAGCCCAGTTAATTGAAATTGATTTGATATGCAAATGATGGTCAGCAAGATTGACTGACCCGTGTCTTTGAATCCTGTGGAGGCAGGTATCGGTGCTGGGATGCTGTTATTACACACACTTATAAACATAAAACATAACATAGCATCACGCCTTTTTCCCCGAAGGGGTAGGCAGAGGTGTGCAAACACACCCACATCTCGCCAGCTATGTTAGGTCCCATGTAATAGGGGGCGAGCCTATTGCCATTTACCGGGCACAAGTTCCAGACTCTGGGATAATTATCTGGGTAAAATTCTAAAGAGAATTATAGATTATCCACCAGACCCGGGAATCGAACCCGAGACCTCGAGCGTGGCAGTCCGTACATAGTACCATTGTGCCACCGAGGTACACACACTTATACGTTCACTTTAAATAGTTATTGGATTTTATATTGATTATTTTGTGGAAAAAAATAATTTGAACGTCTCGAGTATGGCGGACGTAGAATGACACAGTGGCGCCACACAGTGTTGTGGACGCCGGGCGATTAGTCAGCTGACCATAGATTATAAAGAATTATACAACAACACTTCATAAACATCTCACTATTACCATGGATCTTGTTAATATTAAACAGTGAGACTGAATGTTTCTTGTTAGTTCCATGCTTAGAGTACAGTATCTTAGTCTAAGGTTCCATGGGACCAAATTCCATTTAGAAAAGACCTACTTAAGGATATAATGAGACAAACATATCATCATCATTCACCGAGTCTTTTCTCAACTTTGTTGGGGTCGGCTTTCCAGTCTACAGCTCGCGGCATAACTTCGATATTTTCCGTGGAGTGACTGCCACCAGACCTTCACTACCCATGGGTGATATCGAAGTTCTGTAGTTAGACCGGTCGGATTTTTGATTTAGGGCTCCAACTACCCCTAACGACTGCCATAGATGTTCGTATGACAACCGGGACCAACGGCTTAACGTGCTCCCAGAGGCAGGGAGAGGTCTTAGTGTCTTAAGAAATGGTCACACATCCTAAGACAGGCCTGACTAGATGTTGCTTAACCTTTGCAATGAGTTAATATTGTCGGTTACCACTATACCACGAGCCCCTCCTCAAGACAAACATGTCAGTCGTCAAATATAAATACCTGTGGGCACTTCAAACATCTCCTTCCCCATGGCGCTGGCCACCCGGTCTACCGCGGCCGCCGTGGGCATGGAGCGCGCGAACCCGGCCACTCCTCGGCGCTGGAAGTACGGGATGTGGGCCAGGTGGTGCGCCAGGACCGCCAGCGAGTCGGACGGGGTCACGAAGAACGCGTCGCGACCTATGATCATGTTGCGGTCACCTGGGGGGTTACAAGAAACTTATTAGGAAACGGCTATTACATCACGAGTGATTAGATTAAAAATCACCCCCTAAATTACAGACTTTCATGTATCGGTAAAATGCATAATGACTTCTCCCCAGTCCTACGGGGACCCGTGTAGCTTTATGTCTAGAATTTTTAACTAAATTTAATGAAAATGGCGGTGGACGTGCCTTTGACACTGTAGTGGATGACATATGGGAATCCACTTAAGTGAAATGTCAGTCAAATATGTCACCAAGCTATTTTTTCCGACGGCTTAATGCACCGAGGCACGGAGAGGACTCAATGTCTTAAGAATAGTGAATAAATATACCATCTCCATCAAAAGCAGCTCCCATATCATAGTCCCCACTCTTCACGGCATTAACAAGATCAGCCGCGTATGTCAGGTTAGGGTCTGGATGGGCTCCCCCGAAGTCGTCAAGTGGCGTGATCCGACGAACATTGGTCTCTTGTGCCCCCAATTCGTCGATAAATATACGCTTTATGTATGGACCGGTCACTGGAATTTCAAGATTTTTTTTCCAAAAAAAACGACTTCAAATTACCGGAATGGGACCAAATAATTGTAGGAGTGGGACCAAATTCAAATGGGACCACACGGGAAGCTCTAGCTTTTAATTAAAAAAAAACAACTATCAAAATCGGTTACCCAGTCGAAAGTTATTATGGGGTAAAAAATACAGTCGAATTGAGAACCTTCTCTTTTTTTAAAGTCGGTTGAAAATGGACTAAATTAACCGTGGAATTTGCCACGTTGGATGCCGATACTTATTCTTTGGGCCAGAAAATAGCTATAGCCTTCTGGTCCTGATAGGCATCGATTAGGCGTTTAGCAATGTCTCTATAACGACGGCGAGCACTCGGACCCCATGACCCCAGTGTCTCAACCCCAAACGGCTCAAATATGTAATCACCTGCTAGGTGAGCATATTTGATTAACCTAGTTTTAACTAGTAGACTCCCTCGATTCCAATAGTATTGAATACGTTTCTCGTCTCTATACCAACCAGTACGGTGTGTTGCGCAGTGCTTCGCGCCGCACCACGCCATAGGTTATGGCCTATAACTTTTGACCCCTTAGGGCTAGTCAGTCAAATTTTCGATTTTATGGCTTGCCTCCAGATCGAGGGCTATCCATAGAGGAGTCAATCATCATTAGAGCATAAGCAGTTTTTGAGAGCTAAGGGGCACGTTCCCCATTTCTATATATAGATAAATAAAATTTAAGTATGAAAGTATCGGTACATACTTGAACGAAAAATTCCAACCCTCTATTCCGGCTGTTTGTGCAATCTGTTCCAGCTATAATCTCAGAAACGCCTGCCCCAATTTCAACGGGACTTACACTGGCAGATAGCTGATGTTATAAAGAATAACTTAGGCTACTTTTTATCCCGGGAATGTTCCCGTGGGAATCGGTAACTAGTAAACTATTTGAAGCTATAACCGCGACATAAAGGATTCATTGACCGAATGTTATCAACTCATAGGTCACGAACGGACCTAGCCCACGACGTAAACACCTGATTTGTGTTGCTAAATGATAGTATTATCAAACAATAATATTTATTGTAAACTTATTAACTTGAAGTCCAGTATTTATATCTAAATAAGTATGGTACCGGTACACTAGAAGCGCATGTGATATTTCTCTTTCTGCCTTCTTTGTTACTTTGAAATCACTTCAAGTCGGTAAAAAAGCGACCTTCCCAACACAAAGAATAACCAATGATATACTAACCTCCATTCATCCCATCAATGAGTACGTTGAAAGGTTTCCCCTGATTGGTCCCCTGGATGAGACCCTTGATCTGACTGAAGTCAAATATCTCCTTCATATACGCCACATAATCGTTCACCGAGTCTATCACTTCCACTGTGAACTTATTATTTTCCACCTAAGAAAAACATAATTTTAAACATAATATCATCATAAAGTATAAAACAAAGTTTGTCCGTCCCTATACAGTTACTTTAAAACTACGCAACGGATTTTGATGCGGCTTTCACCAATAGATAGAGTGGTTCTCGAGGAAGGTTTTAGTAAATTATCGGGTGAAGCCTTGGTGTCTTCTAGTATTACCTAAATAAAATCAAAAAACTCATGCATGACAACAGCTAGCGGAGATGCGAATGTTAAGATGGATGTGTGGTGTAACAAGAATTGATAGAGTCAGGAACGAGTATATTAGATGAAGTTTGAAAGCCACCAGTGAATGAAAAATTGAGAAGCGAGTGGCTGTCATGGTATGCACATGTTATGAGAAGAGAGGAAAGTAATGTGGTGAGAAAGGTGAAAATTATAAACTTAGAGGGCTTTAGAAGTAGAGGTAGGCCCAAGAAAAGATGGATGGAATGCGTGAAAGAGGATATGAGAAGGAAAGGAGTGACTGAGGAGATGACGTGTGACAGGGATGTGTGGAGGAGGAATACTATGTTGTGTCTGCCACAAATAAATGGGCTAAGAGTAAGGCAGATGATGAAATTTGTAAGTAATACTTGCATTAAAATTGGACACTCCAATCTTGCTAATATCGCACACAATGTCGGGTACAATCTTGTACTGTTTAATGGTAGTAGTGATGGCGTAGATCTGATTGGTCGTCGCATCTGGAGCTGGACCACCATTGGCGCAGTTGAATTTGATACCGAAGTCGTTCTCAATACCACCGGGGTTGTGAGATGCGGTAAGAACGATACCTCCTGGAATGGCATTTAATCAGAAGCTGGTTTGTTGCTTAATCACTCGAAAATTTGCACAAATATTCAGGTAATTTTCACACAGCGCCGCCGTCTAGACCAAAGTAAGCCCCTCAGCTACTGTCATGGACCTAAGTAGCCGATAATTATCTTTAACAGCACAGTTCACTGTGTCTAGTAAAAGTTCCTTACGTTAATTTGTTCGAAATACGTTTTCGTATTCCTCCGTACATTTCACACAGTTCCCTGACGTTACAGCAAGGGGCGCTGGTGTGAAATGTATGGGGAATACGAAAACGTATTTCGAGCAAATTAACGTATAATATAATATTAATAGTAAGGAACTGGTACTAGACACACTGAAGAAATTATGGTGTTCATACTATGATACTTTTTATCCAGGCGTGCTTCCGCAAGAATTGAGGAACAACTTTGTTTATTTATTTATGTATGCACACACACATATCACGCCTATATCCCCGAAGGGGTAGGCACTTCGCATTACACACCCAAATTTCCCAGTATTATTAGTCCCTCGTAATAGGGGGCAAGCCTATTGCCGTCACCGGGCACTCTAGAAAGTGGATTATGTCCAAAATGGCTGAATAAATTTAATAAAATAAGCAGCTATATTACAATTTTGAAAACTAAATTTGAAACCCGTTGCTTTGCGATGAAATGTTGATGAAAGGCAACAAAATCTTACGTGCCAGCCGCTGTGGCACAGCCAATTAAAGTCCTGGGCGTCTCGGACTCACGTAGTTATGTATGACTATGTCTAATGCTTAATGCATAAAGGCAGAAAACAACCTAAGATGGAAGACCTCGACTGGAATGAGACAGTCGAAAATCTTCATCAAGGGTATGGATAAGAGAACGACGAGTCATATCATGAAACTCCCAAGAGGAAACATGAGACTCGCCATAGAAGTCATAACAGGACACTGTCGACTAAACAAACACCTTACAGTGATAGGAGTAAAGACTGACCCGAAATGCCCAGAGTGCATGGAGAGCGATGAAACAAGCTTCCACCGGCTGGCTGAATGCCCCTTGTACTCAGTGACCAGATGGGAACTTCTAGGGTCCGACAGACTATACGAGGAAGACATTAGTAATCTGAAGGTGGAAAAGATACTAAGATTTATTAAGGACACAAGGAGATTCGACGGGGGGTCGTGAGAGCTGGATCAACCACACTCTCCCCAAGGGGAGAACTGGGGAAATGGACGAAATGGCCCGCAAGAGTCGCGGGTGGATCGTCCGTCCGGCTGCCGGCGTCCCCGTTGGAAATAATAATAATGTCTAATGCTTATAGGCTATTCCGATACTAAAAACACTTTTTGGTAAGCAATGTTTTATTGGTTTTATTATATCGAACTGAACTTTGATACATGTTTGTGTGGACTCACAGTAAAAAAAACAAGGTCGGCTGAGTTGGATGTTATTTATTCATCAATTTTGTTCTGCTTCTTTTAAATCAAGATTGACACCGTATTTAGGACTTTGACCCCGCGAGATGTTACGAATTGACTGTTGCAATTATATAATTGCAAGAATGGGCAGACTTCTGCCTAAACCTTCTAGGATAAGACGTGATTCTGAAGGGTATAATCCTAATATCTGTGTAGAGCCTCCACAAAAATTCAGCTGCTTTATACGTTGGTGCTATGCGCGTAATATGGGACACGCAATGTACAGTCAGCGTCTAATAGTTAGTTACATACACAATTGGTTGCGCCTATAGATTAGAGTACCTTGACGGTACTCTAATCTATAGGCGCAACCAATTAGTCAATGATATCGGTACAAACAAAGTTTCCTTATTGTTGACAACAATGTAGTCGCTCCAAAGGGCGAGACGTTTAAAGTGTCACATATATAGGTTCAGTCAGTGTTTAAAAATATCGTAACATGCTAAATGAGACATCAAATGCGCACGCATACTTGTCTCTTTCATTTCGAACATGACGTCGTAGACTGGTTTTTGTTTAAAACAGTTGTAAATAAAGGATCATAGCATGTATTGTTATAGAAATAAACCATAAACCAACCAACTAAAACTTAAACGGTTTTTCTAGATAAAAACCTCTTTAGACAATATATAGTCTAGTATTTATTGCATGTTTATTTTATTTATTAGTCATATAAGTCATATCAATGTCAAGTGCAATAAAACCTACTAGAAATAATATGTTTGAGAGAGGAAGGTGTCTCCATAACAGATATTTCAAATGAACTGGGAATATCCGTAAGTTTCACATTAGAATTAGATCAGTTACCTATCTTACTAATTTTTATTCATACATAACTGACATATTTTTTTTTAATTTAGAGAAACACAGTATACCGTTGGATAGAGAGATGGCAAAATTAAGGTGCTTTGCGAAACCATGTTTCGTTTGGTTGTCCACGTCAAACAAATACAGATGAAGACAGAAACATAGTGCAGCGAGCTGAGTTAGCAATCGATTTATAAACTCCAGGAGTATGTCGGTGGAATTTGGCATATCACAGAGCACAATAAGACGACGCCTGTGGGAAAATGGGTTACGCCATCGTATTCCTGCTAAAAAACCTTTATTAACACCGAGGCATAAAGCGCAGCGTTTACAGTTCGCACGAAATTTTTTAAATTTTAATTTTGATAATGTGATCTTTGTAGATAAAAAGTTTTTTGTTCTTCTGCCCAGAGACGCTTGTCTCTATACCGGACATTAAACACAAGATATGATGAAAGAAATGTCCTCCCTAATAATCGCAGTGGTCGAATCACCTTAGGATTTTGGGGATGGATGACTCAAAGCGGACCAGGAGAGCTAGTGGAGGTTGGAGGAAGAATGAATGGCACTTTATACAAAGAAATCCTCAAAAACGTTTTGCTTCCAACAGCCAGGATTTTTTTCCCCATGAAGCTATTAAGTTTGTCCAAGATAACAGTTCCGTACACAACTCCAGAGTTGTTCAAAATTACTTGGAAGGTAGCAGGGACCTGGAGTTAATTTCGATGCCGCCTCATAGTCCCGACCTAAACCCAATTGTAAATTTGTGGGGTACAATGGTTCAGGTATGAGATGGTACACGAGCACGAACCACTTCAAATTTAAGGACTCACGTTAACGAAATATGGGAGTCTATGAGAGGAGACAATTTTTGTTACAATGCTGTACAATCGATGAGAAGACGTCTTTCCGGCGTAATTCTTGCAGATGGAGGCTACACACGATTTTAATTACTTATTTTGCAGTAAAACTGCACTAACCGACTTCAAAGAACGTAAATGTACTTTTAACTCAATAAATCTTTTCAAATTTAACTTAGTTTTTTATGACACCATTCTTACAATGGACGAACTTCTTTTTTTTTTAATTCCGCGGCCCAAGCCGCGGCCGCTCTAACGTCCGTTGCCGGGCGTCTCTGGTTACTAGCAGAGGGTATCCAGTGGCGCCCGGCGGACTTTGACCACCTCTGTGGGCTCTGCGGGTGTTGGGTCGGGACGAGAATCCCGCGTCGTTGGGGTAGGGTTTTATCCCGCGTCAGTGAGTGAATCTGGTTGCGTGCTATGGGGCAAAGGCCCCGCAGCACGCAACCCTTCTAGCCTGCTTCTGTAAGGACGGCGGGTGGCGATCTCGCCGTCCTCAGGCCCCGATCATGGAGGTCGATAGTCTTGGGCGTAGGCGCGGAGTCTGGGGCGCCCTGGCCGCAGACTACGGAACTCGGCGGGGAGGGTACGCTCCCTCTCCCTCCCGGCCGCCTCCTTCGCGAGCATGACTTGCTCGCAGAAGGACACGGCCGCGTTCCACCTACTCCCGCTGGATACCATGGCTTGAAGCATGGTCCCCAGCGAGAGGGTATCCACGCCCAGACCCACTACGAGGTCCCGGCGCTGACTCGCCCACGCTGAGCACTCCACCAACGTGTGGAGTGCGGTGTCGTCGTCGGAAACCTCGCAGTGTTGACACCGGGGTGTGACCTCACGATGCATGCGAAACAGATAGCTACCGAAGCATCCATGCCCGGCAACGATCTGCGTCGCACGGTACGTGAGGTCACCATGCTGCCTCTGCAGCCAATCGTCCATGATCGGTCTCACCGCCGCGATGATGGTGGTACCCCACTTGGGTTGCTCAAGTCGCACCCTCCATGACTCCATGAGATCCTGGCGGAGTTGGGACCGCTGATCCTCGATTTCTCGAGACGCAGGCCTGTGGTCCCGCTCCAGCGCCTCCTTGCGCCATTGGAACAATGACGCAAGGGCTCTCTCTTCCAGGTCCCATGGAGGGGTCCCGGCTAGGAGACATGCAGCCTCTCCGGAGATCGTGCGGTACCCCCGTCTCTTTTTGATTTTGACAAGAGACCAATGTACATTCGTCCACATTTAGTCTTAAGAAAATGTGTAAATGAGTCAATTATTTGAAAAGAGTGACCGAGAGTTTTATTGCCAGGTTCTTTCTCTCGGTTCTACTTATTGCTTTGCGAATCTGGCAGTACATGTAAATATAGAAGCCATGACATTTTTTATTTTAAGTACTTACTGACGTTTGTAAGAGCCATTTAGTGACCTATACAAATAAATAAATCATTTCATTTCATTCCGTATGGTTCTGACGGCCAAGGTTCGAAGTGGTCTGTTTAACAGAGTCACGTTCCCCGTGACCGCCAACCTATCCGCCCATACGGGAGCCCCGTACAGGGCCATACTCCGCACGATCGCCAGGTACAGTCTCCTGCAGGAAGCGTTGGGTCCCTTTAGGTTGGGCATCAGTCGTGAAAGCGCGACTCGGAGTGCAGTGCACAGCGGAAGCCCACGGCGGCTTCCGCTGTGCACTGCACTCCGACGTGCCCCTCACAATGGTCGAACTACAATAAAAAGAGTTTTGCGTTTTCGCCCAATGTTGACGCTCAAGATATTTGCCCAATGTCTATATTAGTGCCTCTGAATTGAACGACAGACGTAACATTGGTACTTTTATACCTATAAACAAAAACCAGTCTACGACGTCATGTTCGAAATGAAAGAGACAAGTATGCGTGCGCATTTGATGTCTCATTTAGCATGTTACGATATTTTTAAACACTTTGACTGAACCTATCTATGTGACACTTTAAACGTCTCGCCCTTTGGAGCGACTACATTGTTGTCAACAATAAGGAAACTTTGTTTGTACCGATATCATTGACTATTTGGTTGCACCTTGACTGTAACTAACTATTAGACGCTGACTGTACACTGCATTCGGTTTCATACTAAGGTCCTGTTAATACCACTTGGTCTCGTAAAATGACTAGGTACCTAACTGGATTTCAGTTGAACTGAAATTGCAGATCTCAAATTAAGAGTCCTCCTATTAAATTTTACCGTTTTCGCTGATTTTACAGACGTGTTTTTACACTGAAAATACTGTATTTTTATAAGTTTTAATGCACAACATGAAATATCATTTCAATAATGATCTAATAAGTGAGCTACTTTCTTATTTTTGTCATTAAATTTTGATTAATCGACCTAAAACAATCGGTAGTTTTTCGTATCTTTTGCTGGAAGAGGTCTAGAATATCACAAATTCACTAATCGTATTGACGTCTAAAAAGTATTACAAAAATACAGTGTATTCTTGTAAAAGTCATCTATCAAATGTATGGATTACTTTTTATCACTTTCATAAAAAAAAATTGAGTAAACAAATATTTAAGTTAGTAAAATTTTAGAGAAAATGGGCAATGAATTGGTTCTTATTTCGGCTACATAAAACTCTCGTTCATAAAATTAAAACAACATAAATAAACCTTGGTTCAAAATCAATCCATTTCCAAAAAAAAAGAAAGCTAAATAATAAAAAATAGGCTGTAAATAATCTTTTAAAAACACCTAAATTTCGCTTTATAATACTCGACGCATGTCTCAAGTAAACAGTCCGCGCCAAGCGCTTACAGGGAGAGGACGTGTCGCTCTGCGCGCGAAAATTCAACGCCGTCTACAGACGAATATAGCGTGGCGTGAGATTTTGATACTTTGGTAATATTAGTTATTATTTTGTGATGATTAGGCTTCTTTTTAAATACAACAAGTGATTATGTAGAATGTATTTATCATTGTTTTTGTTAAAAAAAGCTGTTATATTTTATAAAGCTGGATTACTCACTCACTCACTGACACAATTTTATTGTTCTCCTTGATGGTGGAGGGGAAGGTACCTATGTTTTTTTTGCAGAAATGTAAAGGGGGTTCGGGGACCTAGGGAAAATTCCGAGTTTTTGAGATTTGCCCTCCAGTCCCCCAAGGGGGGCTCCCGAGTAGAGTAAAAATGAGTAATAATTTTATAGAGGTAGTTTTTTATTTTATTTTTTTGTATTGGGTTCGCCAATTTGACGCCACCCGCCTGGTAGTAAGTCGTGACGACGTCAAGTGATTGTGGGTCACTCACAGCACACTATACTATAGAGAGTGGCCCTCAACTTGACGACCTACTGAACCCAGGATTATATGTGGGAGGAAACACGTGCACAGGCAGGGCGTTCCAGGCCAGTATCGTTCGGCACAGAAACGAACGTTTAAAACGTTCGGTTCTCGCGAACATGTACCTACTGTGTGGGAGTGGCATCTCTGCCCGGCACGCGTTGTTCAGGATCGGAAGGAAGATGGGATCAGATTGAAGAGCTCTTCAGAATGCTCGCCGTGGTAAATACGGTAGAATGCAGCCAAGGAAGCTATTGTTCGGCGCTGAACTAGCGGCTCAAAGCTTCCCGTTACCTCCGGACAATCTATAATACGGATAGCTCGACGCTGCATAGCGTCGAGAGCGTCCAGCAAATACTTCGCGGAGCCGTCCCGGAAGTGAGAGCAGTATTCGATGCAGGGTCCAATCTGCGTCTTGTACAGCAGACACCTCTGATGCAGTGTAAAGAATCGCTTTACCTTATTCAGTATTCCTAGTTTCCACGAAGCTAGCCCTATACATCTTTCGATGTAGTTTTTATTATTGAGCTCTTGACGAACGTCTATGTCAAGGATCTCAAGGTTGCCCTTCATTGGTAATAATGCATTCTGAAGAGAGGGTAGGGGAAGGAAAGGGGATTTCTTCGCTGTAAATGCACACGCCTGCAATGTGCTGTCATCTGCATAACAATGAATGTTCCCGAGGGATAGCATATCATTGATTTGCAGAAGGAAGAGTTGGTGACAGCACGGACCCCTGCGGCGCCCCGATATTGTTCCTCGATACATATATACATAACCGGGGCAACACAGGTAAGGCGTGTTGTCAGGGCGGCGTATTTGTGTCTCCGTGAGAAACGTCACAGCGGGCCGAGCCGTCTCAAGGTATGGTGGACGGCATCGAGGTTCGCATGGAGTCCACGGATGTTGGTGAACTCCACCTCGAAAAGTGAAGCTGTGGGGTGTCCTGGGGCCGCTGTGGAACGTTTACTTATTTCTGTTGCACTGCCATTATAAATTTGAAGAAGAAGCGTGAAGACAGGGCGACATTTGGTGCAGCAGTAATAAGTGACAGAGCGCAGGGGCTAACTTCGTCTGGAACCGTGTGGTTAGGTTGGAGCCGACCCGCCGGACGGAAGGGCTACCAAACCCCCCTGGTGCAAGGCCGCCGCTATCCCACACCGGTTACCACCCGGAGCGGCGATCCCACATCAGGATTATGCGCGAGAACATGTGGGGCAGCCTCCTGGTGTGGTTGGTCACAGGCGGGCCCCATGACTGTGTTGCGGGTGGCCGCGGCAACGCCGTTGCTAAGGGTCTCCCTGGCCAGCGAATCGACCCACACCACCCCCACTAGACTCCGCTTTGCCCCCACTGGTTCCATGCCTGCTGCACCATACATGGCCCCGGGCCCGGCGGTGCAGCTGTTGAACCCCTTACGCAACCAGCCTGGGCTGGTTTACTTGTGGGGCTTTAGCACAGTTGCACGGTGGCACCCCCCGGACCAACACCCGGTACCCACGTAGGGACCGAAGCCACTTCATAGGTACCGTAAATTAACGAGCCTCGTCCGTTGATCAGCAGGTGCGCCACTAGCAGATGAGTTCGCTGGGGCCCTAAATATGTTGGTAGAGCCCCTTTGTATAGAGGAGGTCAAATGATTTTGATTAGGAAAAAAAATTAGCCCTCGCCCCCCCTTTGAGAGTGCAACGACAGAGGAAAGGTAGAGGAGTTTTGATTACGGGATCATACGAGTATAGAGGGTCTTTTCTTGAATTTAAGGAGAGAAAAAAAACACCCCCCCCTCCTAGCCCTCTTTTCACCTCCCCCACACAAGACACTATTATTATAAAATGAAAAAAAAAAGATCAAAACCATGTAATCGCCGTACCTACTGGCTGACCACCATCGGTAACTCCGGACTCACGCACAAAATGTGTCAAATACCTAATTCCGCCCGTTTCGATTCTGCATACGGACTCTTAAATACGCATAGTTTGGCCTTACCCTAATATAATATAGGTTTACCAAGAGCTCAAGACTTCTTACATTCGTTGGGGACATGCTCTGAGAAATTTTCTCAGCCGGTCCCATGCCATGACTTCCCATGTCTGGCAGTCATGTGTCGGGTGGCCATACTAATTTAGCACTGGTATTACGCAAGACTGTACTTGCTGATAAATAATAATACGACTAACGTCTTGACAGATAAGATTCAAGACGAATGCTAAATAATAGTGTTATGAGTTTTACTTGCTTAACCCGCGCGGCATTCTAATATTACTATGTAAGAACTACTAGAACGTTTGGGGGATTTCTCGCCTACAAAATCACGTAGGTATTTATCCTCGGAGGACTAGACAGAGGCGTTTAACACGCTCACGTTTCGCTACTCACTTTGTTGGTCACGCCTAATAGGGGGCGAGGCTATTGTCGTTATTTGCCATAGCCTCGCCGTCGGGGAATTACCGCGTGCTATTCACATAAGTGAATATAGCGCGGTAATTCCCCGACTCAGTACTTGATTTTCAGTTGGGTAATCCATGAAGATTATTATCACTCAAATAAAGATGTTATCGCCAAGGTCAATTGTCAACAACATTTCCCCCGAATATCATATTCAGTACCTAGGTACAAATGATGGACATAACGCCAAGAGTGGTCTCCCTTACAGGCACTCTTTCGATGTTATAAGGTAGCCGTCGTTAAGTGGCCTCTGTAACGTGCTGACCATGCCTAAGTCCCAATTGTCCAATGACCAGATTATAGTTTAGTAACTTTTTTCACATACTTACCAAGTGTTTTGTATTTCCTGATAATGCAGGAGACAGCGGGGGTAGACAATATACCATTTTGACCAACTAGAAGTCTTGCCACCTGAACAAAATGTCGAATAAGACTCCCATAACTTATCAAGCCATTAAAAATTTAATATATGGTTCATGGGTGCCAAAAGGCCTTATCAATTCTCTGGACCCATGACATCATAAACTGCATGTGGTGCACCTATTGACAGATTGATGAGTCTTTGACAATCATACACATAGAGCCCAAAACAGTAATGGGCTCGCCCCAGGCCCCATATTGTCAGACTGACTACATGACTGATGAAATGTTTATAGAGATGTGATTAGTAATTAATAGTAAGTAATGAATTTAAACAACAATTAAAAAATGAGAAGTACATCACGCCTATATTCCCAAAGGAGTAGGCAGAGGTGTATTACACACCCAGACTTTGCCAGCGGGGGCGCCACTCGTTCTGCTTGTAACCAGAGACGCACGGCAACGGACGTTAGGGCGGCTTTAAAAAAAAAAACTGCCAGTAATTTCTTTCATCAACGTAATAGGGTATTATCATATTTTGCACAACTATTATTAACACGATCTCTTAACACTTATAAAGCTGTTCTCTTTGAGACAGTCTTGAGAATGCCTCGTGAGTAGGTGAAACATATGTCGACGTTTGTAATGTCTTCTATTTAGCGAAATTAGTGCAATTATATAAAAAAATTCAACAGCTTACCACATTGTTTTATCATGGACTTTCGCCAGGTAACGCCTGATTCCATTCAATACTTATAAAGAGATCGAACAGATTTGATATGTTTTACCATTACCGGACATTATAGAAAATCCATAACCATTTTGTAATTAAAACCAAAATTCCAACAGCCAGGACAGATGTAACATAATAATATACCTAAATAGAATCTTTGCAGTCCAAATGGTTAATGTTTAATATGTGTTTTATGAATATTTTCACTGTGGAAGTGGAAATATTTATAAGTAATTATGGAACTACTAAAATTTTAATTTCTCAGAATTTAAATTTAGAATTATGGCTGGTTTACATTGGTCAAGCTTTTAGTACAGTAGCCAAGTACAGTGAACAAGGACAGTGGTGTAAACCAATCGGACAGTAGTGAGTCAACTTGGCTTGCAACCTGGCTTGCAAGTGGATCCGAATAGAATGGCTTTCTATTTTTTGGACAGTAATCCCCCCTCGCCCGACACTTGACTCGCCACTGGCGTAGTGTAAACAGTAAAATTTAGTACAGTGCATAAGTGAGCGGCTTCAAGACGTGTTGTTTAATTCATAGCTTGTTCCTTTTTCTAAAGAAATGGCGGGAAAATGGTCAGAGGTCACCACAATGCACACAGTACCCTAAATAAATCGTGCATTTAATATAGATTATATATGGCCGTTTACAGCATGTAATTTAAATGAATATTTTGGGAGATATTACAGATTTAAAATGCAGGGACATAGATATTGCGGCGATCATTCGTATTTCATCAGACGTATTTTTGACGAGACTCATCCATTTTCCTAAAGTAAAGACACTTGACTGGCCGTAGTGTAAACAGTCACTGTCCAAACTCGAAATACTCGCCACTGTACCTGCACTCGCCACTGTACTAAAAGCTTGACCAATGTAAACCAGCCTTTAGAACCAAATCAAAGTTGGTAAAATAAACTCACCCCATTGGCAGCTGATATTTTTATAATCTTGTCAACAACCTCCTTCACATAATACCGGCCATCACCACCGACTACCAAAGTAGAACCCACCAAACAGTCTTTATTTGCATCCAAAATACTTTGTATAAAATTTTCTGTGTAATGTTCTTGAAGGAAAACTTTAACTTTTTTACGTAAACCACTTGTACCCGGCTTTTGTCCTTCAAAGGGGTTTGTGTCTATTGTAACAACACTAGTCATTTTTTATGAATTGAAGAATTTTCTTTTTACAAAATAAATTATATTGCACACCTCTGCCTTCACTGAATAAAATGTTTTATCACAACAGTTGAGGTCAATGAGATCGCGAAACTTGTGAAGTTGTGAAACTGATTGTAGCTGTCAGAAGTGTCAAACCAAAGTCATAACAAGGTCATATAAAAGATGCGTTCGTGATGAATAAAAACGTTTCAATGTCATTTCAATAGATTGAAGTTTGTTATAATGTACAAAGTACTTTATTTCAATCATACACGATAATATCTAGACGGAACTTAATCATGATAATATCTTTGATATTAGTACATATTTCAATCAATATCAGTTATTTCAATCAACATGCATATTTTCACACCAAGGCACGCCAATTATTTCGTGAAATACCTACATACATTAGGTACATAAAATAATACATAAAAATAGCAATAAACTTCGGATGTACACATATTACCATACATTATTATAAATGGTACTATAGTTGTACGCTTTCATTTTCCAGCTACGCGTCATGACTTTTTAGACAAACTATACATTCGGATGAAAATGCGTGCCCACTGCACTTGTGGGTACCACCAACACATTAAAGGCGAAAGTCCACCTCCAAAGTTTTCCACCTGCCGACTGAAGGCTCTGACAAACTTAATAACTGAGCGGCTACACGATTCGACACATAGCGAGGGAAATAGCGAGGAGAATAGCGAGGAACATCATGTGGTCACTTACTCGCCGCGCCATTCGCCTCGCCCACTCATCGCGCTCGGCGAGTGAAGTAGGTACTACTCATACGTGATAAGATAAGACTTGCGCTCGAACAACTTTTAGTCATTAATATAAAGTTGCGCTGTTCCCGAGAATAATAAAAGCTACAACTAAAAATGTTTAGTCTCGAACGGAAGCTTATTAGCTGAAGAGATCAAAACGTTCAGATCTTAACTTATGAGTTATCATATCACACACGAGTTATACTAGTATCGCGGGTAGGGGGGCGAAAATATTCGTGGAAATATTCGCGGCAACACGAGGAGCAACACCAGCTTCGTTTCTTTCGTAGAAATCGCGTAAACATGTGTCTGGCTACTTCAGACTTGGAGAAACGGGCGTAATTATTTGTAGACAGAAGTTCAGAGAAAATTATTAATAATAATGGTTTCCCGCAACCTTTACAAGATTATCAGTCAAACTTGAAGAAGAGCATACCCACTCTGCCTCTTAACAGTACTTGGTCACTACTCGTGGACGTTTTGGCACCATTGGCCATCAGTTCTGTGAACGATGTGCCCTGCCCACTATCACTAAGTCTGGAGATTCCGTTTGAGTTGTCATGTCGATATGAGATGATCTAGCACTTACGGGTTCGATAGGGAAGTGACACTCCGAGCATAGTCATTTCCATTGCCCCTTCAGGTGACAGCAACCTTCTGAATGAGGCACGTTGTCAAAGAACCACCTACCAGTGTTGTAAGTCATTACTGCCAACTCACATTGGTCAAATACCTTTCTTTGGTAACGGGCACAATATAGGTAGGTAAATACTAAATACATAGGTACTATATTCTGTGATCCAAAACTAAATTCCCAAAACCAGGACCAATGATAGATAGTAACTGACAATCTCTGCAGTTCGGTCATGTAAGTAAGTACTAGTACCTACTCTACTAGGACCTAGTACCTACTAGGAGTAGGAATAGGCAGCATTGACCGCTAGTAGTTAGGTACCTAGTGTAGTACCTAAATAAAAAGAAGGAACTTATGGATCCGATTTACGGTGCCAAGATTTGAAATAAAAATCAGGTAGGTATAAAAATATCAAAACATTTAATGGTACCTACACATTACGCAATTTCGAAAAAACAGCAAGAGTAAAAATGCCTTATAAATAATTTTATTGTAAATTATAATTTGTTTAACAGAATTTTTCCAATTATATATTTAAGTTCTTGGTAACTAATTTACCTAAATGCTTAAAAATAACTTTAAATTTTGAATAAAATTTCTAACTTCTGAGAACAGAACTCAGAAACCATATTTAATTTATTTATGAATAGTAAATAAATCTACGCCAGAATACGCCTACTAATTTTTGTGCCCCACAAATTTCGAATTGGGGCACATTTTACAGTATGAACAATAAAAAAATTCTGATTTGTATTTTAATTAAGTATAATTGGCTCTCTAGTTTTTAATATATTCTATGTGTTGTTATAGATACAATGTAATATGAAATTAATAAATGATCTCAATATCATTTAGAAAGCAGCTCAGTCAGAAATAGTAAAAGAGTTCTTAACTTATCTAGTCTACTACTGATTCTATAATTATTTTTATATTCAATTCAATTATTAAATATAAATATTTTTTCTAAAAAATATTTATGCTTAAAATAACATAATTTACTTCACATATCATGTGTCTAAATGAAATAAATAACATAAAATATAAAATTAATAATTAACAAAATTATAACCTAATGGGGTAAATTTTATAGCGTGGAGTAACTTTGGACAGCCAGCGATATTAATTCGCTTTACATCTAAAATAAAATTTCTCAGAAAATAAATTTTACAAATAGTTTTTAAGCCACAGTAACCCCAATTTGAAGCTTAACTTAATTTTTAAACTTTAATTTGACAAGCACGAGTGCCGCCGTGGAATTCCTGCTCGAGATATTTAGCGACAGTTAAGCAAAGTGCGTCATTGTACGGCGCTGCTATAACCTGGATGCCGAGGGGCAAACCTTTGGCATCTACGCCGAGAGGTACCTGAGGATATAACAATATTTAATCAATATTACATACAAATAAGTAGCACATAGAAGACATTAATTTTTGCAATTAATTTTTGCAATCACCTGAAGGGGAAGATAGAGGTATTTATTAAGGCCACATTTCATCAGTAATGTTTATAGTTTACGAGGGGCTCGTGGTCTAGTGGTAACCGACAATGTTAACACATTGCAAAGGTGAAGCAACATCTAGTCAGGTCGGTTTTAGGATGGGTGATTATTTCTTAAGACACCGAGACCCCTCCGTGCCTCTGAGAGCACGTTAAGCCGTCGATCCCGGTTATCATATGAACATCTATGGCAGTCGTTAGGGGTAGTTGGAGCCCTAAATAAAAACTCCGACAAGTCTAACTGCAGAACTTCGATATCGCCCATGGGTTGTGAAGGTCAGATGGCAGTCGCTTCACGGAAAATATTGAAGTTCAGCCGCGAGCAGTTAGACTGGAAAGCCGACCCCAACTTAGTTAGAGAAAGGCTCGGTGGATGATAGCTTTATAATAACAACGTTCTTACCTGAGTGGCAGGACATTTCAGTACGTTGACAATAGCCCAGTAAGCAAAGTTGAAAGGCCTCAATAGAGCTGAGAAGTGATATGGAGCCGGGTGGGGTCCACTCGGCATTAGGAGCACACCATTGTCACCCAGTTTGCTCTGAAATATTTATAGATTATGAGGAATATATTTTTATAATTGCTGGTTATGATGCCTGTTTTGATGCTCGTGCGTGGCTGACCGGTGTGATAGCCAGGTCCATCTTAGGATGAGTGACCATTTCTTAAGCCACTATGACCCCCGCGTGCCTCGCAGAACACGAGTCTAACTACAGAACTTCGATATCGCCTATGGGTTGTGGAGGTCTGATGTCAGTCGCTCCACGGAAAATATCCAAGTACAGCCTAATCGCAGTTAGACTGAAAAGCCGACCCCAAGTGGGTTAGAAAAAGGCCCAGTGAATAATAATAAATAAATATTTTGGACATTCTCACACAACGTCATCTAGCCCAAACTAAGCTATAACCTTGTGCTATGGGATCTAGACAACTGATAAACATACTTATATATTTCTAAATACATACATAATATACATAGAAAATACCCAAACTCCGAAACAAACATTTGTGGATCACACAAATATTTCATTCCACCCGGGAATCGAACCCGAGACTCCAGAGTCGACAGCCGATGCACTGCAGACCACGCCACCAAAGCAGTCTTGATAATAATGGTACCCTAAGTTGAAACTCAGAACATGTATTACGTAGGGTTTATATAATTAGAGATTATTAAAAACTTACAAAGAGATCACTTTTAAATTCCTTGGTCAAGGTTTCTGCCCATTCGCCGTCGACCTTCGGTAAGTATTGCTCCTCGAGAAGCCGCGAGATTGTGAAGAAACAGATATTGCTCATGCCTGCCAACTGCGGGAAAATTCCATGTCGTTTTAAAACTGTAGTCTAACTAGTTACGCTTAATCAGCATTTCGATCTTATAAAAGTCATTAACTCGCGAATTATACAGCATTTATTTTTGCTAGTTGAAATTTTTATTAAGCTTGGCTTCGGAGAGCACGTTGCCGCGTCGGCCCATGTCGTCATACGAACATCTATGGCAGTCGTTACGGGTAGTTGGAGCCCTAAACAAAATCTTCGTACTTTTATATCGCCGATGGGTTCACGAAGTATTGCCCTGGGATACAAACCCGCGACCTCAGAGTCCAATAGCTATAAGTAGGCAGAGTCACTAGCCACTAGACAATACAAGTTGATGATGAAAAGAAATTTCTTGGTACGGGAATAAGTTAAGCTAGGACGTACCTTCTTAACTAATTCAACGGCCCCATTAGCCTTGCCCTTGTTGTTAGCGACAAGGCTGGCCAAGTCTTCTGGCTCCTTGGTCATCCAATGCTTCCATAGATAGTACATGTGGTCGAAGCCCTTGTGGTAGTAGCTCTGAGGGAGACTGCTGGTCGAGGATGCGTCTTGACTTACACGAGTTATTACTCTGCAAAATTAATATAATAATTATTTTTTTATTTCTATCTAGTATATCGGTAATCGTTAATTTAGTATAATAATTCTTTTTATCTATCTATATATAGAAATGGTCAATGTAATTTTTGCCCCCCCTTAGCTCTCGAGAACTGCTTATGCTCCAATGATGGTTGAACCCTCTATGGATAGCCCTCGATCTGGAGGCAAGCCAAAAAATCGAAAATTTGACCTATCCCTAAGGGGTCAAAAGTTATAGGCCAAAACCTATGGCGCGGTGCGGCGCGAAGCACTGCGCAAGACACCGTACTAGTTTCTTACATACAGTTATTACACGTAGATATAATCGCAATGCGTCAGTCAGTGTATTATTGTGACACAATCCTCGAAGGGATAGGCAGAAACGTTTAAGAAACCCACATTTCACCAGTCACTTTGTTGGTCTCACGTTATAAGAGTCCTAGGTAATATTATTTGATTTTTAAACCCAGTAATGTATCATATATATTGTGGAACAGACCCAGTAATGAATAAGTAACTACTGTGCTTTTGACCACACGACTGCATTAAAACTTCTTGAGAGAATGAAAATGTGTGCTCGCATCTCTCATTCTCTTACCCGTACAGTAATATACGGAACGTAACTCTCTCTGACTCTATCTGCACTAACTCATATCTCCATCTCAACTTGGTCTCGCCTGTAACGATCTCACTCTTCATAACGCTCTCGTCACGTAAGCAGCTTACTCCTCAATTCAAATGTGCGTAAAGACGTTTTACTTCAGAAATGCCTTCACAAATAGAATACAAGAAGAACAGTGAGCAGTTAGTACAAGGGCATTACTTATTCCTAAAGGAATCTTTTCCAGAGAGGAGATGTAAAGGTGACAAGGCAACGTGTGTGCAGTGCATTAAAAATAAACCTACATAAACTAAAGGTGCATTATAATATATATGTTACAGCTAATACCCGAAGTGCGGCTGCACCTAGTTTTAGCCGGTTAGAACTATGTGTAGCCACTTACTCTTGGTTAAACCTAGTATGGGTAGGTTAGGTTAGGTTAAAACCGTGACCACCTACGCCAGAAACTTGCATTAATAAAAAAAGAGAATTCTCCCAGGTGAAAGTGACAACTGGACCTAGTTGTAGCCGGCATGATGAAGGCTAGACCTAGTTTTACCCGAAAACAATCGGCTCGTACTAGGTTTAACCAAGAGTAAGTGGCTACACCTAGTTCTAACCGGCTAAAACTAGGTGCAGCCGCACTTCAGGTATTAGCCGTAACATATACATAAATAAATACATACTGTACTATAATATACTTAAATATATGATAAGGATGCATATGCAGATGCTCATGCAATAAGGAACGTATATTATTATTATTAAATCCTGTTTAGATATAAGATGTGAGAGTGAAAATCGTGCAAATTTAAAAATTATTAGTTATATTGAGGTACCTTTTCATGGCTCCTCTCAGATCTGCATTGACACTGCTCACCAGATAGTCCTTGCTCTGCTCCATGTAATAAAACTTTATATCCTGGACAGAAAACAATACAATGCATGAAAACTACGCAAATCTCTCAGTAATACTTCAATCACTCGTATTAATACGCATAATTAATTTATATTTTGTTAATTTTCTTTCAAATCCATTCTAAAGTAAGTGTGTACCTTCTCTGTGTGCAAATCAAATATTTTTCATTCTTCTTTTAACACACACACATATGTCACGTCTATGTCCCCGAAGGGGTACACAATTTGCCAGTAATTTTAGTCCCACATAATAGGGGGCAAGCCTATTGCCGTCACCGGACACTCTAGAATGTGGGTTGTGTCCAAAATGGCCAAATTAATTTAATAAAATAAGCAGCTATAGGTATTACAATTTTGAAAACTAAATTTGAAACCAACAAAACAAAATCTTACGTGCCAGCCCCTATGGCACAGCCAATTAAAGTCCTGGGCATCTCGGACTCTTCGTCTTCTTCTAAACTTACCTTAATATCCACTTGGCGGTCCAAATTTAGCAAAGAAGCCTTGTCCCCAGCCACCACCTTGCACAGAGGAGCCAGATCCTCGACGTTGGTGGAAATGAAACCTAAACTGAGCATGCTCTCCTGCTCATCACCCTTGCGTAAGAATACTCCTGGAGGGAAATAAACGGTTGGTAAACGGTAAAGTGGGGCTCATTTACACAACGCGTACCCTACAGATTACTTACCAAGTATAAGTTGACATTCCAATGGGAAACACACACACATATCATATTTAGTCCCACGTAATAGGGGGCAAGCCTATTGCCGTCACTGGAACCATTTATAATGGGGTATGTCTAAAATTGCCGAATAAATTTAATAAAAAGTAGCAGCTATATTGTAAATTTTAAACCAGTTGCCTTGCAACTTGCAATGTAATGTTAATGAACGACAACACAATCTTACGTGCCAGCCGCTATGGCACAGCCAAGTAAAGTACTGGGCGTCTCGGACTATCGAGAGTGCCACATTACATTGAAAAACATCAAAAACGAGATTTCTGAACAATAACTCGGAGAGCAGTTGGTGTGCATGTTTTATTTCACAAAAGTGTGGTATTTGCTAAGACAGATATTTGTTTTTTGTGTCGGTACCATGGACATTATGTTCTTATTGCCCTAACTTTCATTTTGTATGGTATCAAGCCATGTGCGAAAAAACTGTTCAAGGGTGACCCCCCTTTTACTGTAAATGAATATATGTACCTAAGTAGATGTCCACTTATGAGTTTTATTGTTTTACAACTAGTAAGTACTTATTTATTTATTTATACTTTAATGTACGCCAATACAGTACGTATTCATTAATATGTACATGGAGCTTATTAAGTCTAAGAGCAATACAATGCCTTACTTATTGCTTAAAGCAATTTCTACCAGGCAACCTTTGGATGGAAAGATCCTTGTAGGAAGAAAAGGTAGTACTGGCCGTGATAAATAAACTTACAATCTAAATACATACATACATACTTACATATATATAATACATAATATTTATATACGCGTATAAACAGAGGAGAAATGTTTGTGCATACCAATGTTGCAGCTCATAAGTGTTCCAATGCTAAATAGTGTTCCCTAACCAGTTTTAAATTTATGTAATGTCTCGGCTCGCCTTATCTCCACAGGTAACCTATTCCACAATCGAATAGCTGTAACCGTGAAAGAATTATCAAAGGTCTTATTTCAAGGAATGACGTATATTCAGTATGCTTGGGTATGCTAAACTTTTTGATTATTTTTCATTAAACATTGCAATATCACACGTACCTCTTAGGTTGGTGGTTCCAGGTGTAGGGTGATGTCCATAATTTCCGCAGTAGAACGCTGGCATACGAGTAGACCCGCCAAGGTCCGAACCTAAAAGGAAGTTGATCGGAGATACAGATAAATTAAATTTACGTGTCCGTATAAAAAATAGTATACAGTTACGATAATTACATATAAAAATCAATATTTAAAATAATTTGTTTGTGTGTCTGTTTCTTCCGGTTAATCCCTGAAACTACTAGACCAAGTTTAATGGGATATTTACTGTTTACTGTTTGTGTTTCACTTTAGATGGAGGATTTAACTCATTCATTTAAATGGGAGTCAAGTCCTTGAGAAAAGGCTTATTAGAACGTTGCGGCACATTCTTGGCAAGAAAGAGTCAGTAACTCGTATTTGCGATTGCTAATACTCTTTTAAAATATAATTGTCTGTTCGTATAATTAGAAAAACTTACACAAACTGATAACAGTAGCACAAGAAGCAGTCAAGGCCGCCTCCCCGCCACTGGAGCCGCCCGTGGTCCTGCCGGTGTGGTGAGGGTTGCGTGTCGTGCCGTACACAGAGTTGCGAGTCTCTTGCCTGGTTGGGAAAACAGTGGGTGCCATAATGTAATAAATACTAACTGTGAGTCAAATCCTTTATTTAACCGCAAAATATCTACAATGTTGTCTCGACGTCTAGTCGGTATAAATGAGAAAGGTTTAATAAAAATATATTATATTCTTTTTATTTTCGTGTCGATGGACAACACTTATAATTTTATTAAATCTCCTTGGCCCAGCGCTCTGCGACGCGTATCGCATTTGGCCTGGCCTCCTATAGGTCCTCTAAAGGTGCGCCAAAGTTCACCTATTTTTCAACTCCGGTAAGTAATTGGAAATCCGAAAATGTTCTTTCTAACATTTTTCATCCTAACAATCACCATTCCTAACTACTGTCTCTAATGTTCATAATTACAATTTTCGGAAACATGAGTGTTATGAAATGAACATCGCCCGTAGCACTACAAATAGTATGAATGAAAACTTTAGGTTGAAAAATTTTAGGATGAGTGATCATTCGGATTACAAATCATTAGAAGAACAATTTCGGGTAAAGAACTTTAGGTGAGCCAATATGAACCCCCTCTAAATTACAAGGCGCCAGGCAACCCGGACATATTAAATTAAAAGTGAACATAGAATGCGTGTAGCAGATTCCACGCCCAACGATGTCTGCTAAATATATATTTTTGGACATTCTCACACAACGTCATCTAGTCCAAACTAATAAGAATATTATATGGGGGTTCTCTAAGAAGAAAGTTTCTAATTCATAAATGCCAATGGACTTACCAAACAAGAAGTTCAGGCAAGTTAGTAGCAGCAATAGGTATGGCGCCCGCTCCCTTGAGTCTCGCAACAGCCTCACTGTCCTCAGTAGCGACCTCCTTGCGACGGGATAACATCCCCATGGTCAGTGGTAGACCTTTGACAGCTTGACATTCCTTAGTGGTGAACGGAACGCCTGTTGAAAAAATTAAGGATAGTCTTTAAGCAAAAAGAAAATGGCAGATCGTACAAGTATTTGACCTGATACGGCGACCAAGCCCGGAGACTACGCCACCTCAAATCAACCTCAAAATGTTACTTGTTGTACTTACCCAAGAATGGTTTCCTGACAGCGTCCTCATCGGAGAACTCCCCTCTTGCAATGAGTTCATCTACTTCCTTCGCCTCCGTCAAAGCAGCTTCATATCTTTCTTTAGCGACTGCATTTATCACTGGGTTTACCTAAAACATTAATTTATAAAGACTTCTGGTTACACCAATTATTGGCACAAAGTAGGCTTAGAGAAGGTATCTGTCTACCCCGTCGGGAATACGAGGGTTCTATTTATGTATCCAGAACTGGCCAGTTACAGAACAATATTACAACAGTATTTATAACATTTAAATAAGAACTCTTTGGCTAATGAATACAATTTGTTTCACATAGGTAGTTGTTATTTTTTATCGTTTGTGGTATCATTTTGAAATTTGCTTGTTTCTATGGATGGTGTACATGGATTTCAGCGAGGGCTAACTCAAAAACAGTGCATTGATCAACTCATTTCGACTTTCAGGGACGAAGCACCATCGAAAACTATTGTGTATCACTGGTTTAGTGAGTTTCATCGTGGGCGGTATGTGCTCACGAATAAAGTTAATGAGGGTCGCCCTAAATCGGTTGTTGTACAATAAAATATTGATGCTGTGTGGAACTAAGTATATGGCGTTGTGTGAATTGTCCTAACACATTAAAAAAAATACGTTATGAACAAAACTGCTTTTGGGGTAACCATGACAGGTAAAAATGGGGTAATCCGAACAGGTGCTGATCAAGTTGCTCCCTTCTTTTTTCTTAAAATTTAGAGTAAAGGCGTCCTTTAGATATTATTAAACTTACTTTGTTTATCCTCTCAATAACTGCTTTGACCAACTCTTCTGACTTTAACTCCCTCTGTCTGATCTTCTGTGCTAAAGACACCGCGCTACATGTTAACATTTGATGTTTCTTCTCCAATGCTGGTATTGGTCTCTTTCTCTTCTCCCAGTACAGCGAAAAGAAGAAATCTATCGCTAAGTCTATGACCAGACGAGTGTAGAGGAATAACGTTTGCCATATTCCCATTTTGATGGATTTATAGTATTTATTACCTGTGATGAAAGAAAATACAGATGGTAATATATTTTTTAGTATTTCAAAGCAATGAGGTTGCTTAAACTAGTCTTAAAATATTAAGATAGAAATTATAAACAGATCACAAAAACTGATGTCATCAGCATGACTCGAACCCACACGGCCTTTCCGGGGGAGAAAGCTCTGACCACTGAGCTACAATACCAACGACATTAAATTTGTTGCTTCACATCATAATTTCTAGATCGCGCTATTACGGTTAGCGTTGTCTCCATCTACCGGAACTCTGCCGAACTACGGTGCCAGTGTATCGTGTAACAACGATATTTAAACACTGAATTTTTAGATGAACCCCAATGATGAACCCTTACTGAATGTCGTTGGTATTGGTTATCGTATTCACGTAAAAAGAACGCCTGGCCGAATTGGGAGGGGTGTGATTGCGCATCGTTATTCTCGATCTTACTCGCTGTTACCGATATAGATCGATAAATCGTCTACTGCGCAGCTTGAAGCGTTCTTTTTATGTGATGCGAGGTATACCATAGATTATATAAAATCACACTACGATCAATAGGAGCAGCTGGTTTGTTAGTGATATACCTGCCTACATTATTATTAAAATTTATTTGTTACTAGCTGTTGCCCGCAGCTCCGCCTGCGTATTATAGCTTTCTTGATCACCAGTTACTGACTTATTATGTACTAGCTGTTGAGCGATATTGTATCTTAAGATAAAATATTATAGTATCTTAGCCGTGTGCAGCGCCCCTTAATGATCTCCAATGCGAGTGACGTAACCTACGACAAACTTATTATTTGCGGTTGATACAGTAATCGGGTCTAGGGATCGAACCGCAAAATTAAGTTTGTTTTTTATTGCATATACTTTTCCGGGATAATTATCGGGATAATTAAAGAATAATTATATCAAGTTTCATCGTAATCGAACCGGTAGTTTTTGCGTGATGCCTGAACGAACAGACAGACAGACAAAAAATTTTTAATCACTTTTTTGGGTTCGGTGTCGGTCTACTAACACCCACTGCCATTTATTTTTTTGATATTTTTTTTTAATGTACAGAATTTTCACTTTACAGATTTATTATAAGTATAGATGACTGGTCTGGGTATTAACGTACGTACCTACCTACTTTGTATTCACCTTTGATACACGCATCGAGTCAACTGACCTTCAGTTATGAACTCACATGAACGTAGCATATTATTATGCAATATTGTTGTGATCACACAATATACCTACTATCAATATTCGTACAAATACATATTAAAAATCTGAAGAGTTTGTTTGTTTGCCAGGCCCGGAGGCGACGGGGCGTTCTCTCGGTGTGGAATAGTTTTTTGGATCCGATTCCCGAGATTAAAAATTAGTCTTTAGCCAGAGAAAATAGATCCAGACCACATACCTAGCAAGCCACTCGCTTCTGGTCCAGCCGTTTCAAAGATTATCCGAAACAAACAGATCCAACAGAAATAAAAAAAAATCATGTTGGTGTGTGTATAATTTTATAAGAATTCTTATTTTTTTAAAAACGTGTCACATTCTTAATGCTTGATAGTCCGTCCCACACAAGGAATAACTAATTATTCCGAACTAGCTCGAGGTGCAATATAAGAAACGTTGTTCGGTATAAGTGAGGGTCTCGGAACACGATTTTTGTGGAGCTCGAGAGGAACCTAAAAAGCCACCAGCCACGCGCTCAGCAAAAATCAAACTCCTTAAAACAGTCCTAATCAAGAACCAGAGATGCCCAACTACAACGGACGTAGGCTGCGGCTTTGGTCCGTGGAATAAAAAAAGAAAAAAATAAAAAGTCAAAATCGAGCGTATCGAAGTTGGTGCCTACCTACAATATAATGAACATTGGTTTAAAACAGAAGATTCGGTACTTACCTCCTTAATTTCGTTTTCTTAGTAATTACGTGCATAATTCTTTCTACCTTTCATGTATTCTATACCGTTACGTAGGACAAGAAGTACTTATTAAATAATGTTCCGGTTGCACATACCGCACAATAAAGGAGTTGCTGGTACGTAACGTGACATGATATTACGCAAGACATCAGTTTTATAACTAGTACGTTACTCGAGTAATGCTATAGTATTTGGGGTTCTGTAACCAAAGGGTAAAAACGGGACCATATACGACTATTGCCGCTTAATACCTATAGTACTCGTAAAAATTAAACAGAATTAAAATAAATATTATGTGGATTGGGTCTGGGTACAGATTTATATGCACACAGCAGTAGGTAATTTAAAAAAAAAACGTTTTTTTTATTGTAGCCAAGGCACAGCCTTCGTTGTCTTTCGTCCTTGGTCTTTTACGCGGTTGGCAGTCAACAAGTTATTATTTTGTAAATTAGCAGACAAAAATGCATTCTTCTAGATTTGTGTATCAATTTCATATTTCGAATCTTACTTCAGTTTTAAAACTGTAAATTTTCAAGAGCTAACGATGTTGTTTTCTAAAAATAAATTCAAATTTGGAACCAGCCAGCGTGACGAGTTTGTAATTGGCCATCTGAATTTGCTTGAATAACTGAGTTGAGTTCCACGGCAGTGGCCAAGCGTTTAGAATTTTCGCTTTAGTGAATAGAAATTTAATTTTGTCTATGGAACGTACAGTAATCCAAACTAGATTATTTATTTCGCGTATACCAGATAGTGAATGGCCTATGACCTGTCTACTTTGAAGCCAGCACCATCCCGTCACAAGGCTGTATGACCATACCATATACAGGTGGTTATGGATTTTCTAAGCTCTAACCTTATGCATCCCCAGAAACGGCAATAGGCTTGCATATTAACGTGGGACCAATGAAATTATTTACAAAGTGTGGGTGCGTAATGATGCGCCTCTGCCTACCCCTCCAGGGATATGGGTATGATGTATGTCTGTTTGTATATTAATAATGCCAATTGCCATGCTATAGATTGTAGCTAACCGAAGTCTGGGCGATTTGCTAGTGTACTTAATTTAATAAAAATAACACATGCGATGGCGGTGTCGTTCGCGCCAAAAGTACACTTTTAATTTTTTTATGTGTACCAATTTGGTTGGACCTCAATAACAACCACATTTTGAAGGTTTTATTAAGTAGAGGTTGAACGCAGCTGTAACTCGTTAACTTGATAACTTAGTAAAATTTTTCCGTTGATGCCAGTGACGTGACCAGGTGACCTCACGTAAGTAGGTATACAATATTTAATATTTTCGTATGAAACTTAAGTTAAAACAAAGTAATAAAACGGAGTTACTTTACGCATGTTTAGGTAGCTTATGGTTCCGCCGAGCGTGGGCGAGTCAGCGCCGGGACCTCGTAGTGGGTCTGGGCGCGGATATCCTCTCGCTGGAAACCATGCTCCAAGCCATGGTCTCCAGCGCGAGTAGGTGGAACGCGGCCGTGTCCTTTTGCGAGCAAAACATGCTCGCGAAGGAGGCGGCAGATTCACTCACCGACGCGGGAAACAATCCAACCCCAACGACGTGGGATTTTCATTCCGTCCAAACCCAACGACGTGGGATTTTCATTCCGTCCAAACCCCCGAAGAGGCCACGCTGGTGGCCAAAGTCCGCCGGGCGTCCACTGGAATACTATACCTTCGGGTGTCACCAGAGACCCCGCAGCAATGGACATGAGAGCGGCCGCGCGCACGCGGAATTTAAAAAAAAAATGGTTCCGCCGAAGAGAAACGGTACCCTATTACTCCGGTATCCGTCCGTTTTTGATCCTAAAATATTTCCTGGTGGTACGAAACCCTACGTGCGGGACTCCGACTCGCACTTGGCTGTTTTTTTTAATAAGTAGCCAAGTATGTTAAAAATAAAATGGCTCCAAAACATAATGTGTCCTTTCGCTATAGCATAGCCATATAGCTTACAATATTAGGTAAGGCCATGCCCATTATGAACACGAGCCTCGAAAAAAAATTGGGTAAGTAAATTATTGTATCATCAGCTGATTCAGCTGACTGCCCGTGAAAGTACCGTTAAAAGCCGTGTCAGATTAGCTGAAAACAATTTCTTGAGAAACATTTGGAAAATGGTTTTTTTTTAGTAGGAAGGTAGGTAGGTAGGTGTTCAATTTAATTAGATCCGTAGTTATACATACTTTCCTAAGTATATTGTGAAAAGGTGTTAATTTGGAATTAGATACAAACAGACATTTAAATATTTTATGTTTTTATGCCTATTCAGATTTGGCTGACATTTCATTAAAAATCATAAAATTTAAAAATCTTTTACTACCCACCTAATTAGTAAAAAAAGAAATTGTCTGAATATGCATAGGTAAGTACCTACCCATTTAAATAGCAAGTGGAAGGTAGTTACGTGATTTTACTATTATTAAGTACTTTAATTATGAAAAAAATGTTGAGATCAACGTTGCATAACAAAGATCGCAATTAAACTGTCTTAAATAGGTCCAACAACCTCCTCATTAGATTTGCAGTAATCATGTGGCAGAATATACGGAGATCGTTAGCTTGGAAATGCCAGACAAAGTTATGCAATTAAAAATTAACCGTTTCATATTAAATTCATTGAGGAAATAATATCATCATGATTTAAATCAGGTGAACCCATGTGCATCGTAAGTCGCATGTAATTTGGGATTCCAATTTTTTAGTAACCATAAATCAGCATAGCGAAAAAAAAAAGTTTTATGGTACCCACTTCTCAATTATAACTTTGCCAAATTCAAGCCGATCAGTCTAACAGATAGATAGAAGGTCTTGGTGTTATAAATCAGATCCCTGCTGATCCCTAAATACCCACACACGGAAAAATATATTGTACTCGTATTACCTACATAAATATTGTAGCTGCCAGGATTCAGACTTCGGATTGCAACTCCTTAACCTTCGATTAACGATCGTAGTAATTTATCGAAATTATTATATCTATAGAATTAGTTTGCCATTAACATCTAATTGATGTCCGAAAAAAAATCACCTCATTATAAATGTGGGTAGTTAGGTCAAAGGTATTGTGCGATTGATTAAATAACCAAGATCAAAAGTCGAATAGCAACGACTATTCATATTTTTTTAATAAGATAATTATACATAACCCGCCAATTGTATTCCAAAAATAAAGTTGAAAATTATCGATGGAAACTCATTGTAATTCCAATTATAAAATAAAAAAATAATCACCTACCTACGTGTACACCGGCTTCGTCCCGCGCAATCTGTAGCTCTAAAGACAAAAATGTCCCTATAAAAAAAAACACTAAAAACTTCCGACTCGTGGCACAGTTGACACGTACATACAGCCGCGGGCTCCAAAAGGCACTGGTGACTGGACTGTGAACATTCACTTGACTAGCATGCATGAGTCGGCGAATGCGCATGCCTGCGGTTGGAATATTAATGCTACCGTAAGATCCTGTTTTCAGTTACAACGCGTGGTACCTAAAGGCCTTTAAAACAATGCGTTCTAACTGGTAATTTTAGTAGTAGCTGTGATTCGTACTAATGCGGCACGTTATTAGATTAGGGTTAGTTTATGGCTAATGCGGCAATAATAGTTTTAACTGACATTCAAAAAGAACAGTTTGAACCAGTTTGCCTTGGAGTTCGGTTTTTGCTGAGGCTTCTTAGGTTACCTCTGGCGCTCCGCCAAAGACTGGGTTTCTTACCTTGTCCCGTACCTGTAGCTAGTTCGGAGTAACTAGTTTTTCTGTGTGGGACTATAAAGCATTATCTTGACTGGGGTGCAAAGGGGCTCTACCAACATCTGGGTGCAAAGGGGCTCTACCAACATCTTGGGTGTAAAGGGGCTCTACCAACATCTTTAGGGCCCCAGCGACCTCATCTGCTAGTGGCGCACCTGCTGATCAACGGACGAGGCTCGTTAATTTACGGTACCTCTGGAGTGGCTTCGGCCCCTACGTGGGTACCAGTTGGTACAACAGTGTTGGTCCGGGGGGGTACCACCGTGCAGCTGTGCTAAAGCCCCCCAAGTAACCCAGCCCAGGCTGGGTTACGTAAGGGGTTCAGCAGCTGCACCGTCGGGCCCGGGGCGATGTATGGTGCAGCAGGCATGGGACCAGTGGGGGCGAAACACATCAGTAGGTCGTCAAGTTGAGGGCCACTCTCTATAGTATTGTGTGCTGTGAGAGTGGCCCACAATCGCTAGACGTCGTCACGACTTACCACCAGGAGGGCGGAGTCAATTTGGCGAACCAAATATTAAAAAAAAAAAAAAAAAACAAAACATTGTAGCAAAACAACGACGCACGACGGAGCCACCACACACGAAGAAGAACAAAGGCCATTAATAACAACCAGTTACAATGCTTTGTTTCAAAGGTCTTAAAAATAGACCTAAGAAAAGTAGAATAATTAGGTTTCAGCCGAAGCTTGAACCTAATGCCTCGCCGGCTATAGGAACTGAAGATACGAAGGCTGATACGAAGCGGGGTAAGTGATACTACTCGTTTGACGTAAGTGACAGTTGTGCCGTGTAAAAAGTGGGAAGGACGGAGTGTGATGGTGTTATCTCAAACGTGTTTCAAGTGAGGGCTCGAACACATAAATAGTTTTACAATGTGAATCACAAAAACTATAGTTTTGGGCTGGACCCCAACCAGCGACTGATCCCCTCCAGAAGACAAGACACCACTAGCCCAGGAAATCTCATCATAATTTTGTGATTACATTGTGTTAATATCGCGACTTACGGCACGGCGCCGGCGGCGGCGCCGGCGTCGCCAGACTGATATATAAGAAAAAGTTAGCATACTTCATTGCTTATAAAATTATTAACCTAAATAGTGACCTACAAATTATACAACGCGTTCTTACTAGTTCGCGTTGTAACTAAAAACAGGATCTTACAGTAACATTAACATACTTGTCTGTCAATAATAACTGCGTCAGTCAGTACCTAGTAACTTTTAATGCAGCTTCTGTGAGGGTAGAAAGTATTTTATGTAGGTAGGTTTTTAAACTAGGTAGTTAGGTACTACCCAGGGTTTATCCGGGTAAAATCAAGAAACCTTACCTGAAAGTGAGAACTTGCGGATCAACGGAAGGTCTGGCAAACATAGGTTCGCTATCAACCACGTCACACCGACGACGTAGTTAGTGCGCTAATCCATTATGCAGTTTTGCATGCAACTATGACTCCCCAAGTTGCATGCAAGTTGCAAATGTAGATATAGGTACAACTTACATTAAATACAGGTTGTATGCAATTTGCAAATGTGACGTCAAACTTGCATGCAAGACGTGCATTGGATTAGCGACGATTGACCTTACTGACGATTATTTTGTTACTAGCTGATGCACGCCGTGCACGGTTCTGTGTTCCCAATTCCCAGGGGAACACAGAACCGGGATATAAAGTAGCATATATGGCCAAAATTCATTTAAATCGATTCAATAGTTTAGGCGTGAAAGCGTAACAGACCAGACAGATAAAATAAACGTAGGTAGGTATACATACTATCGCATTTTTTTTTTAATTCCGCGAGACCGCGACCGCTCCCATGTCCATTACTGCGGGGTCTCTGGTGACACCCGAAGGTATAGTATACCAGTGGACGCCCGGCGGACTTTGACCACTCGTGGGGCCTCTTCGGGGGTTTGGTCGGGATGAGAATCCCGCGTCGGTGAGTGAATCTGGTCGCGTGCTGTGGGGTTGGGGACCCGCAGCACGCGACCCTTCTAGCCACATACTATCGCATAATATAATATTAAGTAAGGATATTAAGAAAGTAACGATAAAAACCGGTCAAGTGCGTGTCGGGCCACGCATAATATATCATGTATTCGAATACCTAGTAAATATACATATCTGTGCAAAATTTCATCTTTCTAGCTCTAACCGTTTGGGACGAAAGCCGAGGACAGACGAGTATTAACACGTTCACTGTGCAGATGTGATGAAAGAAAATACCCCTTAAGTGCAAACGCAAATTTTAGGTAATATGTTGCATTAGGTATAAAAATGATTTTATAATAGCATTATACATTTTTATTTATACCCCCTTCATATAAAAAGTATACTTTTTCTATTGACCCACCCCTGTGTCATACACGTATGATCTCGTAACTTCACGTCCCATGCACGTATGACGCCTTTGCAAGGCACTGTGTTCATATTATTTATAGGTATTATCTGTAGTTTCCATAAACAAAATAAAACAATGGTAAGTAAAAATTTTTTTAAGAAAAAACTTTTTAGCATTAATTAATAGCATTAATTTTTCGCAGACAAATAATAATAATAAAAAAATAAACAAAATACTTAACAGGTAGTAAAGTTTTGCTTGGCAATGTCAGTGTCAAATTATTTACCCACCGGAAAGTGACATCAAGAGGTTAGAAAAAGTTTTTTAAGTTTTTTTTTTTTTTTCTACCTACACCACCAAAGACATTATAATACAATGGACATAGGATCTAGAACAAATCGCAAGAAAATAATGTCCCGAGTCGACCTATACATTATACATAGGCATACATAGATATAAACTAATTTCATATTAAAATTTAAACCTTGATTCAACGGAATAGTGTTCACTTTTGTTTGCACTAATTTATCGCATTACGTAGCTTCTATCTGTCCGCCTGACTAATTCACCTTATGCAGCTTATACTTAAAATTACGTGAACATAGAAACAATGGAGTAGGTTTATTTTGTTAGTCTTTTAAGGATTCCATGATATGTATCTACGTACGCGTAATAATTAATGTAAGACTATAATAAATTCCATAATCATATAAATTGTAATTACTTGTTTATTTTAGACGAAATAAGCTGAAAAACTAATTAACGACTGACAAAGATTTTTTTTTTTCGAGTCAGTTTCATAATAAGTAACTATAGTGTATGAATAACAAAAAGGGAATTAATGAATTTAACTAATTATAATATTATAAATGCCAAACTTCTTGTGGGTGTCAAAGTTCTTCCGCTATCATTCCTATTTTCATAACGCTATGTCGCTACGTCTACTACAAGATAGCCGTGTTTCAAGTGACTGAATTAGTTGCTAAAACTGCGCGTCATTAATTTATTTTTATCTTATGGTTAATTTTTGGGATACATAATTATTGGCTACTAGCTGATCACCGTGACTCCGCCCGCGAGATATAGTTATCTCGGCCCCGATTCCCGTGGGAATACATTACCGAGAATCCAAATAAAAAAAAAATAACAGTACATACACGAAATAAAATGACATGTGTTATTATGTAATTATATTTATGACAAAACAATGATACCATGTGAAAATTAAAAACATTTTTGGGCTTATCTCCTCCATCCCAATCAAAAGAAAAAATTGTATTCAATCAAGGGATTCTTGTACAAGTTTCATAAAGATCGGACCTCTTTTTGTTATGTCCATAAAATGAGCCGGATAAACAAGATTGTTATTTTTTGGATCAAAATATTCTTCTCGCCGTGCTAGGGCAATAATATTTTTCATTGTGCACAGTGTACTGGATCCCGAGGAAAACTGAAATAGATGTTGGTTCATATAACGAAAAAAAAATCATAAAGAGCCAAGGCGTCTCCACTATAATCTTTGTTCCAAATAGTTTCATCGCTATCGGTAATCCGAATAAATCTGAATGGTCATTTTGTTAGTACATTATTCAGTGAAAATGAAATGGTCTCTTTCTTTTTACTGAGCTTGGGATGAATTCGAAAGAGACAGATAGATACTTCGGTATTGGACTGGATTGCAATATTTACTTTTGTCTTTTAATTTATTATCGACGAAATACTGTATTTTAAGTGAAATAATAAATTGCAAATGATAAAACAAAAGCTTATTTACTGAAAATATGATACACCGTCTTCAATTTGCTTTTTTTCCGTAGTTTTTACACGTTTTTACAATACAGTACGGCATTGTGCAACGTGTTGTCGTTCAGTTGTCAAAATCAAGACTGGCGCGCGATTGTTTCTCTTTTAGCGTTTTGTTGCTCTTTTAGTTCGGACACTTTTGAGCGATGATCCGAAATCCATTGTATATAAAATCATTGTACACCACGTTCTACTAGCCATTATCTTACCAAATTGCCGAGGCGTGCGGCGTGATCCCAAAAAGATATTTAGAAAACGTTGTTCTGGCTGCTGCAAAGTTTTGATTCAAGAAGGCCGTACACCAGTGGAGCAGCTCGAAAAACCAAAAAAAATGACATGGAGTGTCAAAAATGCCAAAAACCTTTTTGTTTGAAATGTTTTAATACATTGCATTGATACAAATATAATAATTAATATGTAACGCCTTGTTTTATTTAGCATTCATAATCCGTATTTGTAAATGGGAAAATTCTTACTTTGGTACTGGGGTGCTGGCCACCCTATTAAAAAAGTTCATCCGGTATTCGCGTGCAGTATTTTATTATTTCATTGTTCACACGTGTAAACTGATATAAAAGGCTAAACTCGTACGTGTTTGAGGTTAAGTGGCTTTAAATTGAAGAACAACCTATGCCCCATCCGTGGGTCATGCACGTATGATGAACAACTCGATATGCCCCATCGGTGGGTCAGGCACAGTGAACGTGTTAAGTTTAAAGTTACAAACATTCATCATAGTCTCAAAGACTACAATATAAATACGATATTCATTCGGCCAAACATGGTTAGTTACATGCGAAGAACATGAATTTACCGTCAGTTTCATTAGTCAAACAAAAGTTATGTTTGGTTCAAACAGAACTTCATAACCGTGAAGGTAGTGGGTAGAATACAAGACTTATCTTATCTATATACCTATTTAATACGACAATTAGTCTGTCTGTCTGTCTGTCCGTCCGTCGCGTTTTTCAATTTACATATATTTGCATGAAATATTAAAATATTTTTTTTTTGTATATTTGAGGCGATACAAAGTTCGCCGTGATAACAAGTACTATTTATACCGTCAGGCACTTGGTCAGGCCTATGTCACTCGCCGCTTTAATTAACGTCGGATTGCAAGTTTTGTATGTAAGTACTATTCCCTATTCTGTGACTTGGTGAAATCTGCTACACATATCCCACAAAAACACATAAGTATACTTTTCCACTGTTATATAATTTTATTTTTTGCTGACCGGTCTCACCTCACGGGTAGGTACGATATTATTGTGATTTATTGAAACTATATTGTACTAGTAGTTCTGCGAACAGTAGACCTCGCGTTATTTTCGCATTTTCCCCCAATCGAAAAAGCCTTTCGACAAAAGCCTTTGCGCCTTGCAACAAAGAACACTTGTGCCAAATTTCATGAAAATCGGCTGAAAAATGCGGCCTGTAGACCGGAACTGACACACATACAGACAAACAACGCCAAATCGGCCAGTCCTCGAGTTGAAACTGAGACGCTTCGCTCGCTCGGTCAATAAATCTCTTATAATGCTTTGAGGAGAAACCGGTCAGTAAAAATAAAATGATAACAGTGGAAAAGTACATTATATCGTCACTGTATTATGTGTTTTTGTGCAATATACTTATCTTTAACCTTAATACCTTTAACGCCAACTTATAACGTATAACTTGCTTATAAAAAAGTATGCTAACTTTTCGTTTATGATTACATACAACCGCAGTTTTAGAAAGTAGAATAGGTAAATGACCGTTGAGAAATCACAGCGAGGAATACACTTATTGTAACTAGATCTTAGATAAGGATCGGAAGGTCTGTGTTTATAGAAATTATAAACACAGACTGTTTATAATTTCTAACAATTTATTTATGTAGGTATGTATAATTCGTCATTTTCTTTTGACAAACAGCTTTCCCGCCAATATGCACCCAGCGGATGCTTCTTTTTTCTTTTATCGTGGATTCAAAAAGTTTCCGATAATAGGTTTTCGGTCATACGGCACGAAACCATGATATTGGAAATCATTCATCCATTGATAATTAATAGCCTAGGACCACACCTACCTAGGTGTGGTCCTAGGCTCCTAGGACATCCTAGGGAGTATTTACCTATTAAAACAGGCACAAAATCAAATCAAAATCAAAATATCTTTATTCATGTAGGTCACAAAGTAACACTTATGAACGTCAAAAAAAGAAAATGCTTCTACATTTACATTTACCGGCAGATTCGCAAGACAATATGTAGAGCCTGTGAGGAAAGAACCTGGCAAGAAAAACTCACGTCCTCTTTTTTTATTCGCCAGTAAATACAATGATTCTGTTACAACAATAAAAAGAGGGCAAGGGCAGTACGTGACCATGTGTGGACCAAGTGGAATCACAGGGTATGTAGAGCTACCACCGCCGCCGCCGCCGGGAGCCACTGGAAATACCTTCTGCGTGCGTACCAGAGACGCCCGGCAACGGACGTGAGAGCGGCCGCGGCCTTGGGTCGTGGAATTAAAAATAAAAAGGGTCTGTAGAGCTACCGTTTATACGACTTCTTCCTGTGATATATTTATGCGATTCTACTTGTACTATTATAATACTTACGGCCATTATTCTCTCTCTCCGCATCCTCTAGTCATCACTATCACTACATTATAATATATTATAAAACAAATATGTATATGTATCTTTAAAACTCTATCTTTAAAACTATGCAACGGATTTTGATGCAGTTTTGACCAATGGATAGAGTGGTTGTCGAGGAAGGTTTTTGTGTAAGTATATAATTTGACATGCATTTTATATAAGTAAAGTAACTTTCACTGTCTGTTCGTTTAGATCTTTTAAACCACTCGAGGGATTTGAATGCAGTTTTCAACAATAGATAGGTTAATTACAGAGGAAGGTTTACATGTAAACCAGCATCCCACCCAGCTTTGCACGGGTGCTATGCCGATGTCGATACTCTTCACGTTAGTATCGACATCGGCAAGCTAAGCCCGAAGTCGACACTATAAGTACTTAACGTGTATAAACCTATGATTTGTAAATCTCTCAAGTCCGGCGAGAAACTCATGAACAGGCTCATGAAAAAGAATAAAACTTATAAGTAGGTACCTCCATTTTAGTACGTTAAAATTGCCTTAGGTACTTACTGCCTGCCTACTATTACTTTTGACTACCTATCTAATATAATTGCAAGGACCATTTAGCTGCTCTATGTATATAATATACGTTGAATTGTTCGTTGTATTTCCTAAGTCAGAATGAATATGAATTATGAATTGAATTATTATTATTGAATTATTTTGAATTGCCTAAGCGAAATTAATGTCAATGTCAAAAGTAAGTCTGTGTTCGCGATTCGCAGGCTTCGTCGCCCGTCGCAGTGGCAGTTTCCTTTTTTTTTATTTGCAAACAAACATTCTGTTCTGAAAACTTTAATAAATACGACTTTTCCCAGTGTTCTTGGATATATTTATATTTTTATGCATTGCAATAATGCAATAGTAGAAGTTTGAGACGCAGGGAAAGACAGCACAGACAGGTTAATCTACCTTGGTACTTGTTAACTGTTCAAGTTATAACTAATAGTTCGAAACTTCGAAAGTTAATATATTTTATAATCAATTTATGTTAAATTAAACTCATAGTGCCACAATTTCCGCTCTGGGGTTGGTGAAATATGAGTGTAGTATCAAAGTTCTTGTTGACATTGTTTACTTAGAATACATAACAGTTAAATTTACATAGTTTTTTAGACTTTGGTACTTCTAATAAATTAACAATGCACAATTCCAGTAATGAAAAGAAGGCAGTTATTGAGGTACGTAGCAAGTTAAATTTCTAAGGAAGACACTTGTATTTATTAATCTGGGGGAAAGAAAAGTATATAAAACTAGACTGGTACCCACTAAATTTATGTAATTTATGTATTATAGTGGGCATTTTTTGTAAGTTTTGTATTTTTTCGGACATGCCATGGGTGTCACAGTTAATTTAAAATAAACATGAAGCAAATCGGTCCAGTAGTTTTCTCGCTACACGTTTGTATCATATTATTATAAAGGATGCATGCATTTTGACAGATACGAGAGGTCAATGCATTTTGTAATTTTTTTTAACTAAAGGCTAAGGTCAATATTTTATAAGTGTGTACCTATGTCTCGATACAATATTTTAAGTACCCAAGTAGTATTTATTAATATCTACAGTAAAAGGGAAATACAATTAGTGACATGTAATTATGTGTTTATGTAAGTTTGTGCAATATTTTATTAATCTTTATAAATCACAATATTCCTACCCAACTTCACAATATACACACTTCTTCTGATTTGAAAGAAGAAGAAAAGTACTTTAATTGATTTGTGTATTTCACTCTTCCAAAACCGCTAGATTGATTTTGATAAAACTTTCTGTGTATGTTTAAAAAACACAACACACTCGGATCAACATAAAAACATGTATTGATTCTAAAAAGGGTAGTCAGAAGTATTCCTTACACCCACATTTCATCAGTCATTGTTGGTTCATTCAGTCGTTAATTGCCTTTGCCATTGAGTACTCAAATACAGGACCTCATCTGTCTGTCACACAATCATTGCACCATATATGTTGGGCCTTGGAGATGTTCATAGGGTATTTATAGCATACTAGGATCAACCTCTATATTATGTACCAACAGGGTTTTTATCCAAATCATCCACTAGTATTTTCCATACCTAGTCAGGGTTGCCATTCCAGTCTATATTTTCTGTGAAGCGACTGCCATCTGACCATAACAACCCATGGGAAATATCGAAGTTCTGTAGTTAAACCAGTTGGATTTTGTTATTGGGCTCCAACCAAATACCCGTAACATGCTCCATGAGACACGGAGGGGTTTTAATGCCTTAAGAAAGTTTTTACCTAAATGTGGATATATATTTCTGCCTATTTCTTCATAGAAACTGTACAGTTGTATGTATGATGGAGGATATGGAAAGCATAAAACTACCGATTAATGGAATTCATACTCAGACCAATATTTATTTATTTAAAATTGAAGTGTCTGTCTGTAATTCCTAAAAGTATACTTAAAGACAGTTTTAAAATTGTTTGTCAGACTGCCTGTTTGTTCCGTACCTGTACCGATGTTAACGGGACTTACTGGCAGATAGCTGATGTTACAAGGAGTAACTTAAGCTACTATTTATCCTGGGAATCGGTTCCCATGGGAATTGGTAACTAGTAAACATTTCAACTGGGCATCCGTTACTTTATACTTTATACCAACTTTGTTGTCTGTTTCACACCATAACTTATAATAAATATTTATTTTCACTGTAGCAACACAACAATAAACCCAGCAAGATTCTCTGTGGTATGATAATGAACACCATCAAGCATATATTTCTCATAATTCGGACATACTTTGATTTGTTCGTGGATTTAATCTTTGGATACCTGTTTGATGGTGAACGGAGAAGAATTCCAGGGTTAGAGAAGAAGCATAGAATACTGCTGGATAGTGCTGTGACCCTGGCTGAGAAGATACGGAATAAGGAGTTGAAATCTGAAGACCTGGTGAAAGTGTGCATTGAAAGGATTCAAATTGTAAGTTGATTGATGAGATTCTTATCAATCCTTCCTACTAATATTATACACACACACTCGCACTCATGTCACGCCTATATCCCCGAAGGGGTAGGCAGAGGTGCATTACACACCCACAATTTGCCAATATTTTTATTCTCACATAATAGGGGGCAAGCCTATTACCGTCACCAGACACATTTATAATGGGGTATGTCCAAAATGGCTGAATAAATTTAATAAAAAGTAACTGCTATATTGTGAAAAAATTTGAAAACCGTTGCCTTGCGATTAAATGTTAATGAAAGGCAACAAACTCTTATGTGCCAGCCGCTATGGCAAAGCTATTAAGTCCTGGGCGTCTTGGACTAATATTATAAAGGGGAAACATTGTATGGACGTCTGGATGATTGGATTTTTGTTACTCTTTGACACGAATACCACTAAACGGATTTTAATGCAAACTCAAGAATAATGTATTTCATTCATCAGAATAACACAGGCTATAATTTATGAAGACATTTTTAGTTGTATAATTATGTTTAATAATATGTCTTATTTCACATATACTAGGGGGCTCGTGGTCTAGTGGTAACCGACAATGTTAACACATTGCAAAGGTTAAGCAACATCGACTCAGGCCGGTTTTAGGATGGGTGACCATTTCTTAAGACACTGAGACCCCTCCGTGCCTCGGAGAGCACGTTAAGCCGTCGGTCCCGGTTGTCATACAAACATCTATGGCAGTCGTTAGGGGTAGTTGAGACCTAAATCAAAAATCCAACCGGTCTAACTACAGAACTTCGATGTCGCCCATGGGTTGTGAAGGTCAGATGGTCGCTTCACGGAAAATATCGATGTTCAGCCGAATCGCAGTTAGACTGGAAAGCCGACCCCAACTTTAGTTGGGAAAAGGCTTGGTGAATGATGAATGATGATTTCATATATACATATTATGTCGAACTAAATATGCTTTTGTTAAAACATACTTTACAAAATATTATAAAACAAAGTCCTCCTCATCATCACATCATCACACGGAGCCATGGTGATAAGCTGGTGTACAATATTAAGTACTTTGTATTTAAAATGTTGAATATGTATGTTAGTTTGTATTGTACAGGTGAACCCGTTAATAAATGCAGTGACAGATGAGAGGTACGAAGCAGCTATCAAAGACGCCCGCGAGGTAGACCGTCAGATCGAGAACGGTCTACCTGATGAGTACTTCAAGAAGAAACCGTTTTTAGGTACGTTTTATTAGTTTTTTTGGGTTTCCTACCCTAAGGGTAATGTGTGTCACCAAGCTGTATCTCATGAACTGTACCCTTATAGCCCCCCCCCCCCCAAATATTTATTTTATTCAGTTTTTTTTTTAATTTGTTGTTATAGCGGCAACAGAAATACATCATCTGTGAAAATTTCAACTGTCAAGTATAACAGACAGCAAAGCCTTAGTCCCACTATTAGACTCAGATCAGATGATATGCTTGGCTTGGCTCAATGATTATCAACATATGTATGTTCTCAGTTTCGAGCGTCAAGCATTCAGTTTATTGTGAAAGTCAAAATAAAATTAAATAATGTAGGTACCATGGTTAAATGACATTGCATTGAGCATTGAGCAGTCGCGTACAGTAACATGTTAAAATTCTCAAAAAAAAAATTATTAACCAACATCAATTTATTAAAATAAGACTTACATAAACCTGATTAATAATTATGTAAACTAAGGTTTATCAAAATCAACTACTTAGTCATAGGTTACCAATTCAATACACTTTCGTACACAACTATTTGAACTACAAACGTTGTATTGCCATAGTGTGGGCCACCCTTATCACTCAGACCTAGGTACTAATAGTGCACAAAAAAATCATAAGAAGTAGTTAAAGAGCCTGTTCAATTTAAACAAACAAACAGACAATCAAATCTTTCCGTCTTTATAATATTAGAGTATAAATATAATGTACCTATTATTGTACTTGACTGTACAATCCATTTCACGTGCGCGCGCGCCGAATGACAAAGTAGAAAGTTGCACATGTTATATAACTTTTTTTCACCAATTAGTTGTTTTATATAATTTACTAGTGGTCGCCCGCGACTTCGTCCGTGTGGTAATTTGGATATTTTCCCGTTCCCGTCGCACCGCGTGATATTTTGAACAATTCACACAATATCTTTATAAATTGTAGCCTGTGTGTTATTCTGATGTATAAGCTATATTATTGTAAAGTTTCATTAAAATCCATTCAGTAGTTTTTACGTGAAAGAGTAACAAACATCCATCCATACATACATACACACATACATACATACATACATACATATTTACATACTCATAAACTTTCGCGTTTATAATATTAGTAGGATTACAATGTATCCGTAAACTTAATTAATTAACTAACTGAGGCCCGCGACATCGCACGTGTCCTAAATACCACATTCTCACACAACGTCATCTAGCCCAAACTAAGCTTGTGCTAGTCTAGACAACTGATAAACATACTTATTATATTTCTAAATACATTGGTACTTTATTAACCCAAACTCCGAAACAAAAATTTGTGGATCGCACAAATAATTGATTGGAACCGGGCGTCGAAAGCCGATGCACTATCGACCACGCCACCTCCGTCAGCTACATTCATACCACTTTTCAACCGACTTCCAAAAAGGAAGAGGTTCTCAATTCGACTGTTTTTTTTGACTAGGTGGACTAGGTGAACCAATATTGTTTTTTTTATAAATGAAAACTACTACTTCCCAAGTGTCCCATTTCAATTTGGTCCCATTTCGGTCATTTGAAGACTGTTGTTGTGTCAATTTTTGACGTATATTTTATTGACCGAGCGAGCGAAGCGTCTCAGTTTTACCTCGAGAACTGGCCGATTTGGCGTTGTTGGTATGTGTGTCAGTTCCGATCTACAGGCCGCAATTTTCATGAAATTTGGCACAAGTGTTCTTTGTTACAAGGCGCAACTTTTGGGCGAAGGGATTTTTCGATTGGGGGGAAAATGGAGGAGAAATGGAGGGGGAATGCGAAAATAACGCGAGGTCACAGAACCACTAGTTTAAATCAGTCCAGCTGTTTGATGGTATAACGAAGAACCTTTCGCCTATAATATTATACACATAAAAACAAGTCCTTATCCCCGACGGGGTTGACGGGGGCGATTATTACACCCACATTTCGCCAGTCGGCTTATGTCCTCGTAATAAAAGAATAATGTACAATTTCCCTTGGGCCCCGGTTGATAGGGCCTTTTGGCACCCATTAAAAAGATAATACTAGGGCGGTTCGCTGGAACGCGGGCGAAATAATAAAGACGAAGCTGGCGGAATCTTAACCTAACCTAAGCTAATTTTTTTAGCACTGTCAAAGGCATGTTTCTTTAATGCTTAATAACTCAAAAACTATAAGAGCCACATACACCAAAAACTATACAGCAAACCACAGGCTTATGTTATATCTTTATGCCAAATTTCAAGTTGATAGATTAAGAGATGCGCCCGCTATCGTGTCGCATACATTCTTGATTGAGCCCATCGTTGTGAAGAAGATGCAAGCTCCGTCTTAAAAATGTTAATTCGGTTTAACACGTTATTTAACTAGGTATATTATTATGTACGAGTATGTAACCTATATTATGCGAACACAATTAGGAAGCGTCACGGGTATTAAATATAACTGTATCACTTCAAGACAAAATCTGCAACGAAATTATATAAGGTTTAGTTGTAATACATAGTATCACGCCATTATATCAGTCGGCAGACATAGTATACAACCAAGTCGCCGGTTCCGTATGTATGATCTTTAAAACTACGCGACGGAATTTGATGCGGTTTTCATCCCCGTTTTCGGTGTTCTGTTTTTGTGTAAGCATATAATTTGTCCGCTAGTACGTCCACGGGCGTCCGCTAGCACGTCAATATTATAAAGAGGAATGACTTGATTGTTTGTTTTTATTGAATATGCTTCGTAACTATGTACTGAACCTATTTTGAAAATTCTGTCACTGACTGATATGTAACTAAATTAACCCTGTGTGCTATAGCCTACTTTATATCCCGGTAATGTGTTTCCGTGGAAACTTGGAACTAAAAATCGATGTGACGCTTTGCATTTATTAAATTTTGTATATGTAAAACCTTTTACATAATTGTGACGTATAGAAACTGTGCCTAACTATTTGTTTAGAATGTTGGTCCCACGTACTAACGGTATGAATGCCGTTCTTTGAACAATACACACGTGACATCTACTTTTCCTCTCTAGTAACCCCTCTAAGAGCGTCATATTAAAAGAGCTTTGAATACCTCGTTGCTGTAAACAATTTTTATATATATTTTATATCATCATTTACCAAGCATATTCCCAACTTAGTTATATTTTTATATATAACTAACTGATCGCCGCACTTCCGCCCGCGTGATTTAGTTTACTCGTTCAAAGTTCCCGTGGGAACACACTACCGGGATAAAAAAAAACTCCATTTACATCTTGACTGTTGGAATTTTGGCTTGAATTACTGAGTGGTTATGGATTTTCTGTAGCACGGTAAGGGCTTACCATCTATTACGTGGAACCAACAAAATCACTGGCAAAGTGTGGGTGCACCTTTGCTTATAAGCATTTTATAAATGACCCGAATCATAGCACGGAGGTTCCTTATGGGATTCATTAGGGTTTCATAGTTACGTCTCCCATCAGATGACTTATTATTATTACTACTGTTGTTTCCAGGAGTCCCCTTTACAGCTAAGGAGTCGCACGCAGTAGCAGGTTTGCTCCACACTTTAGGCATCAGGTCGCGGCAGCACATCCGAGCGTCAGAAGACGCTGAATGCGTGCGGTTACTTAAAGAAGCTGGCGCTATACCTTTAGCTGTTACTAATGTGCCTGAAATCAATAAATGGTAAATGCAAATACATATTATTAAGCGTGTGAGATGTCTAGAGGTACCAACTTTTCGTTCGGATTGTGAACCCTACGTTATAGGGGCTGAATCTCACCCCTAGATCAAGGCCCTGATTTTTCGTGTTTTTTCCCAAACCAGATCCACGTGATTAATGATTGACCCCTATAGGCGACGTATATTTTTGCTTTAAAGACAAATTTATCCATAGTGACTTTATATTGACTGCTGCACCGATTAGGTGGCGTGGTCGGTAGTGCATTCGCTTTCGACGTTGGAGTCTCGGGTTCGATAACCGGGTCGAATCAAATATTTGTGTGATTCACAAAATGTTTGTTTAGTAGTTTGGGTGTTTTGTTATGTATGTATTTAGAAATATGTAAGTATGTTTATCAGTTGTCTAGATTCCATAGCACAATCTTATATTCGTTTCATTTGGACTAGATGACGTTGTTTGAGAATGTCCAAAATTATTTAATAATATTCATAGAATATGAAAGTCGCCTACAATCGCCAGACGTCGCCACGGCTGACCATCAGGAGGGCTGCGTCCATTTGGCAAACCTAATATTAATCTTGTGTATATCCAGGTCAGAAACCCGCAACATGGTGTTCGGTCAGACCCGCAACCCTCACCACACGGGCCGCACCACGGGCGGCTCCAGTGGGGGGGAGGCAGCTCTACACGCCGCTATAGCTGTACCTATCTCCCTATGTAAGTGTGTTGTACACCCCTCGTTATGTCTATGTAAAACATACTTAGCATTTCACAATGAACCTTCCCAGTCGGCAATGACGCGGAGGATTTTTTAAACGATATTTTGTAATTTAAATTTTTTTAGTCTATAATTATGTATATTATGTATATTAGCATTATAAATATACGAAAAAAAAAAACCTTCCTCAAGAACCACTATCCATTGGTGAAAACCGCATCAAAATCCGTTGCATAGTTTTAAAGATCTAAGCCTACATACAGAACGAGCGACTTTGTCTTAAACTATGTTAAGTTATGTTATGATAAATATAATTGAAAATACTATTTTAAATTTCATATTCACTACCTAAATTCATAATTATGAAAGTATATTACGCCACGCCAACTTGTATACATAAAAGAATCTAATAAAATTGAAGTGTGTGTGTGTGTGTGTGTAATTTAAAAAAAATAAGTTTTTTACATAATGCATATGAATATAGTAAATAAGGTACGTTCATTAAAAAACCAATTTTCAAAGTTTTCTCTGTCTGTCTTACTGTTTGTTCCGGCCAATCTCTGGAACGGCTGAACCAACTTTAACTGGACTTTCACTGGCGAATAGCTGATGTATTAAGGTATAACGTAGGCTACTTTATATCCCGGAATGTGTTCCCGCGGGAATCGGGAACCATTTATTAACTTTTTCACGCGGGTGAAGTTTCTGGTGTCTGCTAGTTTTATATAAAAAAATATTTATTTGCCTGTTTGTCTCTCTGAAACAGCCGGACCCATTGTAACAGGCCTTCAATACTCAATACATTTATTGCTTCCATAATGTGGTACAGATGTTAAAATAGGTAAAGTTACAATTATGGACCCTGTCCGGCACAGCACAATGTTTGTCTGGAGAGAGGAGGAATTTTATTTTATTTATTGAGCGAAGTGAGCGAAGCTCTTAGGCGACTCATGTGTTTCGTTTGTCCGCATACTCCTTACCACTGTGATAACGTGTGGCGTGAGGGTGGTTTAGACCAAAAATAAATTATAATCGGACATACCATCGAGGAATAATCACCGAAAAAACAATGGTCCTATTGAAAACAATGTAAAATTTTCATGTGCAGAATAGTATTTTCGAAATTCAAGTACATTGACGTTATTTTTTATTATAATAATAAAAAGTTTGAACATAAAAATATAAATTGCTGTCATTCGAACATTTAACACGTTGCTCAGTTTTTTGCAACAGCAGCATGCATTGCATACCTAGTTTATTAATTACACCTAATTTTATTTCATTTAAGGATTTTGTTGGATATTTTTATGGATTATATTAAGTTTTTATTTTATTACTAGCTGTTGCCCGCAGCTCCGCCTGCGTGTTACTTTAGATCTACATAACTTTTTTATTTATGAAGCGATTAAAAACCATACCGCAATTTCAAATCAAAAATTCAAATATGTTAAGCCGTTTCTGAGATTAGCGTGTTCAAACATTCAGACAAACAGACAAAAGTTCTAAAAACCCTTGTTTTGGGTTTTATTGCGTTCATAAAGCAGGCAAATACAACAGTTTCTCTATTATATCTTTCTATTATATTCTCTACTAGCTGTTGCCCACAGCTCCGCCTGCGTGTTACTTTAGATCTACATAACTTTTTTATTTATGAAGCGATTGAAAACCAAACCACAAATTGAAATCAAAAATTGAAATCGGTTAAGCTGTTTCTGAGATTAGCGTGTTCAAACATTCAGTCAAACAGACAAAAGTTCTAAAAACCATTGTTTTGGGTTTTATTGCGTTCATAAAGCAGGCAAATACAACAGTTTCTCTATTATATCTGCTATTATATTCTCTATTATACCATAAAAATTCATCTTAAGTTACGAAAATATGAAATATTATTTATTATCTTCGTCGTGTGTGATAGTCCATTGAATTGTATGGCGAGCGATATTGTATCTTAAGATAAAATATTATAGTATCTTAGCCGTGTGCAGCACCCTTAGTGAACTCCACTGCGGGTGACGTAACCTGTTCTGAAGAGCTCTTCAATCTGATCCCACACTCTTCCCTCCGATCCCGAACAACTCGTGCCGGGCAGAGATGCCACCCCCACACAGTGGATAGCATGTTCGCGAGAAACGAACGTTTTAAACGTTCGTTTCTCTGCCGAACGATAGTGGCCTGGAACGCCCTGCCTGTGCACGTGTTTCCTCCCACATATAATCCTGGGTTCTTTAAGCGGAGCGTGAAGAGGCACATCAGTAGGTCCACTCTCTATAGTATTGTGTGCTTTGAGAGTGACCCACAATCGCTAGACGTCGTCACGACTTACCACCAGGCGGGCGGCGTCAATTTGGCGAACCCAATATAAAAAAAAACTTACGACAAACTTATTATTTGCGGTTGGTACAGTAATCGGATCTAGGGATCGAACCGCAAAATTTAGTTTGTTTTTTATTGTATATACTTTTCCGGGATAAAAAGTACCCAGTGTAGTGTGCCCAGGATATTAAAGAATATTCATACCAAGTTTCATCGTAATCGAACCGGTAGTTTTTGCGTGATGCCTGAACAAACAGACAGGCAGACAGGCAAAAAATTTTTTTATCACATTTTTGGGTTCGGTGTCGGTCTAGTAACCCCCTGCCATTTTTTTTAATATTTTCAATGTACAGAATTTTCACTTCTACCTAAAAATAAATTCACTTTTAACAAAAAAAGAAATGAAAATAAAGCTAAAACGCCTGTTCAATACTATCTACCTAAACCTACTTCACTTAAAAATAAATGTTACCTAAAATAAAATAGAATAAAATAAAATAACGTTTATTATCTTTGAATTTTTTAGAAAATTATTTAGATTCGTCAAAAGTTGGTGTGACTTTACCGAGGGTTCCAAAATGCAACGAGACTGAGAAGAGCCCTCAAGAAACTCAGTTCGGCTTTTTTCCAAAATATTTCATCTTAAATCTAATACAGAGTTATTTAGAAAGGAGCAATTCGTGTTATAACCAGGCAGCCTTGTCATCTAAGAAATCATTAATACTATAATAAGCTTTATGGCACAATTTACTTTTTATTAGTTTTTTAAATTTATTGACAGATAAATTTGCTATTTCGGTTGGCAATGTATTGTACATTCGAATAAAGTTCCCCGCAACAGAATTACTCACTTTATGAAGCCTAAATTTAGGAACAGCCAGTTTATCCGTATTTCTTAAGGGCCCAGATCGTGAAAATCACCGAAAAGAGTGTTACGATTGTTCATATTTAACCTATTTACATATGATTAATAACAACGATAATTTGTATATATTAAAATGAAAGACCAAAAATTATGTTAGTGCTAATTTTAACTCTTAAAACCCTGTAGTTGTTATATAATAAACGTCAACAAACGCACAAAATTGAGAAAAAAGGCGAAAACGTGCCTTCGTATTTTTCAGATTTAACCCAATAAATCAACACAAATTGATAAAAAGAAACGCTTTTTGAACACTGAAAAAACCAATAAATATAACGTGGTACTTTTTTTTGTACCTTTACAAACAAAAACTTCCCCTTTTAAAGCCCTAAAATCTAGATATGTTTTACGTAAATTCTCCATAGAAAAATGTATGGAAATTCAAGCGCGTCCCGATAGCACGGTTGTCGCTACTAATCGCCAGTGCGCCATAGAATTTCAAAGTGACTCCACGCGTGTCGTATGCTACAGCAAAATTACGTGTTGTGAATTTGTGTTTTTTGTGAAAAACTGTAAGTACAATATTTTTATAACTAATTTACTTTCAGTAAGTAGAAAGTACCGATATAATGAAAGTCTGAAAGAAAACCATGATGGAACTAGATATAAATCGTAAGAAATACAAAATTATTTACTTTGTTGCGTAGGTCATTTTATGAACCTTGTAAAGTAGGTATCAATTCAGGCTTGAAACAATCAAAGCCCTGCCCACCTTATTTTCTCGAGATATGAACTGGCGGGGTATATAGTTCTCTGCACGACATACATAGATTTTTCAACATGATAAAGGCAATAGGTATCATAAACGTAATTGGTAATCGAGGGTCTCTTTTCGCAGGATAATTTGCTGAGTGCCATGCCAGCGAAAAGAAAATTTAGTACGCATTATAAAAACGTGAAAGCCAAAAGATCTCGGAATAAAATGTAAGTTCCTCCCTACTTATTTATTTACCTGCCTACTTGACTACGTCTTGTCCTAAATACCTAGAAAAAAATTACTAGATTTGTGTTAGTGTCAAGTAAAAATCCTAGTTTTATAACTTTTATTTGTGTGTATGCTTGTCATGTCTTAGTAGTAATAATAATATAATCTATTTGCATTTTGAACAGGGTAGGTACATTACAAAGCAAATAGGTACAATGATTTAGATCGCCTGATTCAGACATATACCTACAACAGCATGTAAATATTGATTTGACATGTAATTAGATAGGTACACAATTAGGTATGTCAGTCTAAGAAGAAAAATTACAATGTCCAGTAGGTAATAATTACGTAATTTCAATATCTATATAAGTAATAAAGTCAATTTCTATAGGAACAATTTTCATAATAATAAATTTTATTACATAATATAGTATTAGTTTTCATATATTTATGTATTTCAAAGCAATGAGTTTGCTTACACTATTATTAGTTACAGTATTATTAGTTTTCATGTTCATCATGTCTAAATATGTGGAAGTGGAAGTAGGTATGTTTCCTATCAGAAATTGCACAGGCGCGCGCGCGGCTTTGACATACCTTCCGCCAAAGAGGCGCGCCGTGTCTGGCGTAGGGTTGTACAAAAATTACAAAATAAATAAAAAGTGGATATTGATGAATAATATTTCCAGTACTGAAAATGAAGAAAACCTTCAGGCTGAGACTCCGAGCAACACTGCTACGCGCTGTATAGAGGTAAGTTGTTATACGTAATTCTTGTAGACTTGTTACATAAATAAACAAACTAGTTAGTGATGGGCGAAGACAAAATCTCAGTACCTACAGTTTTTTTTTTGCAATATTTATTATTTTCATTGTGAGACAAACACATACTTCTCTATTACTTTCTCAAAAGAAAATTCACGTTCAAATCTCGTATTTTACCAAAATCAAGAATTTTTTTTGTAAAATATTATCTTTTACGCGACTGGTGTACGTATGTATGTATGTATACTAAGTAATATATCTTTGTGGCACGATAAGTTCAAAATTATTGAACCGATTTTAATGTTTTTAGTATCATTAGAATTGTCTTCTAAGCCCGAGTGACATAGAATAAGTGACGCCATAAAAAACCAATACGTATAGCGTAAAGGAAATTTATAATTTCTGTTCATCACGAACATAATATTGTATGAATTCTTTTGCACTTTTATAATTTGTCTTCGTCAGTTATGAATATAAATAAATAAACAATAAAAATGTTAAAACCCGACAGATTAAAAAATGAAAATGTGTAATAAAAATATTTAATAAAAATAAATAACAACACCATTGTAATATAGCGTATTTAGCAGTCGGGGCCTATTTCTAAAGAAATATTTAGCTAGTCAGGAATATCTTCGAGCCTGTGAGGATTTCAATGGGTCTCAACTGTTGAATTCGATTTATTACAATAGTGTTCTTATTTATTTTAATGTAACATAATTCAAGACCGTAGACTTGTTTTCTTTTTACCTTTTGAGTTTTTATGCATATAGTCGGATTTATTAAATTTATGACGTGATAACGTCTTATAAATCGATGAACACCGGCAACACGCACAAAAAAGTGTCACATTATGTCACGCTAGGGTCAAGCGAGAGCGCAGTACAAGCGATGGAGAATAATATTATGACATTATCCGGTAAAATTATCGTCCTAAACCGACTTTACAAGCAACCAGTTTTTTATTATGTTTATTTATTCATTTTCATAATTGACGAAGACTGATAAAAACGTTTAAGATTTTGATCTAGTGTTATGTGTTTCAAAGATGTATTCTAAGGGAGTTCTTAGCTATGTTTGAAGAAATTTGGCCCATACCTTTTGAATTATTTTTTATAAAAAAAATCAAGCCATTATCTTTCTTTACAGGAACTAGTTATTGACAACCGTCAAGAGGGAAAGGTGGATGAAGTGGAAGTTGGGCGTAGAGTAGTGGATATTTCTTTTTTTTTAAAGCTCTTCAGGCCATAGGGGACCACGGTCCAATGGATTGTAACTTAAGTTACCTCAGTATAATAGGTGAAGTAAAAGTTGGTCTGGACTCAAAACTCATCATAAAATGTAGTATGTGTAATATGAAATTTACTGTGTGTTTGGTTGAAAAGAAAGAAGATAGCATGGAAGTGAATCATCAAATTGTGTCTGGTATCATATCATCTGGTGGGAGCTACTCTCAGTTAAAAACATTAAGTGCCGCAGTAGCCCTACCAATCATGTCACCTTCATTGTACAATGAAATTAATAATACGGTTTGCGATTGGTGGGAAAAGACTGCAGCACATTCCATGGCAGAAGCTGTCAAGGAAGAAGCGGAGTACGCAGTGTCTATAGGTAGTGTTGATAAAAATGGTACACCATTAATATCTGTTGCTGTTGACGGTTGTTGGAGCAAGAGATCTTATGGTAAGAATTTTTCCGCCTTATCCGGCGCAGCTGCGATAATTGGCATTAAAACTAATAAAGTATTGTTTTTTGGAGTTAAAAATAAATACTGCGTAGTCTGTGCACGACCCGCAAAGAACAACAGTCAGCCCCCGGAACACCATTGTTTCAAGAATTATTCAGGATCATCTACCGGGATGGAATCGACCATTATAGTTGAGGGGTTTAAACGTTCCTTTGTTGATCACGGTGTAATTTATAATAAATTTGTAGCAGACGGCGATTCCAGTACTTATAAAAAAATATTAGATTCGCGTCCGTAGTGGAAGTAGGTATGTTTCCTATCAGAAATTGCACAGGCGCGCGCGCGGCTTTGACATACCTTCCGCCAAAGAGGCGCGCCGTGTCTGGCGTAGGGTTGTACAAAAATTACAAAATAAATAAAAAGTGGATATTGATGAATAATATTTCCAGTACTGAAAATGAAGAAAACCTTCAGGCTGAGACTCCGAGCAACACTGCTACGCGCTGTATAGAGGTAAGTTGTTATACGTAATTCTTGTAGACTTGTTACATAAATAAACAAACTAGTTAGTGATGGGCGAAGACAAAATCTCAGTACCTACAGTTTTTTTTTTGCAATATTTATTATTTTCATTGTGAGACAAACACATACTTCTCTATTACTTTCTCAAAAGAAAATTCACGTTCAAATCTCGTATTTTACCAAAATCAAGAATTTTTTTTGTAAAATATTATCTTTTACGCGACTGGTGTACGTATGTATGTATGTATACTAAGTAATATATCTTTGTGGCACGATAAGTTCAAAATTATTGAACCGATTTTAATGTTTTTAGTATCATTAGAATTGTCTTCTAAGCCCGAGTGACATAGAATAAGTGACGCCATAAAAAACCAATACGTATAGCGTAAAGGAAATTTATAATTTCTGTTCATCACGAACATAATATTGTATGAATTCTTTTGCACTTTTATAATTTGTCTTCGTCAGTTATGAATATAAATAAATAAACAATAAAAATGTTAAAACCCGACAGATTAAAAAATGAAAATGTGTAATAAAAATATTTAATAAAAATAAATAACAACACCATTGTAATATAGCGTATTTAGCAGTCGGGGCCTATTTCTAAAGAAATATTTAGCTAGTCAGGAATATCTTCGAGCCTGTGAGGATTTCAATGGGTCTCAACTGTTGAATTCGATTTATTACAATAGTGTTCTTATTTATTTTAATGTAACATAATTCAAGACCGTAGACTTGTTTTCTTTTTACCTTTTGAGTTTTTATGCATATAGTCGGATTTATTAAATTTATGACGTGATAACGTCTTATAAATCGATGAACACCGGCAACACGCACAAAAAAGTGTCACATTATGTCACGCTAGGGTCAAGCGAGAGCGCAGTACAAGCGATGGAGAATAATATTATGACATTATCCGGTAAAATTATCGTCCTAAATTATAATAATTGATAATTGGCATTAAAACTAATAAAGTATTGTTTTTTGGAGTTAAAAATAAATACTGCGTAGTCTGTGCACGACCCGCAAAGAACAACAGTCAGCCCCCGGAACACCATTGTTTCAAGAATTATTCAGGATCATCTACCGGGATGGAATCGACCATTATAGTTGAGGGGTTTAAACGTTCCTTTGTTGATCACGGTGTAATTTATAATAAATTTGTAGCAGACGGCGATTCCAGTACTTATAAAAAAATATTAGATTCGCGTCCGTACGATAATTTAATAGTAGAGAAAATTGAATGCAAAAATCATCTTTTACGAAACTACTGCAATAGCTTGGAGAAATTGTCGAAAGACACTAAGTATCCTTGCGAATTGCGGAAATTCCTAAAAGAAAGGTATTTGCGTTTAAGAACGGGTGTAAAATGCGCGATTAAATATTGGGGGGATCAAAATCAGTCACTCGAAGAAAAAATAAAAAATCTTAGTGAAGATATCCTAAATGGTCCACAACACGTATTTGGTAATCACCAACATTGCAAGGAGTATTTTTGTAGACCTGACACTCGTCGAATAGAACCTGTTGGGTTACTTCCAGCAATTGTTGGATGCGGATTAATGGACGCGGTAGAAATTTTAAGTAAAAGACTGTCATATCATTCTAGAAGTTTAATTCATAATTGCACAAGTAATATAGTTGAAAGTTTTAACGGAGTAATTGCCAAATTAGTTGGGGGTAAGCGTGTAAATTATTCTTCCCGTGGTTCTTATGCGGGCCGATGCGCAGCTGCTGTTGTGTCTTTTAATACGGGATCGATTCATAGTAAAACTCATGAAGTCATATTTAAATCTAGTCCTAATCCTTTGATCGCGAAAGTGGAAAATAGTAATCGTAGAAACCGTTTAATTGCTAAACCTAAATTAAGATTGAAAAAAAGCCACAGCGCTGTATCGAAAGACGCTCACTATGGACCAAACTGCGAAAAACCTGATCTGAGTCCAGAATTATATGAGAAAGCCAAGTCATCTTTTTTAGTTGATTTAAAGTTGTCTTGTGCTGAAAGAGAGGAGCTTGAAAGGTCGACCCATTTGCAAAGAAGTAGTGCTGAGTGGATGAGTACAAGGAGAAAATTACTAACCTCATCATCGTTCGGGGAAGTTTGTAAAAAACGAGAGAGCACAAGTTGTGCTGCTTTTGTTTGTAAAATCGTTTTTGGTAGTAATATCTCCAGTTTGCCTGCTGTACGGTACGGTATCGAAAACGAAGAAACTGCAATTAGACAGTTAGAAATTCAAGAGAATATTAGTATACAAGGTTGCGGTTTGTTCGTCGACGATCAATATGAATTTCTTGGTACTACACCAGATGGCATTTATGCAAACGGTTTAATTGAAATTAAGTGCCCACATTCTTTAGCTGGCATGACTCTTGATGAAGCAATGGCCAAACATACCTTTTGGGTTAAGGACAAGGCTTCCAAGGGTTATGTCATAAATAAAAATCATTACTGGTATTTCCAAATTCAGGGACAGCTACATATAACTAAAAGAAACGTTTGCATGCTTGGCATCTGGTTTGGTGCTACTGTACCTATGAAAGTTTATATTATAGAAAAGGACGACAAATTTTGGAAGGAGAAAATGGGGATGAAATTAGTTAGATTTTATTACGATTGCCTCCTTCCAGAATTAGTTGATCCTCGGCAGTCACGAAGCATGCCTATTCGTGACCCGCCCAATGTCATAGAGGCTATGAAAGAGAGGAAAGAAAGAGCTTTACGTGTTTTGAAAGAGAAGAACGTCTAATGATTTTGAAAGAGACTGAGGTAACTTAACTACCCAGCCGGTCGATTCACGTAAACACGCCAGTTCAAAAGTCGTTTTAACTTAGAAACTTAGAAATCGCCTTTTGGTTTTCTGTTTTTAACGCACTTACTTATCTAGTCTTGGATTGTCATAAATCTTCCAATAGCTCAATTTCTATACAATTCCTATACGATTTTGAAGAGTTACCTGGTGTAAACCCAAGGTTCGATCCTAATGAAATTAAAATGTGACCACACGGGATGCACCAGCTTTCAAATAAAAAAAAGAATCATCAAAATCGGTTCAAAAATACAGCGAATTGAGAATCTTCTTCTTTTTTTAAGTCGGTTAAAAAGTGTGCGAAGTGACATTTTTAAGTCACTACGCTACGGTTTTTATTACGTGAATCGGGCAGCTGGTAACATTTTCATTCTGATAGGTTTTGCAATAGCAATTGATTTTATCATCAAATTAGTAGAAATCAGAATTTGATCAGTAATCATTAAAATGAAAAAAACATTAGAATTTTGAACTCATATTTTGTTATTGTTTACTTTCGTTTAATTAAGTATATGAATAATTTATAAATTTCATGTTTGTTTATAACTAATTTTTGTACAACCCTAGCACGCTTTTTAGGTGGCGACTCATATTTTGTTATTGTTTACTTACTTTTAATTATATGAACCATTTTTATACTTGTGTTTCATTTATTGACAATTTTTTGTACAACCCTAGAAGATTTTTTAGATTGCGAGGTGATCGTAAGCAAAAAGTATTTGAGTTTACGCAATAGGCACATCTCCTTGCGTAGAGATAAACACTAGCGAGGAAAGGCGTGATGTTATTTCGACCGTACTTCCTACTGAATTTGCAATTATTTTATTGAATGAAAATTTTACGAAATAAGAATAAACTTTGGTAGTAAAATTACAAATAAATACATAGGTACTCGTAGTTGGAATTTTAGGTAAGTAGAATACAAAAAGGTCAGTCCGGACCTGCTCTTGATTGTTTATTATAAATAGAAAATCATAAAAATTGTGTCTCAAACTACTCTTATTTATTTATCTAGTAATTAGGATCATTTTATAACGAAAACTACTCTTGGAATATTTTACAAATAGGCAGTCGTTTATTTCCAATAATTCAACATTTTTGTTATGCTGTAAATATTCAACTTCAATAACAATAACTCAACGTGGAACGTTTGTCGCAAAACATTTTCAAAATCGCGGTCTCTCTGGGTCATTCACCCGCCCGTTCGGATGATTTGGGCAACTTTAGCGCTGCTGTCGCTCAAAATCGACTTTGTCCGTGCGCGGTCTGGGCCCTTAAGTTAAGATTATGATTATCACTATTTTTTTTTTTTACCTATATTTTATACCTATAATTACCTATTAATAAAAGTACCTACGCTTTATACCTACTTAATATAAAAAAAAAACTGAACATAAATTAGCAAAACCTACCTATCGGTATCTAACAATCTATGCGTACCTACCTACTACTACCTACCCTGAAAAGAAATAAAATTTAAACTATTAATAATTTGAACGAATATTTAAACACTACCAAAATAACTATGATGCTTTTATTATTAAATAAGTAATAAATAATATTAACTGTTGAATTAGGGATAAGTGAGAGTGTTATAAACGTAAGAGTAGACAAATATAATCAGAAAGCTCCGAACTGCTAAGCTATCGGGAGTTACACGTGTTATTGTGAGTCAACCATAAAAGATAGCCATATGCTGTCCTAGGATATTTTTTATATAATTTTAAGTTGAACATTTCCGTAGTACATGATTTCTGTGTAGCTTTAACCATTAAGGCTGCACACGCGACGGAAGCTTAAAAAAAGGAGTAACTTCTCCCGTTTTCCCAACTTTTCCCTTCACTGCTCTGCTCCTATTGATTGTAGCGTGATGAAAAGTATACTATAACCTGCCCAGGAGTATGAAGAATAATTGTACCAAGTTTCGTTAAAATCCGTCGAGTAGTTTTTGTTTCTATAACGAACATACAGACAGACAGACAGACAAAAATTTTACTGAGTGCTTTTTTGGCATCAGTATCGATCACTAATCACCCCCTGACAGTTATTTTGAAAATATATTTCATGTACAGAATTTACCTCTCTACAGATTTATTATAAGTATAGATTATACCATAAAAATTCATTACATTGACTTCAGTAGGTACAATCGTATGTGTCATCAGTTTGTCCCGACCGGGAATCAAACACGAGACTCCGGAGACATCGAAAGCGGAAACAAAATGAAAATATGAAATATTATTTATTATCTTCGTCGTGTGTGATAGTCCATTGAATTGTATGGCGAGCGATATTGTATCTTAAGTTAAAATATTATAGTATCTTAACCGTGTGCAGCGCCCCTTAGTGAACTCCACTGCGGGTGGGATCAGATTGAAGAGCTCTTCAGAACAGGTTGTTCTGAAGAGCTCTTCAATCTGATCCCACCCTCTTCCTTCCGATCCCGAACAACGCGTGCCGGGCGTCATGTTCGCGAGAACCGAGCGTTTTAAACGTTCGTTTCTCTGCCGAACGATAGTGGCCTGGGACGCCCTGCCTGTGCACGTGTTACCTCTCACATATAAAACTGGGTTCTTTAAGCGGAGCGTGAAGAGGCACATCAGTAGGTCGACAAGTTGAGGGCCACTCTCTATAGGATTGTATGCTGTGAGAGTGGCCCACAATCGCTAGACGTCGTCACGACTTACCACCAGGCGGGCGGCGTCAATTTGGTGAACCCAATATAAAAAAATAAAAAACCTACGACAAACTTATTATTTGCGGGTGGTACAGTAATCGGGTCTAGCGATCGAACCGCAAAATTAAGTTTGTTTTTTATTGTGTTTACTTTTCCGGGATAAAAAGTACACACTGGGTGTGGTGCCCAGGATATTAAAGAATAATTATACCGTAATCGAACCGGTAGTTTTTGCGTGATGCCTGAACAGACAGACAGACAACAAATTTTTTAATCACATTGTTGTGTTCGGTGTCAGTCTAGTAACACCCCCTGCCATTTATTTTTTTGATATTTTCAATGTACAGAATTTTCACTTCTACAGATTTATTATATGTATAGATTATGAAGTACATTAGCAATTGGTGCAACTTTGGTACATTTAATAAAAATAACAATCTGATTTTTGGATGTCACAAATATCGCAATACAAACATACTTCAATATCCTGGTGATTAAGGCTATACAAAAGTCATAATAACAATGTCATATTACCAATGTTTAAATGGCAGATAGTTGATTTTATAATGAGTGCATTGTTACCAATGAAGGACAACCTTGATATCCTTGGCATAGACGTTCGTCGAGAGCTCAATAATAAAAACTACATCGAAAGATGTATAGGGCTAGCTTCGCGGAAACTAGGAATACTGAATAAGGTAAAGAGATTCTTTACACCGGACCAGAGGTGTCTGCTGTACAAGACGCAGATTAGACCCTGCGTCGAATACTGCTCTCACCTCTGGGACGGCTCCGCGAAGTATCTGCTGGACGCTCTCGACGCTATGCAGCGACGGGCTATCCGTATTATAGGTTGTCCAGAGGTAACGGGAAGCCTTGAGCCGCTAGCTCAGCGCCGAACAATAGCTTCCTTGGCCGCATTCTACCGTATTTACCACGGCGAGTGTTCTGAAGAGCTCTTCAATCTGATCCCACCCTGTTCCTTCCGATCCCGAACGACTCGTGCCAGGCAGAGATGCCACTCCCATACAGTGGATAGCATGTTCGCGAGAACCGAACGTTTTAAACGTTCGTTTCTGTTCAATTGTCAATTTGGCGAATCAAATATATAAAAAAAAAAAAAACAGTAACATAGACTCCTTTTATCATGCGAATGTGTTTCCGTAGGAATTTGGAACCATTTCATTTGGTTTTCTATGATAACGGTGCCATCATCATTAGTGCCGTAACGCAGCGGTGTGTGTCGTCATTGATTCGTATTCTATGTGGACAGTGCCAATTTCTTTACATAGACTAGTACGGTGTTAAGCACCGCGCCATAGGTTTTGGCCTATAACTTTTGACCCCTTAGGGCTAGGTAAAATTTTCGAGTTTTTGGCTTGCCTCCAGATCGAGGGCTATCCACAGAGGGGTCAACCATCATTGGAGCATAAGCAGTTCTCGAGAGCTAGGGGGGACATTCCCCATTTCTATATAGTAATGACGTTCTCGTGACGTTAATTCACCACGACGGCGCCTAAAGTAAGACCAACGAAACGAAAGAATTTTACATTTAGTAGCGTAATTGTCAACCAGTTCTCGTTATTGTTAGAATAGATAGTTCTGTCATAAATACTTCGGATTCAGACTGTTCCAACGAATCAGTCGTGTCTAATACAGATGACAGCGATTAGAATAGGGAATTTAACAAATAAAAATGTTTTAAACCATTGAAACCTTGTATGGTATGGGGCATTTGTTCTATTCATATATTTTATTTATGACCTAATAGACACCATAAAATTAAGAAGAACGGGTCTTTTACGCGATTATTGAGATACACAGGATGTTACATAAGGGTTATATCAACTTGAATACATCAGCTGATCGTCCAGAACCCCAGAAAGTTGTTTTTCTTATTTGGCGGTCGACACATATTGAAAGGGGTTCTGGTCGATCAGCTGATGGGGGTGTCTTCGGGTTGATATAACCCTTATGTAACACCCTGTATACATACCTCTTTATTACCCGACGTTTCGGCCCTGTTACAAGAGCCGTGGCCACGGGTGGACTGGCTTCAGCTCATCGTCGTCTTCGTGAAGTGCGGGTTTGCTCAACTACCCTCACTTCGTCGTCACTAGATATTGTGTTCGGAGAGCCACTACGGCATACCACACTGATAGTATCTGCACGCGGGCGTTCCTTGAGGTTACGTAGGCGAGTACATTTGCTGATCACCGGATTACAAAAGAAAAAAAAATACTAATAGACACCATTGTTTGGTCCCAGGTTCAGATATCGGTGGATCAACTCGTATGCCAGCGTTCTACTGCGGCTTGTACGCGCTCAACCCTACTGCAGACCACACCAGTCTCAAAGGTAACACTTTGTACCATAGGGGTAAGCAGATACGTTTAATATGTCCACATTTCACCAGCCACTTGAGCCCATGAAATAGGAAGTAGGTCTTTTGCAGGTTTCTGGGTACTTTTGACTTTTGACACTTGCCTTGTACAGGTAAAGATGACTTGCGCTACTGAGATGTTGATAAGGCCCCTTAGCATCTCATAAATTTATGTATATATATAGATAAATAAAACTTATGTGTCTGTTTGGACTTTCAAATTATAAGCTTTTCAGTAAATGACGACATGCCGAGGTCGCACAGTGGTATATTCATGTGACTGCTGTCCGGATCGAATAAAAATATTCACTCTAATCCACAAATATTAGTTTCGGGGCTTAGGTGTTTTCTATGTATAATAATATTATGTGTTAAAAAATATAGTATTACACAAGCTTATATTAACCTAATTTGGGCTAAATGACTTCGTGTCAGAACGTCCAAAAGTATTTATTTATTTATTTTTATACCCCGAGACTGGCTACTTATAATACTGAAATGGTCAATATATCGATATGTTCCAGGTTCAGTTCTCCGGTCAGGCCTGGCCCCCACCATGGCGTCCATAGGCTTCGTGTCCCGCCACTGCGGCGACCTCGCCCCCCTCACCAACATCGTGGCCGGGGATAAAGCGAAGGGGTTACATCTGGACAGAGTTGTTGATGTTAAAGTTAGTTTTATTATACTTTCTAGTTATACTATTCATATTATTTTGGATTGTGGGACTTAAAAGGTTAATTTATGCTTTATTTTTGAGAGGTCCCAGGTTCAATTCCGGGTCGAATCAAATTATTTGAGCGACCCACAAATGTTTGTTTTGGAGTTTGGATATTTTCTATGTATAATATGTATGTATTTAGGAATATATAAGTATGTTTATCAGTCGTCTAGATTCCATAGCACAAGCTTATATTAGCTTAATTTGGGCTTGACTATGTCGTGTGAGAATGTCCAAAAATATTTATTTATTTATGTTGAATGTGGTCTGACATGATCACAGGCTGATTGAGTGACAATATTATGTGCACCTTATAAAAAAAAAGTCCTCCGCAGCGTCTGTCTGTTCGTGATAAACTCAAAAACTACTGCGCCGATTTTCATGCTGGATTCACAAATGAATAGAGTGGTTCTAGGAAGGTTTTAGTATATGATTTGTCACGGACCAAGCCGTGGACGTCCGCTAGTATATATTATAATGAGTTCAGCTCGGAAGTCCAAAAACAATTTTTATACTAATATTTTTCGGCTTCGTAGAGCGTTATCTCCGTCGCACGAAATACAAACAGTCCGGTATCTATTAGGAGCTGCTAAAACAATTGTGATTTGCTTCTTTTAATAATTCTTTTTATTCTTTGTATATTATATTATATAAATAAATATTTATATAAATAATATTTCTATAAGTGTTGGTGTTAACTGACAAAACGTCTCATACGTAGTGTGCGACAGAGATGCCGATTGTCTCTTTCCAAAAGTCGATGTGCAATATTTATCGCCGGGTACTGTACGTTCGGGGAGCGCGTTTGATACCTCTGACATGACGTCACACGCTTAACAAAAACTCTCCGAACACGACCTTCGTATTTGACATTACCATAAATTACATCACACGTCATATCCCTTATTTTATATGAGATCGAAGTATTAAAACCCGAAATGTGAATTACAGACTGGTCCTTCACATACGACGTATGGCACACGACGTGAGAGACGCGTGGGATAGCATGGGAACTTGTACTTGTATAGGCCAGATCCGGTTCAGATGTCATAATGGGTGGCGTACGTCACATGTGAAGGATGAGTTTGCCCGTACCTTTATTGTTGTTTAATTTACACTGGCTGCTAGTGTCAATCTTGAAATTTCTGTGACGTAATTTATGAATGACCCCTTACGGTAAATATCAAAAGTCAACTACCTACAAAAGATAGTACCTAATGTGAAACATGTGAGAAAAGTACAACATACTTTTTGCTTTCAAATACACTAACTATCTATCTATATATATAGAAATGGTGAATGTAATTTTTGTCCCCCTTTAGCTCTCGAGAACTGGTTATGCTCCAATGATAGTTGACCCCTCTATGGATAGCCCTCGATCTGGAGGCAAGCCAAAAAATCGAAAATTTGACCTACCCCTAAAGGGTCAAAAGTTATAGGCTAAAACCTATGGCGTGGTGCGACGCGAAGCACCGCGCAAGACACCGTACTCGTAATTAAAGAAACGACTTGGATTTGAATGCAGAGACTCTATTTTGTAGTAGTGGTATGTACCTTCTGTCGTACTTCTGTTAGCTAATAAGCTTAGCTCTGCTGCATATGCTGTGAGACAGATTAAGCAGTTGACAGATGTAGCTACTGCTAGGCTAGCTTACTTTGGTTGCTTCCATAGCTTGATGTCCTATGGAATACTACTTTGGGGAAATGCGACAGATATAGAAACAATTTTTATATTACAAAAGAGGGCAGTCCGTGCCATTTATTGTTTAGGTAAGAGAGATTCTCTTAGGGAGCGATTTAAAGATATTAATATTTTAACTGTAGCTTCCCAATATTTGATAACATACTGTATGTCAGGAAAAATATATTTGGCTATACTAAAGTAAGAGACGTTACAGACAGAAATCTACGTAATAAAAATAAACTACTCCCTCCGTGTTATCGGCTTGGCAAGGTTAGTCATTCTTTCAAGGGGGAAGGTATACGCTTTTATAATAAATTGCCTGAATCGGTCCTTTGTATGCCCGACAATAAATTTAAAACTTAACTTTATAAATACCACTTTATGTCAAAAAGCATATTATAAGACAGTTGATTACAAAGCAATGGTAAGTAAAATGTTTTAAACTTTTTAAATTTGTAATAGCATTGTTTTCCGCAGAATTAAAAAAAGACAACAAAACGTCGACAATTGTTTCGCCTCTAAACGAGGCATTATCAAGACTGTCTCAGAGAGAACAGCAAAATTTGTGGTTAGAACATATTTGCTTATAAGTAAGCGTGTGCAAATATCATTAGCGCGATGTAGGATTTTTCACAATAACTAACGTGGGTAGAAACCTTAGATCATGTTAACTAAGTTCCAACAAATAGGTATTCACCAATACAAGACTTTATCTTCTTGGCTTGAGCATGGTGCAGGCGCCTCCTAAAATGCCGTAATTGTAGCACATTTTGTATTTAGGTGACTATAAAAACATTTTTTTCTGTAGCATTATACACGCTATTTGATTTTGACACGAGACCAATGTACATTCGTCCACATTTAGTCTTAAGAAAATGTGTTTATGAGAAAATATTGAAAAAGAGTGACCGAGAGTTTTATTGCCAGGTTCTTACTCTCGGTTCTACTTATTGCTTTGCGAATCTGGCAGTACATGTAAATATAGAAGCAATGACATTTTTTTATTTAAAGTACTTACTGACGTTTGTAAGAGCCATTTAGTGACCTATACAAATAAATAAATCATTTCATTTCCTGACTGAGGGATTTTTGGTTTGAAACTTTGGAAACTTTAAATTACAGAGCAGTTTTGAAAATTCCATAGTGCCCGGTGACGGCAATTGGCTTTTATTGCGTGAGACCAAAAAAATCTGTATTTCTTTTTTCAATTTAGTTACATTTTTTAATTTATTTATTTCAGAATACAATATGATCCAGCTTTGTTAGTGGGTACAATTAAATAATAATATTTTTGGACATTCTCACACAACGTCATCTAGCCCAAACTAAGCTATAAGCTTGTGCTATGGAATCTAGACTACTGATAAACACACTTATATATTTCTAAATACATACATAATATACATAGAATACACTCAAACACCGAAACAAACATTTGTGGATCACACAAATGTTTGATTCGACCCGGGAATCGAACCCAAGACTCCTGAGTCGCCACCGAAGCAGTCAAATTAAGAGCTTAACATTATGTTAGTATATTTAATGAGGTCTACACAATATTATTAATATAAATTTATTAACTTTTGTCTCAATGTGGATGTGTTGTGCACCTCTGCCTACCACTTCTAGGATAGGGGAGAGATACATGTCTGTCTGTCTGTCATTAAACAAAATGTTTCAGAAAATCCGTTACTTCTACGTGGAGACGGCCCAGGATCTTCGCATAAGTCCTATCTGCAAGGAACTAAGGGACGCTATGACTAAGTATGTTTATAATTAAATTCTCAAAGAAAAATACGAAACAAAATGACACATTTTAATTGTGATGTAGTATTCTTCTCCATTGTCCTAATATATTTATTTTTTAATTTTACAGAGTATTGAACAAGTTATCGACAGAGGCGCCCTCTACCTTTCTATTACCACAACCCTACTACCACGTGGGGTTTAACTATATGTATTCTCTGTGGAGATATTGGATGACTAAAGAAACGGATGTGTTCGCTAAACAACTCACCAATAATAATGGAGAGGCCAAATTCTTGATAGAATTTCCTAAAAAGGTATGTGTATTATTCTCATCCACTCTGCCTTTTCCCAACTCAGCTGGAGTCGGCTTTCCAGTCTAACTGCGATTCGGCTGAACTTCGATATTTTCCTAGAAGCGACTGCCATCTGACCTTCACAACCCATGGGCGATATCGAAGTTCTGTAGTTCGCGAGGATTTTTGATTTAGGGCTCCAACTACCCCTAACGACTGCCATAGATGTTCGTATGACAACCGGGACCGACGCTCGGTGGATCCTGTAGTATGAAATGGTTGGTCATAAATCAAAATTAAAAAAATGCCGGTAGATAATTTTTTTTCATCGATTTAGCAAATACAGTGTATACCACATTTATTTTATGTAATTAAAGTATTGCATAGTATTGGTTGTCTAGTATAGTTTTTATGATAGGACAAAGTTGACCTAATTTGTACTTTCCTTGTAGTCAATTACGTTTTCTAAGTTTGGTGCAGTATTGAAACATTGTATTACTTTAAAAGTAACAGGGTATAATTAATAAAAAGAAACATGAGTGATGCTGAAAGTATGTAGTATTTAAAATAATATAAATTTTGTGTTTCACGATAAATACTTCTTCATAATACATTTTTATTTAAAAACCAATTTTCTTCAGAAGTGCAGTTTTGATACTGTTTTTTTTTCGAAAAAGTTCATTTTGTGAGGGTTCTAATTAGTTCTCGATAACTCGTTAGTTAGTGTAATGCTCTTTTTCAAATGGCAGTGACTAGATTAAAATATGAGCCGCTCGTGTTTCGGTTAGTTATTACACTTAACTGTGAAAATTTTCGTATTTGACATGAATTAATAGTTTTGAATTGTATTGTAGCGTAATTATATAGGTTATTTTTTCGTTTTTTTTTCTTAGGAATAGTGGATTATCCAGTAAAAAGGAGAGATGTGTGACAAATTGTTTTCAATTCAATACAAGAAATTAGAAAGCAAGTTTTTAAAATTAGAGGAAATAATTATTGCAGAAACCAACTGCCCTGCTTCAGGTGTAACTTCCCTTAAAGAAACACTGCATAATTTTCTTAAATCTTTTAAAATAAAATGGTTCTCGTTGAACAGAATCAAAGAAAGGTTTTTAAAAAATAATTCAACGTGCCTAGATGAGACTTGCATTTAAAAAAAAAATATTACTAAGCAAAGGGTCAGCCCCTAAGGATTTGAAAACAATAGCCAGTGGTTACAAAATTAACACCGAAGTTTTTCATAGTTACTACATTGAGACGGCTCATTTGTACACCCGACTTTATCCATGGTATAATATGCCTACAACCGTTCACAAAGTCTTAATTCATGGCCATGCCATAATCGCAAATGCCATAATGCCCATAGGGCTTTTGAGCGAAGAGGCTTTGGAAGCCAGAAATAAGGATTTTAAGAAATTTAGAGAATGTAACGCTCGTCAAACTTCGAGAAAGGACACTCTAACGTATGTATTTAATTTCTTCGGATCCAGTAGTATCGTGCTCAAAGGTTGTGAGAAAATATAACACAACTCTTCCTAGTGAGGTGCTAGAAATGCTTTTACCAGATTAAAAGAGTCCAGCCTTCATAAATCCATTTATTGTGATATATATTTAAATTTTTTAGAGTAATAAAGACATTAAAGTAATTAATTTGGAAGTAATAAGTTATTTTGCCTTAAAACGCCTTTAATAAAGACAATTATGAAAGTTAGGATGCGAAAGATGTTCGCCGGGAGCGTTGCAAGTGGAAATCAGTGGTCTCTGCCTACCCCAGAGAGAAATAAGCGTGATTTTATGTATTTAGGTACGTATGTATGTATTATACACCTTTAAGACTTAGCCTAAGTCTCGGAACGTAGTTAAATAATATTGACCAACCATCCCATACAACAGGATCCACCGTGCGACGCGACAACGTGCTCTTATAGTCTATTATGTTCATATGTCATTTGGTAATAGGCTATTTAATACTTTTCTTAAATAGGTCTTAAATTTTTTTTAATTTTTTTTTTTTTTTAATTAGTCATTTCATAAATAGATAAATATTTTTGGACACTGACACAACGTCATCTAGCTCAAACTAAGCTATAAGCTTGTGCTATGGGATCTAGATAACTGATAAACATACTTATATATTTGTATATAATATAATAGTCCGAGACGCCCAGAACATTAATTGGCAGTGCCATAGTGGCCATAGCGGTTGGCACGTTAGATTTTGTTGCTTTTTATCAACATTTCATCGCAAGGCAACGGGGTTCAAATTTATTTTTTTCAAAATTACAGTATAGCTCCTACTTTTAAATAAATTAATTCGGCTATTTTGGTCATAACCCATTATAAATGTGCCCGATGACGGCAATAGGCTTGCCCCCTATTACGTGGGACTAAAAATACGGGCAAATTGTTGGTGTGTAATGCACGTCTGCCTACCCCTTCGGGGATATAGGCGTGATATATGTGTGTGTATATATATTTAAATAGATACATAATATACATAGAAAACACCCAAACTCCGAAACAAACATTTGTGGATCACACAAATATTTGATTCGACCCGGGAATCGAACCCGAGGCTTCCCGATGCACTACCGACCACGCGACCGAAGCAGTCGGATGTCAGCCATTTTGATCTGGATTATGTGCTGTAACATCACAAGCTTCACTGACACCTTCGTCTGTTGACAGTGATAACATGGCTGACGTTTAGCAAAATGACGTCATCATCTCGTAACATGGCGGACATTATTTTATTTACACAATTTTTTCTGAATGTTTCAGTTGCTCGGTATGTCTGATTATACTTTGGCGGCCATATTGAAGTTGGCCGATGACCAGATCCTTCCTGCCGTCAACAAGGAGTGGGCAGAGAAACTCACCGCGCAACTGAGGGAGGAATTACTTGTGAGCATATTGTTTTATTATTTAGTAGCTGTCTTGAACTTAGTTTGCCTGGAAATTAGTCAAATGCGGGGTCCAGCCATGCCCCAGTTTAAGTGAGTAATTAGTCAAATGCGGGGTCCAGCCATGCCCCAGTTTAAGTGAGTAATTAGTCAAATGCGGGGTCCAGCCATGCCCCAGTTTAAGTGAGTAATTAGTCAAATGCGGGGTCCAGCCATGCCCCAGTTTAAGTGAGTAATTAGTCAAATGCGGGGTCTAGCCATGCCCCAGTTTAAGTGAGTAATTAGTCAAATGCGGGGTCCAGCCATGCCCCAGTTTAAGTGAGTAATTAGTCAAATGCGGGGTCCAGCCATGCCCCAGTTTAAGTGAGTAATTAGTCAAATGCGGGGTCCAGCCATGCCCCAGTTTAAGTGAGTAATTAGTCAAATGCGGGGTCCAGCCATGCCCCAGTTTAAGTGAGTAATTAGTCAAATGCGGGGTCCAGCCATGCCCCAGTTTAAGTGAGTAATTAGTCAAATGCGGGGTCCAGCCATGCCCCTGTTTAAGTGAGTAATTAGTCAAATGCGGGGTCCAGCCATGCCCCAGTTTGTGATAAACAAAAACAAAAAATTTTTGAAGCTCCCAAACTACAAATCATTACATATAATAAAATTGTAAGTGGTCGATGTCTGTACATCGAAGATATAATAGAGAAACTGTTGTACGGGGCTTACGAAACCCAATAGAACCCAAAACAATGGTTTTTAGAATTTTTGGAGTTTACTCCTTAAGAATCGATTTTCATATATAAGGCGCCCGGTATGAGAAAAATCCGAGGGGTAAAACCTACTAACAAGTAACGAAAATCGTGTCACGTTTTTGGTGCGCACCTCTAGTGCGCAACTTTCTAATTTGTTATGGTTAGATACTCGTACTTAAGGAGTAAACTCCAGTCGTGCGTCGGAGCTGACACACACACTTTTTTTTGACTGTTTGTCTGAATGTTTGAACACGGTAATCTCAGAAACGGCTCAACCGATTTGAATGCCGTTTTCAGTTCGATCTGAAGTAACACGCAGGCGGGGCTGCTGGCAACAGCTAGTGGTACATATAGTTATAATAGTTTATTTACTAAAATTTATTTGTAATATTTTGCACCAATATTTTACCCACCTTAAAGCTTGTCTCTCTAAATACCTGTCCATCCTAAGGTTGCCTGTAAGATATTACTTTTAGCGATAAGGCCGCCCTTTGTACATCCTGTATCTATAATACAATAAAGTTTATTCTAATCTAATCTACAAACGTGGCCGGTTTTGACCACTGAGCTACGATGACTAATAGCGACAACATCCAATCTTTGCTTCTAAATAATTTCTAGATCGCGCTATTAAGGTTATCGTCAGCGTCGGAGCCACCTACTGGAATTCTGACAAACTACATAACTATGTAATTATTTTTTCTATTCCAGTCCCTCCTAGGCTCAGACGGCGTGTTACTGTTCCCCAGCGCTCCCTCCCCAGCCCCTCACCACTACTCGCCAATACTGAGGCCCTACAACTTTGGGTATTGGGGGATATTCAATGTACTCAAGTTCCCGACTGCGCAGGTAATTACCATAGTTTATACATATACATTAAATCACGCCTGTTTCCCCGAATGGGGCAGGCTGAGGCATGATAAACGTCCACTTTTCGCCAGTGTTGCCGCTTATAGAGAACTTTTATGTTTGTCAAAACTTCGTCTGATGATCGGCAGGTGTACCACTTGCAGGGGGTCCCTTCACATCCCAAAACTGTCGAAATGGGATCACTTCGGAAGCACTAGCTTTGAATTAAAATAAAAAATTCAACTTCGGTTTAGCTCATCGAAAAAAAACATACTAGAGAACTCCTTTTCAGTAGTTTGTTACATATCTTTGGAGTGGGTTGACCAATTTTGTATTTTTTTTTAAATGAAAGTTTGGTAACTACTTTCCAAGTGATCCCTTTTCAATTTGGTCCCATTGCAACGATTATTTGGTGATTTTTGACGTGTATTTTATTTTAGAGTCCGTTAAATATGAGTCTGAAATGAAATGATTTATTTATTTGCATAGGTCACTAAATGGCTCTTACAAACGTCAGTAAGTACTTAAAACAAAAATATCATTTAGCTTCTATATTTACATGTACTGCCAGATTCGCAAAGCAATAAGTAGAACCTAGAGAAAGAACCTGGCAATAAAACTCTCGGTCACTCTTTTTCAATAATTGACACATTCACCAGACTAAATGTGGACGAATGTACATTGGTCTCGTGTCAATATCAATAAGCGTGTATAATGCAACAAAAAAAAATCTTGAATCTTCAAATCTTGAAATTCTGAATTCTTTCCAACAGGTACCACTAGGCTTATCAGCTGATGGTCTACCTCTAGGTATCCAGGTAGCGGCGGGTCCACAACAAGACGCGTTGTGTTTAGCCGTAGCCGCGCACATCGGTAGCGTGAGCCAGCCCTGCACTGTCGCCGAGTAGCGCCATCTAGCGGGAGATCGAGAAGCTTATATCAACGCCATCTGTTGGATACAAGTTGTACTAATGTGATTTGTGTTTTATAGGCGTTAGGTTTTGAAGATTATGTTGCGAACATGGTTCATATTCCCACGGGAATCCCTCTCGGGAACAGGGCAAAGGAATATTAGGTTAATATTAGTATAGGGCATGCTGAGCCTGTTTCTCCTCATTCTCCGGGATTATGTTATTAGGTTATGATTATTTATATTATATCAATTTTGTTTAAGTTTTAATACCTAATACGTAAAAGTTTATTCATTGAAGATATTCCTTATAATCGCGAATCGCGAATTGGATTGGACCAATCGCGAATTGAATCAATCGCGAATTGGACCAATCGCAAATTTTTCCTGTTTTTGACGATTGGACCAAACGCGACTGGAATATTTGACTGTTATTTTACACAATAGAGCAAGTAAAAATATGAATCGCGATGTTTGATTCGTGTTATTTCCCGTCAGTCTGTAAAACTATTGTCTATGTGTTAACATCCGCCTCGTGTGAACAAGGCTTATGATTTTCGTTGCTGATATTTAATATATTAAAGTAATGGTAAGTAAGATGTTCAAACTTTTCAAAATAATTGCATCATTCCCGCAAAAATATAAGACATTAAAACGTCGACTAATGTTTCACCTTAAACGAGACATTCTCAAGACTGTCTCAGAGAGAACAGCTGTTCGGATTCGGATGTCTTACATTTTTGCGAGAATGATGCAATTATTTTAAAAAGTTTGAACATCTTACTTACCATTACTATGTCATGGATTTTAGCCAGGTAACGCCTGATTCTATCCAATATTTAATATATTTATATTCTAAATTAATAATATCTGTTATAAATTGTAAGAGACTGATATGGACCTAAAATATATTGTTCCTTCTTTAATTGGTGGAGTTTGAATTAATTGTTTATTAAAATAAGTTACATATAAAATGTTTTTTTATTTATCGACCTACCTACAGAAGACCAGAAAACATACAAAAAGAAGATATTACTTAAGAAGAGTACCAATGCCGGCCTTATCGCTAAAAGCGATATTATTTATTGAGTAACCTATATCTTGGAGGGTATAGCCGTGTAGGCAGAGGTTATACACACTGAACATAGTTAAAAACAATAATCACTCTCTACGGAGTGGCCAGGACCTATGTTACTTATGTACATACTCTAGGGGAAAAATCACAAACCAACAGTATTCCATAGAACGTCGTACGGCTAAGGCGTAATTTGGTTTAAAACAACTGTACACGGTTTTAAATCTCAGTTGGAAACCGTGTATTGTTCTCCCTTTACAAACAACCTACCTTCCTTGCTGCTTGTGTTCGGAGTTTCAAAACTGGATATAGGTACCCTATATATGTGTATAATGTAAGATGTGGTTCATCTTTGTCCACGAAGGGGTATGCAGAGGCATATTATGCACCCAATTTTCGCCCGCACCTATTGGCTGATTTGAGAATCCGCCAATGAGAGTTCCAAAAATTGCATTATAAATCAAGGAAAACTTGTGCCAAGTTTCGTAAAGATCAGATAAAAACTGGCTGCTAGCCCGGAATAGACGGACGACTGCAAAATTGTCCAATCTCGAAATGGTGAAGCCATCGCTCGGTTAATATAAATAAGTGTCGTGAGTAGTACATAGGTGCCTACGCGCCTCAAGTCACGACACTGATACGAATAAGGTTTGAAACAAGTGCGATTTCTTCGCACATGCAGTTTCTTCCTTTTATAGTGTGCTTTTAATCCTCATATTTGAAATCTTAATGAAAACGAAAGTGTGCGTTCGCGCAACGGAATGTTGTTGAATTTAAAGATTTTAATTATACAGATATTTAGTGTATGACATCGTGTAATTGTGCATGTAGCCATTGTGGACAAATTCGCCAAAAACTGATTCCGCTGGGCGAACGTTGTCCTGGCGGAACTTTTTTTAATCCATGCACTTAGAAGAAAAAAAATGTGTCCAAAAATTAGTGCGAATTTGTGTATAATTGTGTATGTTTGAATAAAATTTGTGCATGCATAAACTTGGAGAAATTCAAGTTTCCGCTACGCGTATGTTTGGCCATTGGCTAGATTTCATATAAAGCGCTTATATTTAGAGCTGTAGATTTTTACATACGTTGTTTTGAATTTGTTTAAAAAACAGATTTAGAAAAAATCGTAGGGTTTTTAAATATAAAAATATAAACGTAAGATACGGTTATTAAACCGTATATAGCCATATAGCCATCTTTTTTGTAGCCATCCGAACTTGTTCGGGTTATGTAGGTTTTCGGTGCTTTGTCAGTATTTTAATTGTTTCTCTTTAATTACTGAATTTAATGAGATGAAATTTTGCACGTGAGTAGTTGAATTAATAAACTAATTATTGGAATATATTTTACTATGCAATTCCTTTAGAACGTCGTGATATTTGACTGCTTTGTAAACAGTGGTCTATTCATGGTAAATTGTCCTATAACTCATTACCTAATTACTAACGGTACATCATTGATACTTGGCAAGATGTTGCAGACACTTACAAGGTTTGTATAAACGTGAAAAACTAGACCCCAAAGTGCATACTTTACGAACTAAGACCTAATAAGCGTATTTTACGTTTATATTTTTATCATGAATATGAAAATCAATTTTTCCGTGATTATTCCTCGATGGTATGTCCGATTTTCAATTTTTTTTTCTTCTAAACCACCCTTACGCCACTCGTTATCACTGTGGTAGGTAAGTTTGAAGGAGATCGGTTCAGGCGTTTAGGAGGAGTATCCGGACAAACAAAATATGAGTCGCCTAAGATTGAGAGTCGCTCGCTTCGCTATACATCGGGTTTATGCATTTAATATAATATGGTGCAAATTTGCACAATGAACTTTCCTTCATAATTTTCAGGCTTAGGACTGTCTTAAATTGATTCATTTATTAACTAATATAAAATAAAATATGATAGTATGTATATAAAATTATAGGCGTATTTAAAATTCATTGCTTGTTTATACAAAAATCAAAATACTGTTTATTACGGAAGCCGTCCAAGTCCGAGACCGAGAATTCAGAGTACGCGGTGCGTAAAACAATAAAACGCCATTTGACCGATAACAATCGCGAGCATGCGACGACAGGAGTGGTGCGATCCCGTCGTTCCCAGATGCTAAATGCTAATTTGCTAAAATACAACAACAATGCTAAATGAAATTCGCACGCGATTGGCTGGCGTCGCGCGGCACTTGTGACGGCTCATCATACGATATCGCAGATAGCATTTAGCAATATTAGAAAATCATAATAGCATTTGCTAAATGCTATATATAAATAGCACGATGCTTTATGATGCTATATGCTATATTAACCACCACTACTTACATCCCTCCTGAGGGGGGAGGTGAATTACACACTCACATTTTGCCAGTAATTTTGTTGATCCCATGTAATAGAAAGCCTATTGTCGTTACCGTGCACCATATAGGTACAATAGAAAATAAACTACCATTCTGTAGTCCAAACCTAAATTTTAACAGCCAGGGTTCTTACATTTATAGCGAGAGCTGGTAGATATTTTTGGGCAGGTGTTTGAGGCAATATGAAGGTTTTGTCAGATTGTTCTCCTATCATATTCTACTCCCACCATATACACAGAAACGCAGACCTGGAGCTGTGTGTTATTTTACAACGCCTAAATTTCAAACAAACAATATTTTAAAGAGAAAAGGTTTGATTTTTGAAGCGAATAGGCTCCGTAAATAATGATCCGATTATGAAAATTCACAGATATGTAGCTACATTATCCCTGAGTACCATAATTATGCTACTTTTTGTCCCGATAATGTGTTCCCACGGAAACCGGAACCGAGAAAACTATATCTTCTAGTAGTTTATAAAATTTGCATCAAGAACGGTATTAGAATACGAGTGGGTTTTAAGTATAACGAGCCTTGGCGAGTTTCTTTATAGCACCTATCCTACGAGGGTTCTAATACTCAGTATTGTGCAGTTTTTAAGACTATTTTATCTAATTTCATACGTTTATGCACCATTTTAGAACACCAGCGTGACAAAACGATAGCACAGAATAGGGAATAGTATATAGTACCTACTTACATACAGAACTTGCACTCCGACGTTAATTAAAGCACATTCTTTTGTTTACAGAGAACATCATTCGTTCACGTTAGGGTTGACAGTAAAGTAAAATATATACCAGCATTTTTTTATTTTTTTTATTTATTATTACAATTTTTTTAGTTACACATTGCCCCACAAAACCGTGTAGTCGGATTGTCTGTGGGATCGAGCCTCCGTACATTATACTTATTATTGTAGGTTGTTAATAAAACCGTTAACAGACGTTCCGATTTGGTCGGCCCCACCACATCGCGGCCGACGGAGCAACCAATCCAACATTACTACAGACGTTCCGACGGTCGGCCAGCCAACGGTCAGTTGCCTTTGCTCTGTATTAGTTTACAGATGTCATGCCACCTTTGTTTATACATCTATATATTCAAAGCATGCCACCTGCTCTTTCAAAGCAAGCAAAATAGCCGCTATAGTTGTGGCAGCTACATTAGTGCCCCAAAAGAAAAAAAGAAAAAATAGAAAAGAATGAGCAAAATTATGTATTTATATATGTACTTATTACAATAGTCCTTGTGGGTAAGTCCCACAGACAAGGAAAGTCTTTATGTAATTCCAAAATGTTCACTATTATTTCGCGCTCTGTTATCGCATTCTCCGCGTCATTCATTTTGACGTCCTCCGTCGGCTGTGTCGCGAATGCGACTGACAAAGAGAATACAATACTTATCAATACTACGTGGCGACTGAGCCAATATTACCTTACTCTATGGACTGAGCCATAGAGTTATGTAATATATAGGAAACTGACTGGACTGAGCTGCATTCGGTCGGAACACTCGGAACGAACGTTCCAGTCGTACCAATTCGGTTGGACGGTCGGCTTGTCGGATGCGTCGGCGAACCGACCACGTCCGACCCAGTATTAATAATAATTATGTCGGGCCGACCAGCTCTACACACATACCAATTTGGTTGTGGTCGGGTGGTCGGGCCCGACCAAATTGGAACGTCTGTTAGTACCTACTTTAAGCTAAATATCAGAAGTAAATTAATAAAATCTTGCATAGATACATACATACGGACATACATATACGCATACGCACATATACACCCATAAATACCCTTATCTAATTAACAATTGTGTAACAAGCTAAATACTTAGTAACTAGGTATTAATAATTTAACAAAAACTATTATATTTATAAACTGCCGAGATAATGGCTTTTCAATTTTCTTTTAAAAATATTTTTATATCACTTTCTGATGCAACTTCCTTCGGCAAGCTGTTCATCGAGTATGGTAAACGTTTATTAAGTGATCTGTCACCATAATTATTAGTTATCCTGGGCACCATAAATTTCCCAGTGGTCATGGAGCGGGTGTTATGACTATTGCTTACTGTTTCCAGTATATGCTCCCGACTGCCATGGTTGTTTACGGCCAGTAAATATTTATGTTTTAGGGTAAAATGTTACATATTTTATATAATCAGTGTAGTCATTTCAAGATTCATCTTTAGTTTTTTATTAACTAGTTATATTATAAATCTTATCTGCATCGATTCTATTTTGTCTATATGTTTTGAATGTAAGTCCATAACAGTCAAGGGCATAACTCAGAATAGGTTTCACTAGTGACAAGTAAAGGCATCTTAATGTGCCAACAGGTACCTTAAAGCTTAAATGATAAAACTTTCCAAGTAGTACCCTAAATTTACCACACAAGTAATCATCCACCTTCACGCCTAGGTAGGTTACACTGTTATCTCTAACTATTGGTTTACATTTGACCAATAATTATTGACGTTAATGCCTCAATATCAACTCTATGGTCAATGCCGTGTCACAAACAAGAGACAACACTTACTGATTTACAACTTCAAGTTGTCGCTGACGTCACGTATTTTTTGCGGTTGTTAAGCGAGTGTGACAAGCCTGACGATAGTACCTACGTACCAAAAAAACATTTGTTATATGAATAGTTCACACCATCGACCGATAGATGGCGTTGATTAATGATTCTAGAACGAGGTATGGTTGGCTGCCCAGACTAGTTATATAAGAAATGACTGAACTGGGGTGTTAGATCTTTATGTAAGTTGTATTTTATTTTATATTTATTAAAGTATGATGTACTAAAAAGTTTTATGGAAGTAGTCACGCAATACAAGGCAGTATGGTCGAAATACTTTATTAGCCTTTTTATATTTTGATTTATACACAGTACCTACTTTATAGATTAAAAAAGTTACGTCACATATGTATGATACAGTTTTGGAGAAAATTTCATAGAAAATCCGTATCATAAAATAACTTATAATTTTTATAGTACCTACTGTGTCACAATCATAAGCTATATGTCAAATTTTGAAATCATGATTAGAACTTTTCGACATGAGATTAAATAAGAGTTTACTAATGTATGTTAGAGACAACCTTTAAAGTTAAATATTGAAAAATAAGGCTTACCAGGTGCTTGCATAAATATGCCTATTAGGGGAGGTGGTTGATTGGGCAATCTGATTTGTTACATTGCTCTCCCATATTCTAAAGGTGAACGAACGCACATTTATCTTAACTAAACGCGTTCAAGAAGTCGTACGAAACAAACTCGCAGTTTCTTGGCTCGAATCGTCCGAATTTGGGAGAATTCCAGAAATGAGGATATTATGGGAGAGCAATTTGATAAATTGTCAGATTTCTGCTACTCTCTGAAGTCAAGACAAAAAAAATCACATACCACGCCTATATCCTCGAAGAGGTTGGCAGAGGTGCAATACAAGCCCACAATTTGCCAGTATTTTTAGTCCCACGTAATAGGGGGCAAGCCTATTGCCGTCACCGGGCACACATATAATGGGTTATGTCCAAAATGGCCGAATGTATTTAATAAAAAGTAGCAGCTAAATAGTTATTTATTTATTTTTATTCCACACTAGTGTAATTATATGTATTTATTTATGGTTCATAATTTTTTTGTATTATTTATTTTTTAGTTTTTGTATTTTTTGTAACCTGTGTGGAATAATAAATCTTTCTTTCTTTTCTTAATTTTGAAAAAAAAATTAAAACCCGTTTGCCATGCGATGAAATGTTGTTTAAAGGCAACAAAATCTGACGTGCCAGCCGCTATGGCACAGCCAATTAAAGTCCTGGGCGTCTCGTACTATACAAAAAAATCTGACAAAAATAAAAGACCAATGATGAACATATTGAGACGAATCGTTTATTTGATTTGTTATCTCTGAGTGTAGTGCTGTGGAGCGGACAGGCGGCAGGCGGCAGGCGGCAGGCGCGCCACTAGGGGCAGGCCAGGGGGCAGGCCAAGGGGCAGGCCAGGCGCGCCAGGCGGCGCCACGCGGCCCGCTGCAGCACGTGCGCGAGGCGGCGGCGCGGCGGCGAGGCGGCGCGAGGCAGGGCCCGCACGCGCCCGCCGCCGCCTCAGCTCGGGAACTTGCAGTACAGCGCGTACTGTAGCGCGTAGCCCGCGAACTGGCACTGCTGCGCGTCGCGCACCAGGTACGAGCCCGCGCCCGGGAACTTGCGCACCGAGCGCGCCGCGTCCGCGCCCGGGGAGTCCTGCACACCACAGAACAGATACATATAAAACAGAGGTTCCCAAACTCTTTTCTTTCATAGACTACTTTCAAAATTTTACTGGATCCGGTGGACCCCCCCCCCCAGCCCCCCCCCTGCAGAGCTACATTACTATCAATTTTCAAATCTCGAAAAAAAGGGGACGATGAGATCTATCTATTGAAACTTGTGTTGTGAACATCGCACAAAAAAGGTTAGAATTGATTGCTCGATAGGGTTTTATATTTTATAATAAAACAGACTAAACAAGTTTTCAATAAAATTTTAATTGTTGTGAGTGGATGTCAACCTGGACCACTTTGGGAATCTCTGATATAAAAGAACACATCTCGAACAAATATAGTGTTCCAAAATTTGGTGGTGGTGTAAAAATTTCATGTTGAGTGTTGTTTATAGAGTTTTTAGATATGCTCAGTAAGAATTTTGTGTCAGTTTTGCAATGGCTGCCGCGTCGTATTTAAATATTTCATGTAGGGTAAGCGTTTATGGGGTTTTTTGTATGCCGTCGCGCGAGGAGAACAAAAGTTGGGAGGGAGATATACGTAGGTGAAGATAGAAAGAGAGAGATTACTGTAGGGGCAACGGGGCAAGAGAGACAGGTGCGAGCACACATTTTCTTTACTTAATTTTTTTCTAAATCTATTAAACATAAAGTACATATAGATAGAAAAGTGATATAACTCACAGGTGTAGCGAACACGGTGAGCACAAACTTGTTAGGTCGGAACGCTTGCAGTACACGAGTGATCACCTCGTCGTAGCTCGACACGGGCACGTTGGACTCGAACGATACGTACGAGCATGACGGCTCCGGGGTTATGTGTATTGTCATGTAGCAACCCTGCAACATTACACATACATGTAGCGATACTGCAACATTACACATACATGTAGCGATACTGCAACATAATACAACTATAAAAATAAGGCCACCGAGGCGAAATAGAAAACTTTAACAAAGTTTCAGAGGTTTAAAGCATTTTTATTTGTTAAATTCTCTATTCGTATTGCTGTCGTCTGTATTAGACAAGGATGACTCATTGAAAGAGTCTGAATATGACGTTTTTATGACAGAACTATCTATTATATCAATGTTGACAAATGGTTGACAACTAAGGTACTTAATTTTTATCTATACCATTAAAAAACACGCAACGACAGCTGTTTGTTGAAGAAAATTGTCTCGTGTTACTTTGTGTCCTATGCATAAGAATAAAATTGTCTCGTGTTACTTTGTGTCCTATGTATAAGAATAAAATAAAGATATTTGTGTATTTCGGTACATACACAAAGTATGATCTAACAGGACAAAATATTAAACTATACGGACATATATAACACACTATTAAATGCTTGAGTAAAGAAGGAAATACCGAAAATTTTGTTAGCTTATAATAAATCGTCTAATCTATAAGTTTAACCCTCGGAATGCCTGATGACCGAAAGTTACAAGGTATGCCTGGTGGGGTCTCCCGGACCCGGATTATTAGTTAAACATGCGTATTATGTACTTAAATATAATAATTGATAAGCTATGGGTATATGTTACAGTAGGTATGTATTTAAAAACTTATCAAGAATAAATAAATAAATATTTTTGGACATTATTACACGACGTCATCTAGCTCAAATCAAGCTAATACGAGTATAAGCTTGTGCGATGTGATCTAGACGACTGATAAACATACTTATATATTTTTAGATACATACATTTACTACATGGAAAATACCCAAACTCCGAAACAAACATGTCACATTCATACAGATCACACAAATAGTTTGAATCGACCCGAAATCGAATTTGGGATCTCAAGAACAGCAGTCATGAGACTTATACTACTGAGTCACCGAGGCAGAATCAATAACTTTTGTTATTTATTCTTATAATTAAACGTAAGCAGCGTTTTTACTTTGCAACTTCTATGAAAGTTTTAAAATAACAGGTACACGCGCACTTAAATCATATTTTTGTTTTAACGAAGCGTACCCAGGGACTGAAGTGGCGGGTGTCGGAGGTCTAGGGACTCAACGGCCAACTACTGAGAACGGTTGCGTTCAAAATTCAAATTTTAATGAACTACAACAATTTATGTTGAGTAATGGGTCTGCGAGACCCTACCAGGCATATCAAGGGTTAAACAAACAACTTACAGATGGTATATCCTGAGCTCGCTTTGGCAGCATTAACAAAAATACAATAAATTGACGTAGACAGTAATATAAAAATAAATAAATATTTAAGCACAATTTTAACATTAAAAATATATTAAAAATCTTTTGAGACGCTGGCTATAGGGTGTAATACAGTATGTAACACTTACGTCTTTAGCAACTCCATTCATGGAATATCCACACGGATCAAACAGGAAGTCGTCTATGATCATTCCTGGGATTATTTTGTCTATACCGGATTCCTGTAATTAAATAAAAGCTAGTCAAATCAAAAATCATTATGGTAAAAATATTATTATTATTTTATTATTATAACTTAAAAAACGGGGCTCTCATACAACAAACGTGAAATGGAAACGTGGAGTGGAACTATTGGCACATGGCCGGTTTGTTATTAACTAACGCGTTTTTGGACAAGTTGAGCCACTTTCACAAACTACCCGGTAGTGTAGACAATTTCCTGGATTTAGACAAACAGTAATTAATAAATTAATATATATGTTTCCTTGGTCCTTTCCTCCGCGCAAGAAGTCGCGGGCATTAAATAGTAGACATCTCAAAGAACACACCCGTGTGGCTTGTGCAGCATTAGCTGAATGCTGTCGTGTGAAGATCTCCATTACAGTAGGATCCAGGTCCGACATGAGTATCTCAATAGTCTGGTCGGGCTCCGGGCCCCCGCGACACTCCTTCTCGTCACAGTGTTCCTTCTCTAAAGCGTCCACTGTACCTTCTAAAGGTAGCAGTGTGTATAAATGCCAACAGTCCTTGTCAGGGCCCATTATGTAGGCGCGCCCATCGCCGAAGAATGAATCTAGAAGTTTTACCTGCAAACATACATATACATAATTATAATCACGCCTCAGATAAGCAGTTACTAGTAAATTTGTTAATCCTATGTAATAGGGAGTTGAAATTGTAATTGCAATTGAAGTGTATGAGGCTTTAGGCTAGATTTGAACCAACGTCAGTACCCTTTGATGGGGAATTCTCTGACAGTATTTAACAAGTTTAACATTGATCATTGGTGTAAAGACAAATATTTTGCTGCTTTTACAATATCAAGTAATTATATTGTCTTGGAGCAAACCATAACCACGAACGGATCAATCATTTGGATGAGATGAGGTTGTGATAACTTCTGTTCAGCCAAAAAAAGAGCTATGCAAAACCTTATCACGTATAGCTGTTGTAGGTTTGTGCCATAATTTACTTTGTCCTTTATCCAAATCAGACTTCTATACTAGTACTGTAGTCGTCACTTGTACAAGAAAAACTTTCCTTCCTGGCGGGTTCAAAACCCTATACACAGATAATCATCTTAATAGCCAGTTAGTACACATTTTAAAAGGTCATAAGCCGATAAGCATTTATAATTTGACCTCGTAATTGTGACATTTCGCACGGATTTGGACATTATCATAGCGGCACATTATACGTCTGGAAAATTATGTAAAACTACTTTTTTCTTTTTTTACTAATAAATACGGTCTTAACGTCTATAACGGGCGAGTCACGGTGTAATATCTAAGAGACACAGATTTTGGAGACTAAATAGAACGATTCTGCGAGGGATCCTTTTAAAATTGAGCTGGGAGGAGATTGTAGATGACTGCGCGATTTGGCCTAGGTGCGTTTTGGAGGGTCGCGACAAAGCTTCGTTTGCAGCAGTCGCTGATGAGAAACAACGAAAAGAGGACGAACATAAATCATCACTGCGGGTATTGCACCTTCGCGTTTTACGTATCTTTAAAGAATTTGGGGTAGATATGTAGGTAGAAGTACATTGTATCTTCGAATTCGGGTTTCAACGGTCGAAACGTCAGGCAAATTGATATGAAAATAAGTACCCCGAGCAGATGTTAAGCTAGATCATGGACTTGGATTTTTGCAGAGCGCGTGGCAGGTGGCCTTTTAGGTTACCTCTGGCGCTGGGCAAAAATCCAGGCCCAAACGCTCAATTATAATACCGAACAACGTTTCCGTGTCCCGCAACGCGAACTAGTTCACAGTAACTAGTTCTTCTGTGCGGGAAAAATCAAGCATTACCTTGACATTGGCGAAATCGATGAATATCGATGGAGCTACATTTTTAAAAAAAGAAGAAGAAGCTACTCGTAGATTATAATTGAAAACGAGTCTTTAGCAAAGTCTTGTTGTACGTTCATCAATCATTACTAAGCTTAACACTATTTTATTATTCATCAAAACTAGGTTTTTAATAATGCACATGAATAACAAACCTTATATACTGTTCTTAATTTAATAAATTTATTAATTCATATTAGCGAACTTGATTGCGACTGTACACGGTACCTATACAGATTACTTTATATTTCTAAGAATTCTCCAGAAATATATAATGAATAGGTACGTAGGTACAGTTGAGTTCATTGTGTCATCCATCTGTTGTTATAATATTGAACTTGGAGCTGATAAAAGCTAGATGTAACACAAATTTCATTATGTTTCTCGTTTCATTGACTCGATAAACGCGAAATGCGATAAACTTTTTCGATTAACATTTATTGAAATTGATAAGGATTCCTTGTGAGTGAATTTCGTTTCTTAACTTTAGTTTTAGTTTGCTATAAGTACTAGCCGAGACCCGAGAGGGACGAGAGCATCCATGACATGCACTCGTGTGTAGAGCCGGGGTATAACATTTAAAAGAATATTCCAACAAAAATTTCTATTTAAATATTATGTGAAGCAGGGGCAGAGTTAGTAGGGTAAAGGTAGTCGTATAAGAAGAACGCTGTAAAAATCTCACGAAATTAAGTAATTCTCGAAACAAATAATGTCAACAGCCTCGACAACTACCAGATAATGGTACAGACTACAGAAAAAAGAATTATAAACACACAGATTCATATCTTCATTCCCAAAGGGATAGACATAGGCATTATGTATGTTATGCCCACATTTTACCAGTCAGTTGTTTGGTCACACGTAATAGGCAGGTAAGGTTATTGCCGTGTCCGGGCACTTGAAGTGCCTATTTGCCAGAGCCTCATGTAGGTGCCTCAAGTGAGGATGACTTGGGCCCCTTAGGACCTGGAGAGAGGAGAAGGCACTAGGCTACTTGATTAAAATTAAATAAATAGGCAACGTCAACCTTGATAGCGTGATCTAGAAATTATGATATGAAGCAAAGATAGGATGTTGTCGGTATTGGTCATCGTAGCTCAGTTGGTCAGCATTCCCCCTGTAAGGGAAAGGCCGTGGGTACGAGTCCTGTCGATGAAATTTCAGCTTTTGTGATTTATTTATAATTTCTATAAAATAGGTGTTTACTAACTTCTGAATCAAAATTGTCATGTGGCTGCAATTGGGCGGCTGGTCTTGCAAACTCTCGCCGCGAATAAAACACATTGTGTACGCGAGAGTGTCCGGCCACGTCGCGCGCCAGGCTCAGCACGGCGCGCACGCAGCGCAGGGGGGTCGTCGTGCCGCAGGTCTTTAAGATCCAGCGGCGACGGGACACGAACATGCTGCTCTCGCTGGGAAACAAACAACCTTCGTTTTTAAATCCGAATTAGTTGATTGCCGGCTTGGCCCGTGCGGAAGAGTCCTTCTCCGCCCATTTGACGCCCACTTTGACTTCTTTCTCCAAAAACCTCCTAGTTCCCTATTCTCAAGGGAACACATTCCCAGGAGAAATATAGCCTTAAGTTACTCTTGTATAACATCAGTTATATGCAAACGAAAGTCCTGTTATAATTCAGCTGGTATAGATAAGATAAGGGGTCAATGCTGTCTCCGGAGAGGTTGATTAAACCTTTAGTTTGCATGTGACGAGGACTCCGTAGTCATGCTCGCCTGCACGCGGTGCACCTGCTGACATACGGACAAGGAGACGACCTATTGTGTCTCTATTACGTGGGACCAAGCTAACTGGAGAAATGGAGATGTAATTATAATACAGCTACGATATAGCTGATTAATGACTGCTGTTTCGCTATTGCTTTATTTTGTACGGTTCCGTATCCAAATGGTAAAACGGGAGCCCTATTACTGAGACTTCGCTGTCCGTCCGTCTGTCTTGGGCTGTATCTCATAAACCGTGATAGTTAGAAAGTTGAAATTTTCACAGATGATGTATTTCTGTTGCCTCTATAACAACAAATACCAAAAAACACATACAACAAACGTGATTTGTTTGCCGGTTTGATACGAAACATTTTGTGCGCGAGTCCGACTCGGACATGGCCGTTTTTTTTAACTTCGTACGTGTTGATTCAGGACTTAGAATATACACAAGCTGGAGCATGTAGCAACTGAACGTGACCTTTGTCAAATTACGTAATTGAGTGTTACATACAATTTGTTTCAATATGGTTGTGGTTTCAACTGTCCAATGGTTGGAATCTAAATTCGGACCGATGCACAATGTTTCATACCTATAATCGATCTATTCAGTACGGGGCGAAATAGTAGACATCACAAAAGGGGGAACCGGGGTGATAGGTGAGGTGGTCACTTACACGTACCACCCCAGTTCCAGACTAGTATCAGACTTTACCATACTGACCCATTTTAATGTTAAGTACACTATGTATAGTTAAACGTAGAATTAGTTCAGAAATAACGTTATATCAAAGAGTTACAGGGTCATATTTAACAACGACATTTGGACCGATATAAATACCTCGTGATTGACGGAATTCACGCTCATAATCACAATGTTGACTTATTTGACATTTTGATACCAATATTCTGTTGCTAAGAGAGAACTAATTTAAATATTGGTTATAATTTTTATGTTACGGTTAATACACGAAGTGCGACTACATCTAGTTTTAACCGCATACAAATCCATAGTCCAGGTATATCGGACGTTGAACATCATCATAACTTCCGTCCGGATCCAACATCAACGCCTGGTAAATATTGGACTGGTGGATACTGGCAGGTACCATAATGTCCTAGCAGTCCTGTCAGATACCTACACCTTGTGTTTAGAATACTTAGACACATTTTTTTTTTTTAATCCTCGGCCCAAGGCCGCGGCCGCTCTAACGTCCGTTGCCGGGCGTCCCTGGTACCTACTAGCAGAGGGTATGTCCAGTGGCGCCCGGCGGACTTTGACCACCCCTGTGGTCTCTGCGGGTGTTTGGTCGGGACGAGAATCCCGCGTCATTGGGGTCGGGTTTTATGCAAAGCATCCATGCCCGGCAACCATCTGCGTCGCACGGTACGTGAGGTCACCATGCTGCCTCTGCAGCCAATCGTCCATGATCGGTCTCACCGCCGCGATGAAGATGGCACCCCCCTTGGGTTGCTCAAGTCGCACCCTCCATGACTCCATGAGATCCTGGCGGAGTTGGGACCGCTGGTCCTCGATTTCTCGAGACGCAGGCCTGTAATACTTAGACACTGCACTTTAAACGGACAATTTTTAGAGCAATATTTCTCGGCAACAGGAATGAATAAGTCTGAAGCAAATAGTGAAACAACATTGTTGTTGCTACAAACTACAAATTGAGGCAATGGTAAATGGTAACGTTGCCATAAATGGAGTTTAATTGCTCTAGATTAATCCAACCAATGGTGTTGCCGATCCATATTGCTACACTAATTGCCTTTGTAAGTAAGGGCAGCTTAACAACCCTCATTTTCCGTCAGGGGTAATACGCGTGGTCCATTCTTGTATTTTATTGAAGCCAAGGGGCTCTACCAACATCTCCATCTGCACGCAGTACACCTGGTGACAAGCGGACGAGGCCCAGGCAAATATACCAACCCAGTCCCCGGAAACGGCTCGCCATGGCCACCTATATTACGTGGGGTTAAGAAAGTTGCTAACAAGACGTAGACGTAACAAGTGCTTCTGTCTAACCCTTCGTAGATATAGACGTGATTTGTATGTCTTTATTGAACCTTAAACTCTGACGTACTACTACATACAATATACTATAGATCACTAGAGGTACGGTTATCTAAGGTTAACTGTATGAACTATAAACTGGAGATAGTAACTCGTTATCAGTTGAGATAACATGGTTTAACTAGTGTCTAACACCCAACATATTCATATCTCATATTTTATGTAGTTTAATTATTGTCGTGCATCGTTTTATTCTTACTTTGTGGCCATTACAATGAGTAGATTATATATTTATTTTTGAGCGAAGTGAGCGAAGCTCAATCTTAGGCGACTCATGTATTTCGTTTGTCCGCATACTCCTCCTAAACGCCTGAACCGATCTCCTTCAAACTTACCACAGTGATAAGGTGTGGCGTGAGGGTGGTTTAGAACAAAAAAAATTGAAAATCGGACATACCATCGAGAAATAATCACCGAAAAAAAAACAATGGTCCCATTGAAAACAATGTAAAATTTTCACATTTAAATTTAAATTTTTGATAATTAAAATTTAAAAAAAGTTAAAAAAGTTTGAAGATATAAAAATAAACCGTTGTCGTTAGAAAATTTAACACTTCGCTCAGTTTTTTGCAACAGCAGCATGCATTGCATACCTAGTTTTAAAGTTTTCACGAGCTTTTAATGCTAGAACTGGAGAGACTCTATTTAGTGGTTGGAGGTTTAAGTTTGATTTACAGAGTGCTAACGGTTGGAGTGTCCGGTAACAGTAATAGGCTTGCCTGTTATTACGTATCACCAACTATTACTTACTGGCAATATGTGGGTGTACCTTACGAAGTGGCAAGCAGCAGAAGTAGGTAGGAATACAAGAAACTGTTGCTATTGTCGAGCACCATAGAGTAGAAAATCAATAATCATAACCACTCTGCAATCCGAACCTCAAATCCAACGGCATTCTCTGCAGCTGGAGCCGACATGCGCGCATAATAAAATTACATTTTCGCAGGTGATTGTCATTAGTTCATTACCTACTGTTTTAGACTGTAATATCTTAGCGGATGTAATGAAAATGCAGCAATGTATCTCGTGTCATTTGTAATCCCGATCTTTCTCGATTGAGGATTGCCGAGGGCTAAAGTGGCATGTCGTAGTTACATGCAATTTTTTACTGCATACACTTCACATTGGTACTTTATAATAAGATTAATAATAATTCATATTGTACCAAGTGTTATCGAGCATGCACTTCAGACTTACACCCCAGACTAGTGATAATAACTTTGTGTACTATAATGTCAATGTGATTTGTTACATAACGAGATGATCAACGGTTAATAGACATTAAAAGGTCCGGTGTTGTGTGAATTAGGCAATAAAAACAAATGAATTAAGATAAGCCTGTGACCACGGCCCGTGTAACCTGGTCGTAACCCATAAGCGAGGCATAACTTTTTGACTGACTTTACATTATTACCGTAGAAAAATATACATAAAGTTTAAAAGTTATTTCATCTACTTTTTTTAAAAACGGTCGCTCCATCGTTATTATCGATTATTTCGACCATATCAAGGTAATTAGTTATTCCACTAGCTCGAGGTGCAGGACAATATAAGAAACGTTCGGTATAAGTGAGGTTCTGGGAACCCGATTTTTGCGGAGCGTCAGATGTAACCTAAAAAGCCACCAGCCACGCGCTCAGCAAAAATGCAAAAGTTATTTGGATAGATCTGCAGAACATTATAGCTACCTACAGTGACCTAAACTTAACCTAAACTACATATAGATGCATGTTACATCTATAGGTACATTAAGTACCCAGGTAGGTAATTGATAATCTTGAAAATTTAAAATATTGAAAATCGATTTTTTTTGGTTGGACCGAAAATAGATCGTAGGCTATTTATTTCATATTCTGTATGGTTTAGTAAATATGACATAGAAACTTTTTGATTTTCTATTGTAGGTACTGTTCCTGTTCCGGGTGATTTCACATGCGTGCGGGTCCGACCCGCATGCTTGTCAATGTCATATCAATTCGCCTCCCCGCATCCGTGCAGCGCGTCTCAGGATTACCCATAGTTGAAAATAAAATTTTGCAAAAAATATGATCTATTGATAATCTGTTTCGCCTTTTTGAGAGTTTGACCTTATGCTAGAAATCCACTGGTTCCACTATTATCGAGTTAAATTTAATAGATTAATTGATATAACCCGTGCAATGGAACGTTCCACGTGTTAGCATATCTATTATCTTGTTAACTGAGCCCATACCCATGTACACTGTTGCAAGTTATTTTTATACTGACAACTTCACCATCATTCAAAAACTACCTATACTATAACTATGGCCCAAGAAGGAATTTCGGAAATTACAAATGACATTAACAATGCATACTGAAGCTCCGTGTCCTCCAGGATCACTTTGTTTTGTGTCTGTCTGTCTAGACGCTTTGTCTCAGGGAAGGATCGCGTGTAGGTATCAAGCCTGAGTAGGTACTTACTTGAAAATGTATATCAGATACTCAGGTCTGCTGTCCCTTGCGTTGCTGGCAAAGCAGTGAAAAATCAAACTTCCAAGGCAACGCAATCAAAAGAAGTCGTTTATGCTGCAATTTTTTGACACTCGCAAGGGAATCAAAACCCACTTCCCGTGAACCCAGAATCATGAAATTTGGTACGAAGCAACGTCTTATTATAGCACAGATAAAGGAAACATTGTGAAAAGCATAAATTAAGTTTGTACGGAACCCTCGGTGAAGAAGTCCGAACTGGATGTTATTTTAATCACATAACGATTATTGTTGGGTATCAAATTGGTTTCTTTGAAGACACATTATTTAAAAAAGGCAATACTGTTAACTGTAAACATTGCCCATATTTAAGATTTCGTAACTCAATTTCAATGACTGTGTAATCAAATAACGCTAAATTCACGTATTGTCATATCCATTGTGTTATAAAACTTAAATATAATCACGAATTCAATACCGATGAAACAAAAGTAGCAACCTACTTATTACGTGACCGGTTTTAAAGCTAAGTGAACTTGACACAAAATATAACAAACAGCAAAAAAGAATTTAGTGTTCACGTCCAACCGTTCACGCGAGATGCATTACCAATGGAAAAATTAATTTATTGAAAAAAAAAATATTTCTATGTAAAGCTTGTTTATCAACTTCAAATCACACATTAGAAGAAATACTATACAAGACCTAGCTTAATTAAGGTCCAATAAGTCCAGAACGCAGCGCCGTGCACATGCACACAACATGTAAATGACACACACAATAACAGTAGACGTGATGTTGCTGTCTGCATGTGCTGTCTGTCTGCTAGACTGATCCGACGCCAACCATAACTTACTAAGCATTGCGCCAATCTAAGATCTATCAGAAGAATACAAATTAAATCTCAAGGTAACATGTCAAGCTTACAAAATTATTAATAAATTTACAAAAATAAACAATTAATCTGTAAAAATAAAAAATAAGTCACAAATCACTATATACGTCCTGCATCGTTCCTGGTGCCAAGGTGCCCATGATGCTGGCAGCATTGCCCCGCAGAATGGCAATGTACATTTTTTGCACCAGGAAAGACCCAGAACGAGTGTCACCGAACCTCTCCCTAATTCTACGTCTCCGTGACAAAGTTTTGGCTTCGGAGCCCCAAGTGCCCAAGGTCTCCACCGCTAAGGGCACAAATAAATAGGTATATAGTATACCTAGTATTTTATATTAGGTATATAATTAGTTATCATATATGAGCTAATCGTCCTAGCCTCCAAGCGTATAGCAAAATTGGCAAGCAGGTGTCAAAATTAAATGAAACATGATTCAACTAATGAAATCGCAGTAAATGTTAGTTATTTGACTGAAGTCGACGATGGCTAGCCCTGTACAAATCATAATTATACAGTCTGAAATTTCATAGCTCGGATCAATCTAGGCACCAAATAAACGCTAACACCCTCGCTCATGTAACTACGTCTTAGCCTGTTGCTTGCCGTGAAACGCGCAGGCCCCGATCGATACTGAACCGGGATACAACAACACAACTACATGAATTATATGCACTCAGAAAATTCTAGAAGGCGGTCACAATATGGCGCAGATGTTATTATGGGTGGGGTTCTGGATTGGTTTGTCAACATTACCATGTGGCCTTATACAAGTAAATAAAATTGAAGTGTCTGTTTTTCCAAATGGACGAGCTGTGAATGCATTTAAAAGTACCCATATACGGTACTGTATTTGATCATTGAAGCATTCCTATTATCTAGTTATGAATACTATTTCCAGGTCATTCAATATTTTTCACATCGAAATATATTTGAAGCTATTCTATTTTTTTATCTACCTACTATTATCATGTAGATATTATGTCGACTGTTTCCTAAAGTACTAGAAAACTAAAGTTCAAAACTCTGAGTGACTTTATCTAGTGTCAAAATCGAGTTAAAAAATAGCATTCATAATTAGCGCGACAGTTAGCACCTGTAGACCATAGGACCCTATCAACATCTTCTTAACCTATTAAACTTATTAATATTTTACGCAATATATAATACTTACAGGTACATATTTTTTACTTTGTCTGGTTTCCCCTTATCAAATTTTATTGATTTTTTTGAATTGAAATGTTTTATGGTCTGTGTTGGATGTTCAATCGCGTATTTATATGTATAGCAGGAAAGCAATCAAATGTAACTGAGTATATGGCAAATGGTGTTATAAATAGGTGTTTACTAAATAAAGCAACACGTGCACACATAGATATATACGGCTCGCTAGTCCGTTAGCACAACCACACCTACTAACAACTCTATACTAATTATAAAAGTTTAGAAGACTAGAATAAATGAAGATAGCTAACGATATAAAAGCACTGAGGCTATGAGGCAGACAGACACATATCACATCTATATCCCCGAAGGGGTAGGCAGAGGTGCATTACACACCCACAATTTGCCAGTATTTTTAATCGCACGTAATAGGAGGCAAGCCTATTGCCGTCTTTGGGCACTCTAGAAAATCAAACCACTCTGTAATTCAAACCAACATTCCAACAGCCAGGACAGTTGTTACACTTCATATAATGTCTGCAGTCCAAGCGATATAATGTTATGTTTGCTTTAATAAAAGGTAGCAAGCTATATTATAATTTTGAAAAAAAAAGTTGCCTTGCGATGAAATGTTGATGCTATGGCACAGCCAATTAAAGTCCTGGGAGTCTGACTTTCAGACTGTGAGGTTAGTCACAAAAAACTAGATAACCTAGATATGATACATTGAATAAGAATAGTCTAGGCAAAGTGAAACGAATAAACTACCTATTAAAAAGGTACGAGTATAATTATCGTTTCTGACATCTACAGGGTAATAAAGGGAAAATAAGATAGTATACTTATTTTGTGCTAAAACTTTATAAAATTAGTAAGATACTCGCAAAATACATTTAATATTGCTTTTATATTCGAGGAAAATAAAAAAAATAAACAAAAATAATGTAAACATTACAGAAATTAAAAACAAAACAGCACATGTGAATGAAACACAAGTTCAAGGTGAAATGAAATTACGAGTTGTTCCGTGAAATAGTATTCTCATTCCCAATTCCCACGGGAACATATTACCGGGATAAAAATTATACCATATGTCAATTCGGAAATTAGGCTATCTATGTGTTATTTTTTATCCAAATCGGTTAAACAGTTAACGCACAATTGAGTAACAAAAAAGTTTTGTCCAAACGTCATTCTTCATACAACGTGTATTTACAGAAAAATTATGAAATTTTTACTTCTCATGTGCCAGAGTTTGGCAATCGCCCATAAACTGTATTTAAACACGTTACATGACAATGTTTTTATTAGATTACATACAATAACAACACAGGTATAGACATACAGACGCGCCCTTATCTTTGTGTAGTCAGAGGTTATTACAAGCCCAGATTTAGTCAGTTATTTGTTATACCCAAGTACAAGTACAATTATTTCCACTTTAGAGATCGGGTTGTCTCGTTTTAAATAGTGAACGTTCGTTTTTCATCTAGACTTGACGAATGGTAAAGATAGATAACTGGACAATTATTTAAAAGCAAATCTCGCGAGTCTTGACGGGTCAAAGGATCCCTTTAACATCTTACCAAGTTCTTCGACAAGTTGTTATAATTTGCTTCAAAATATGGAGAAAAAAAGCATTTTCTTTGTTAGAGAAAGACGCTGATTCTATTCTGACCGGCCGAAATTCGTTACTTTAAATACAATCGAGATTTATCAAGGAAACGAGTACGAGGAACTCAATTACATATTCTATGAGGTAACTATTACATCAGTTGACAATAAAGGTGACCTTGAAGATGTTGCCAAACTGGTCCTAACAGAAAAAGAGTTATTTCATACAATCAGGTTTTTTTTGCATTATGTCTGCAATTTGGCCATTGAACCTACCATCTTGAATAATCTTGTTGAATACTTGTGACAAAGGCTACAACCATCTTAGACTTCGTCCACATCTCACGAGCCTACCGTTTCCGGACCCTACTAGTATTGTCAGAGCCTCGACCGTGTTTCGGTAGGTGCACCGCGTAAAGAGAGACTAATTTGGGCCCCGAAGCCCTTTAGTTTTATAGTAACATTTTAGAAATTCACCAAGCGTTTAAACCTCAACAAAAGGTTTCAGAATTACCTCCTCCAAGAAAAAGAGGTTCTGGCCCATTTTTTGACGACTAAAGCTGAATATAAAGTAGCAAGTTTGCATACTCCTAAGGAGGGACTGCATTATAGCTTTAAGTGCACTGCGCATGCGCGGACGCTACTACCTTGACCTTAAACCCACCCTCCTTTACAGTCACCACCACCCGCTAGCCTGTAGGAGTGTTGTTAGCAGTGGGGAGGGCTGGGGGAGGATAGATGCTCTGTGGTGACAAATATAGAGTCGATAGCGAAATGTTTTCGCTCTGGTTTAATAAACTTTACGCTTTCATTTTGCAATACTTGGATGGAAGTAGAAGCAGGCAGGCTTTTACAGCCATTCTAATAAGTGGAAAACCGTGATGATGCGGGATGTTATGGAAAAGACGGATACTGTATTTAAATCGCTATAACTGTCTTTACGTGATGCCCAAAGAATAATACCAAACAGACTGACGAAACAGATTGAACCAGAGACTTGGGATGCCGCTCGCTTCGCTCCCTTAATTGAACGCTCTTTAATTAGTAATCTGCATTGTAGCTGTTGAATTAGTAACGAACAAACCAGTATAGTGTGACTATACCTTAACATAAAAAAACCTACATAAATCCACGTCTTGGGGCACAATATGGTCGCATAGTTAAGGCTTGGGCAAACCAAAAGCAGTTGCAGTGCGGTAGCAGTGCAACACACTGAACAAAGCGGGCCCGCGTATGTTCAGTGTGTCATCCCTCATATAACTACATTATTTACTAACCTAGACGCGCTGCTACCGCACTGCAACTGCTTTTGGTTTGCCCAAGCCTAGTGATATGTAAGCAAATGTGATGGAATTGAACTAAATATAAATATTTTATAAGTGTACACAATATAGTATCAAACTAGTACCTAATTATGAAGCACGGTAGTCATTTTTTTATTTTTTTTAAATAAATATTTTTGGACATTCTCACACAACGTCATCTAGCCCAAACTAAGCTAATATAAGCTTGTGTTATGGGATCTAGACGACTGATAAACATAATTATATATTTCTAAATACATACATAGTATACATAGAAAATACCCAAACTCCGAAACAAACATTTGTGGATCACACAAATAATTTGAATCGACCCGGAATCGAACCTGGGACCTCAGGGGCGGCAGTCGCATACTGATACCACTGAGCCACTGAGGCAGTCATGTTGTACTATTTCACAAATGTATATACCACACACCTACACCTGAATAACCTCTAACCAAAACCGGTCAGGTTGTGTTATAAATCAATAAATAAGTCAAATAGTACAAGTGATAATATAATATATTAGTAATCTTTATTGTGTAGGATTTCAGACTTTCATTCCATCTTTCAACATTTCCGCTTTTACAGAGCGAGGTAAACAAATCGATGACAAGACCTTCACAAGGTCGTCTGCCAAAGATATTTGCGGTATATTAAGCAAACACAACGATTATACGACTAAAAGCCTGTCATCTTAGGGTCGATTGTCGAAAACGGGCAACTGTAGGTCTTTTGGAATGAAACATACCTACGCATATTAAAATAATCACGCATGTTTGTGGCATATTATATATATTATACATGACTTCCATACAAGACTTCCTGCATCGCGCTAACGAAATTTGTACGCTCATATCTTATAAACAGCTACGTGCATTCCTCGGATTTTGCTGTTCTCTTTGAGACAGTCTTGATAATGCCTCGTGACTAGGTGAAACATATATCGACGTTTAACATGTCTTCTATTTAGCGAAATCATTGCAATTACGAGTATCTAAAAATTCAACATCTTCATTGTTTTATCATGGACTTTCGCCAGGTAACGCCTGACTTCATTCAGTATTTTTATTACGATCAAATTAAATTTAATACTTCCCTATAATAAAGCCGAAGTATGTTTTGTTGAATGCGCTGATATTACATGATATTCTTTTTGCGTCAATTTATCGAGGAAATCCGAATACTAATTAACTCTACGCATCAATGAAAAACCGGCTAAGCGCGAGTGAGACCCGCGCACAAAGGGTTCCGTGCCAAAACGGCAAAAAAATCATTGTTATATAGCCCCCTTAAATATTTATTATATTCTATTTTTTAGTATCTGTTGTTATAGAGGCAACAGATATACAGCATCTGTGAAAATTGCAACTTTCCAACTATCACGGTTCATGAGATACTGCCCAAGACAGACGGAACCACGGACGGACAGCAAAGTCTCAGTAATAGGGTTCCCGTTTTACCCTTTGGGTACGGAACCCTAAAAATGGTGTAAGATAGGAGGCGCAACCGAAATATATGAGATACGTCCTCATACCAGAAGGGTTCATTAGGTCCATATATGTTCAGTGCACGTTGATTTAAGGTACATAGAGAGCGAGTTTATTAGCTGTTTCTGGACACTTGGGAACATTTTGCCAAAGCCTTCTGAGTCTTTCAGAAGAAGCACAGTGTGCAAGTGAGTATGACTTGGGCTCCTCCACACCATCGAGTGAACTTCGATTGCTGGATACAAATACATTTCTAGTTATTCTTCAAACCGCTTATAGCAATTACAGTCAGTGGGTCACGACAGTCAATAAAATTGTACAAATTTTTAAGTGTGACCTACATTGGACTGGCTACTAGTAGGTACGATTAGTTACTTAGTAGGTTTGTGCTATAAGCAACACACTGTAGTCGAATAGCTCCGATGTCAAATAGCTACGGCCAGTTATCCATTCTGAGAATTGTCTGTTCCGTGAATTATGACTTTAGTTAGAGTATTGGCTATACTGAGAATTAGGGTAATAAACAATTTGCCTTTTGAGAATTAGACCCAATTTCAAAAAGATTTGCGACCAGAGTTAAAAAAGTCAGAAGACCTTCTAAGTCTAAACCACTTATGATTGTAAACGCTACGGTCTATTTTCTCTACCTCTTACCCTCAGCTGCAAGTGCCATGATTACGGATATATTGTTATTTGTGATACTGAGGGGCTAACCAAGTAGACATTGCAAAAGTTAAGCAACGTCTAGACAGGCCGGTCTCAGAATGGGTGACCATTTCTTAAGACATTCGCACCTCTTCGTGCTTTGAAGAGTACTTTAAGCCGTCGCGTCGGTCCCGGTTGTAATACAAACATCTATGGCAGTCGTTTCGGGTATTTGGAGTCCTAAAACAAAATCCGACTGATCTAACTACAACCCAGTGGATGATGATGATGACGTTATGTGATACTGACGACCATATTAGTTTCTAATCGTTCGGTCAAGTGGTTTATGTCACATGAGGGAACATTGCACTCCTTCCTTTCCTTTTGTCGGGTAATAACTAACCCAGTTCACCATTGAATTACAATTATGTCCATAACGCAGTGGCGAGCACTTAACACAATTTGGTGGTTTTACTTGTGTTTTCTGTGGTGATGGACGCAATAACTCCGCAACCATGTTTCGAGTATAAACACGTAAGAATTTACGTATCATTTATCAAAACGTATGAGATCATTTTCATCATTTAAGATGCGTGGTGGTTCATTATGTTTCCAAAATGTATAATATCAGGAAATATGTAGGTACGTGGCTACTTATATCTAGTGTTTATACATATACTTAGTCGATGCTTCTCAGAACCAGAAGGCTGGCTATTTTCTGGCCCAAACGTGGCAACACAGCCAGCATTCTGGGAATTTTCCCAGTCAGCAATGACGCGGAGGATTTATAAACGATATTTTGTAGAGTAAATATTTTTTGTACATAATTATGTATATTGTAATTCTTATTGTAAATAAATAAGTTATGTTTAGTCTAAAAAATATGAAGCATGAAAATTATTAGCCACATATTTTCTGAAATTACATTGTTTACATCATTTTTGGATTTTACAGCGGTTTATTATTTGCTTCAATTTTTTTTTTGAGGATGACGCACAGATTTTCCACCATACTTATTCTATTATTCAAGTGATGATTTATATACATTTAACTTTCAAACATTCAACAACCAACAAACTCCAAGTGAAAAATCCCAAAGGCAACTCTTCGACCAAGTTCTTCGAGGCCCAAGCCTACCTCTCCCGGCGGTGAGACCCAAAAGTATGTGGAGAGGTGGGTAAAGTCTAGACTTTACCCACCTCTCACTCAAGCAATCGTGCAGTCTCATAATATAACACGGAAGTTTCCGTATTTATACAGTTCTCATGATCACATTTGGTGTCTAGAAAATGTTATGATGGCGGATTTATAACAGGAAAGCTCGTAGCGATAACATCCCCAGTTGACGAAAGTCGTGTGAAATCACGTGGACTGCCAATATTTGGCTTGAGTGAGACAAAATTAACAATGATTTTGTCCCGAAAGTGTAAATTGAGGTATGATCTTCCATGTAATTATGAGCGAGTCTATTATATCACACACACACACATAACACGCCTATATCCCCGAAGGGGTAGGCTGAGGTGCATTACACACCTACAATTTGCCAGTATTTTTAGTCCCACGTAATAGGGGGCAAGCCTATTGCCGTCACCGGGCACATTTATTATATAATAGGTATAAATCAAAAAACACGTCAAACATTACCACAAAAACCGACTTCAAATTACCGGAATGGGACCAAATAACTGTCGGAATGGGACCACTAAGGAAGCCTTAGCTTTCAATTAAAAAAATATTCAAAATCGGTTCACACAGTCGAAAGATATGAGGTAATTATACATAAAAAAAAATTATGCGGTCGGGGGACCCCCGTCAGGAACAAAGTTCTTTACGCAACTGCAACGCGTACACGCCTTGGGTTTGGGATATTTTTCGTTTTACTAACGACACCGACGCTAAATTAAAAAAAATATAAACAAATAAAAAGCGGACCATATTTTGGCTTCTGCTGACCACGGGTTGGGAACCAGTGCTAAGCGTAACGTAGCGATTTCTAATAAATCGCACTAACCGTTAAGCCGCGTTAGAGAACTTCGTTCCAAAAATACAGTCGAATTGAGAACCTCATCAGAAAGTCGGTTAAAAACAAAAGTCCTTTAGGGGGGAAATGCCAACTAAGCTAAAAAAACCATAGCCGAGCCTCGAAACCTTCGATTTGCTCTCCACCAGATTTGAGGATGCCTTGTATGCAGGCTAAAGACTTGTTGACTTTAATGTCACCTGTGTTGACAATGTCCTGCAGTCCAGCAGAGCGTTAAACCAAAACAGACAAACGCTTTACTAACATTGTCTGGTAATAATAATTGGCGAAGACTCAACATTACACTACACGGTGAAAGTGTACGTTATTTTGGCGATCACGTCACTACAAGACGGTCCACTTCTGACGTTGGAGTCGCATGCGTCTGGCGTCATGTCACGTAAACAGACGCCGTTTTGGCGATTGCCAAAAATTTCTAAACAGCAAATAAAAATTTGAGTCTCGTATAAAATTTTGATTCATAACAACATAAAATGTATAGAGAGGTTATTGTTTGTCATCTATTTTTGATGATAGCATGAGCTAGCTGAGGAGATTGTGGGCGAATAAGCTATTTGAGTTTATTAGAAGTAAATAGACTCATTAAAGTTTATTTATCGATGTAGATATTATTTTAACTGTTATAAAACCGTAGAAATCGTGTCTGTACAAATGTATTAAATAATAAAATTAACAGATTCATTTCAGAAGCGGAGAGGAAGGCTGATCAGCCACATGACACGAAAAACATCATAGAAGGGAAAGTTGAAGAAAGAAGAAAGGACGGGTATAAATAAAACATTATACTACTTAATACTACAGACCAAGAAAAAGTACGAGAACAGAGAGTAGTGGCGGTTACTCTACCGACAAGAGCAAGGCTCTAAAATTAAGAAGAAGAATCTAATCTACACGCTGATTTCCCAAGTTATTGGATGGATTTTCGTGCGTTTTTTCAGATAGATTCAAGGCAAAATAATTTAATAGCTTAGTTTCATCAAATTTAACACCCTGAAAAAAAATATCTTCATCATAAGCATTTCACGCGAGGAAAGCTGCGGATTTTAGCTAGAATGTAATATGAATTGTCATATACAATATTTAATGTTGCAACAAAATCGTAAACACTCCCCGATTGACGTCGTGTCACCAAACGCAATTTTTATGTCTCTGAAGCTTTTCGTCAGATAGTTCCCTCTGCTCTAATCAACTGCTTCCAAGATCATTAAGCTTCTATGATTAATGTTAAAAAATATGGATGAACGTTCTGAATTGACACATAGGATAAGCTGCGATGCGTCAATATTTTCCGTGAATCGACTGCCATCTGACCTCCACAATGCAATATAGAAACTATGTAGTTAGGCCAGTCGGATTTTGTTTTAGGTCTCCAAATAACCGTAACGACTGCCATAAATGTTCGTATGACGACCGGGATCGACGGCTTAGCGTGCTCTCCGAGGCTTATCATCTCGGTAATTTGTCCAATTCAACCAGACACCAAGTAGGTTGGGAATAAATAGGTCCAGTGGATGATTGATGAATGTGTCTAATTTAAAACCTAACGCGTTAAAAGTTTCTGGTTTCTCACATGCCCAAACAGTATTAGCAAGCTGGTTAACGGTCATGTTCACACTACAACAGATACTCGTTTTGTCACCAATATAATACTTATGCGAGTATGTATATTCTTTGGCCATACACGCGTCTGCGCATAAAAAAGTTGTAAAAAACGAGACAAGTGGAAAAAAAAAACAAACGTGTACCGATTTGATGCTAGCTGGAAACAGTTCGGTACTGTTGCCAGCAGGTCATTGTTAATTTTATATCACTGGTAAGGCTTTCAACAAGGTGTTATGATTGTTTAATGGCAAGATATATTATGTAAGAAATTGAAGATTCGGCAACCGTTTTGCAAACACCGATTCACCTTGGACTTCGTCGACAGAACGATTCATTTATGTCTGTATTCCCAATGTTTTTTTTATTTCGCTTTGTCTGTCCAACGTAAAAGTTTATACGGAATGAACCAAGTAATGCCGAAATGTGAGCGTATAAGTTTCTTGTACGAAAGGTTTGTTTAAAAGAAAATTAATTGTAAGTGAATAAGAAGAGATTATCAATATATCAGAAAATTAATATAAAAACAACTCTTTTTGAAAATTTCGAAAATAATTACGTAAAAATTAATATGTTATAAGTTGTAACAAAGCCCGCCGGGCTAGCTGATAAAACATTTTAATTTCAACTTATAATGTACATACAATATTAATGTCACCGTCGACCTTTATAGTAAAAGGTTAAATCGAATAAAGATAATAATCATTAAATGATAACAACACGCGCCGTACGGCTGAATCATACAGAGTTTATACTCTGTATGATTCCGGGATTACCGGGAAATTATTGCTGTTGGCAATAATAACTATGTATGCAATGCATTCTGCTGTTGCAATAATTGAGCTGAGTTTGGCGATCCGGGTCGAACTCCTAAACGACTGGACCGATCTTTATGAATTCAGATATATGCACTCACGGTGATGGTCATGTAGCGGAGGTAAGGTGTTCTTCAGGAATAAGACTCGTATCTAAATGTGAACTGTGTATTTTCATACAAAACTACGCTATCTATTTACAATATGATGTCTCGCAAGTTGCGACAGGGTTAGGGAGCCTATGACCGTGCCAAATTTCAAAAAGATCGGTCCAGTCGTTTAGGAGGAATTCGATCACGAACGAAATACACGAGTCGTCTAAGAAAGAGCTTCGTAAACTCCGCTCAATTACGTTTTGAGGCGATAACCCCACTCTCCCCTGATTACGGTACTGAGTGAGGGACTCACGTCATAACTAAGTGTCACTAGGGAATTGTAAGATAACGAATAAAATGTAAGGGTTCTGTTGGTATTATTTTTTGCGGGTTCAACACCGACCTTGACCTAATTTGATATTATTTTTCGTGACCTAATTTTTGCCATATTTTTACAACATACCTCTAATCGAAAGTAACTGCGTTAGTGCTACTTGACTTACTTACTTGACTTAAGGTCCTACGTCCCCTAGATAGGCCCTCGTCGTCCACAGTGCATCGCCATCCCGTTCGGTCTTGAGCTTCGCGCTTTATTTAGCTGTTAGTGCTACAGTCCCGTGTAATAAGAGGCTTATTGTTAAGAAATTTTAGGTGTGTTTGCCAGAGGTTCGACTTTGGTTGACTTGTTCTTTATACCATGTTGTTGTTATGGGACTTTAATAATTACAAAACGGGAAACCTGCTCAACTGTTTAATTATCACGGTTCATGAGATACCAACCTGTTGACAGGTTGACACACGAACAGGTACATAACCGTAAAACCAGTGTTCTCAGTTCTCATATAATATTTTGATAAGTCCGTTGACTTGGAACCTTTTTTTAGTTAGTTGCAGATAGCGAACTGCTTGTTAATCTTTAAATAATACTTTTGTCATAATTAAACAATGAATTAGGAGTAATGGACGTCTATTTTGTTAATCTTAAGTACAAACGTAACGAGGTCAGATAATATAGGTACAGATTTTTTGGTAAACCAATTTGTAACAGTTTAACGTATAATAGACTATTTTACCCCTGGATCCTCTTTTGATTTATAGTCCGAGACGCTCAGGACTTTAATTGGTTATAGTCCGAGACGCCCAGGACTTTAATTGACTGTGCCATAGCGGCTGGCACGTAAGATTTGGTTGCCTTTCATCAACATTTCATCGTAAGGCAACGGGTTTCAATTTTTTTTTAAATAACAGTAGTGCTGCTACTTTTTATTAAATTCATTCGGCCATTTTGAACATAACCCATTGTGTGCCCGGTAACGGCAATAGGCTTGCCCCCTATTACGTGGGACTAAAAATACTGGCAAATTGTGGGTGTGTAATGCACCTCTGCCTACCCCTTTGGGGATATAAGCGTGATGTGTCTGTCTGTCCTCTTTGGTTTATAAAACACGTCAAAAATTGACACAAGAACCGACTTCAAATTACCGAAGTGGGACCAAATAAGACGAAAGATAATGAGGTAAACAAACATAAAAGACATACATCTGTCGAATTGAAAACCTCTTCCTTTTTTGGAAGTCGGTTAAAACTAATGTTTTTTTTTTGAGCGGAGCGAATGTGAAGCTTTATCTTAGACGACAAGTGTAAATCGTTTGTGTGCCAACTCCTCCGACACGGCTTGACCGATTTTGACCAAATTTGGCATGCTGGTCGACATCATACCCGGGAGTGCATAACTCTGAAATTATGAAAATAGAGCATAAAAAAAAGAACTAAGAAAATTTGCTCCGCTCAAAATTTGCAATTAGTAGCATGCATTGCATACCTAGTTTAAATTTAGGTAGGCTTGTGTAACCGAGAAGTTGCGTGATTATAATTATGATTGATTATGATAGATAACATATCCGTGGCATTGACCTTACCCAGTCAAAATGGCGATAATGTTAGAAAAAATTGATTATCACAGAACAAAAGAATTATTTCATTATTATTTCGCTTATTTCTTTTAAATGGGGTGATGTGATGTAGGTGTCTTTGCACATCTCTGCCTACCCCTTCGGGGAAAAAGGCGTGATGCTATGTAATATATGTTATATATTTCTTTTAAATTTTTAACCTATACTTTTTTACAATATTTCTATAAAAAGATACATAAAATATTATAAAAATTTGTAGGTCAGACCACACCAGCAGCGGAGCAGGGCTCAAACTACCGCCGGTAGAGGTCACAGACTGAGAAATCTCCTAACGATGGGCGTTTTACACATCAAGGAGTCACTGTGATTTCACCTGTGATTAATCACAGCAGCATATGAGAATATGATTCGTCACAGTTCGCATCTGTTATCTCGCTCAATTTAGTCATCATAATTCACCGAGCCTTTTTGGGGTCGGCTTTCCAGTCTAACTGCGATTCGGCTGAACTTCGATTTATTCCGTGAAGCGACTGCCATCTGACCTTCACAACCCATGGGCGATATCGAAGTTCTGTAGTTAGACCGGTCGGATTTTTGATTTAGGGCTCCAACTACCCCTAACGACTGCCATAGATGTTCGTATGACAACCGGGACCGAATGCTTAACGTGCTCTCCGAGGCACGGAGGGGTCTCAGTATCTCGCTCAATTTAGTATAGTCTATTAATATTTTACATATTTAAACTGCAATATAGCAACCTGTGGGGGGGGGATAATTGATTGATGTTGTATTACCAGGATATAGAACCTAGATGTGTAGGGGAACACAGAAACACGTCCAACTGTCACCGGTAATATTAAAGATTTTGGGAAGTGTGATGGGAATTGGGAATTTTTTTTATGGGAAGAGATGCGAGTTTTATTACTTGCGGGGCGTTCAAGGGGGGTCCGAAAAAGAAGTCAAAATTGAAAAATTGACCTGGGATGCTTAGTTTCCGAGATTTTTAGATATTTTTGTGGGATGGAAATTCCCGGGATTTCTTTTTGCATCATTCCCGGGATTGTACTCTACAGTCATTCGGTTTGGTGCCTTTCTGGCACATACAAATAATAGTAGTACAAAATAATAGTATTTTATTAAAAAATCAAAATATCTTTATTCATGTAGGTCACAAAGTAACACTATGAACGTCAAAAAAGAAAATGCTTCTACATTTACATTTACCGCCAGATTCGCAAGGCAATAGGTAGAGCCTGTGAGGAAAGAACCTGGCAAGAAAAACTCACGGCCACTCTTTGTATTCGCCAGTAAATACAATGATTCTGTTACAACAATAAAAAGAGGGCAAGGGCAGTACATGACCATGTGTGGACCAAGTGAACTTACAAATTATGGATCTTAGTTATTCACAATAAAGTCAAATACTAGTTATAGGTGCCACATAATCTCAGTACCCATACCTAACAATATCATAATAATAATAATTTAACAATAATAAATGAGTTTCAGCAATAAAACAACATTTCAAACAGAGTATTAAACAGAAGTAGCCCCTATGTAGCTCGAGTGATGAGCAAGCAACTCATTGCCATTTCTCTGTATCGTTTAGATATTCCTTATTAGTATAATATGCCTTTTTTAGGAGGTGTGTCTTAACAGCCACTTTGAATTTATTCAAAGGAAGGTTCATAATGTTTAGAGGAATTTTGTTATAAAAACGCACACAAAATCCTGCAAAGGAGTCATGAACCTTCTGTAAACGATAATACGTCCCAACCAATTTATGCCTATTTCTAGTATTTATTGCATGTATGTCACTGTTCATACTGTATAAATGTATATTCTGTTTAACGAACATAATATTCGCATATATACAATTGTGATGCAACTGTTAAAATGCCTATTTCTTTAAATCTTTCTCTAAGAGAAACTCGTGCATTCAGTTTATAAATCGCACGTATAGCTCGCTTTTGGAGTATAAAAATTATCTCTATATCAGCTGCCTTGCCCCACAGTAAAATTCCATACGACATGACACTGTGAAAATAGCTAAAATAAAACAGCCTAGCAGTTTCTACATCCGTGAGCTGTCTGACTTTACTAATAGCAAAAGCAGCAGAGCTATTAATATTCAAAGGTACATAATATTAGGCTTGCATAAAAGTGATAGTAAATTAAATCTTTATTAGTTATGTTACTGCTTATCGTTATCGTGCAATGTGAAAACGCCCGATGCGTGCCGTGTCGAAGCCGGACAGCCTTCTGTATGTGGCCCTTGATCCAACAGTCAAGCCTTTTGAGATGTTGATCGAGACTCTCTAATATAGCGAAATAGCGAATATTAGTCCGATTATTTTTTCTTTATTTTGTGCGGACTGCAGAAATTTTAGAGGTAGGTTTGTAACATCGGTCCTGGCTGTTGGAATTAAGGTTACATAATTGTTATTGATTGATTCTATTGTATACGGTGACAGGTTACCGCAATAGGCCATACCGACTACCTTACTAAGAAAATTATTGTCAAAATATGAGTGATTCACCTTTGCTAACCTCCTCGGGGATATGGCGTCGGTAAGGCTTTACAGCTAAGGCCTCAACCAATAGGAACCGAGTTAGTAAAAATGTTACCTACATTAACGGGATTGCGGACAAAGTCGCGGGTAGGTAGTGTATGATATAGTATAAATAATTTGTAAGTACAGTTACCATTACTTGGTCACACCGTCACGCCCAAAATATAAATAAATACATTCATAGACAAAGACAGCAACAGACTTCAATAAATCAATATCCGTAGCACTACAAGCAACTCGTAGCAAGCAGTAGAAGTGTGCGTAGTCTGAATAGTATTCCCTATTCTTTGGTGGTAGGTGATCCTAGGTCTATGAATATTCATGGCATACTTTTTAAAAGATTTCAGGAGGTTCTCAATTCGATTGATATTTTTTTTAAAAGATTATCTTGAGACGACGAATTATTATATGTTCATGATTATCAGATATATTATTAATTTGTGAGTTAATGTGTGTAAATATGTAAGTAATATGTGTTTGGTAATGGTGTTTTACTTGGGTTTATTCATGTAAGTATGTTGTAAATTGAGATTAAATTGTATGAAGTTCTGTGAATCCGGTATTTTATTAATAATCCCACTTCTGAATTCTATGTATGTACACCGATTTAATAATCCCACTTGTGAACTGAGCGGATTCTATGTATTTACGCCGATTACGCTGAGATTTATGGTCCGATTTACGTGATTCTTCTTTAGTTCGATACAGAAAAATTGACATTTGGTCCCATAAAATGGCCCAGTAGTTTTAAGATTATACCTACTATAGTTACGCACCGCACGTGAAAACTGCAAATGTAAACACAAAATTTGGTATAGTTTGGTAGTATAGTACCTACTCACCTGAGGACATAAGCGTCGACCAGCTCGCTCTGAGTGAAAGAGATGATTTCACAACGCACTATCTTCAACACGTTCTCCCATTGTTGCCTGTAACAATGATTTTGATGATACTATTGCAAGAATTCTTGTGTAGACTTGGGATATACATGCTCCTTTTAGAGTGTCCTAGCCGTGTCCAAGGCAGCGAAGGAGGTGCCAACTTACCACAATTTAAGCATCCGAAGGGCCCATTAAAGAATACGGCCTTGGATATTCTCGAGGGCCACCTTGAGGCCCTGATGCGACAATCTGCACTGTGTTCACAGCGTCCACTCTCCACTGTGCCCACTGCTAGTCAGAGGAACATGTGAAGAGACATCTGTGCACAATTGTGAAAAAGTGTGTGGTGGTGGCATCCCAGCGGTTGCTGGGATGCCACCACCTCCGCTCTTGAAGTGAGTGAGCGACCCGCGGACCTAGTACGCATGCCATCCCACAACCCCCTCGTGCAATGGGGTCAACTGTGTCGGGTATCAGCCACAATTAAATCGTACATCTACCCAGTTTATATATCTCTCTCATGGGAGCATGGGAGATGTACTGTTCTGTTGCCCAGGGTGCACAGACCCCTCCGCTACCGTCTAAGCCATGTTACTCTGAGATAATGTTGCTAAGTAGGTACCTACATAATTCATATAAGTGAAACCGTTTTAATATTAGTATAAAAACACGCAATTTTAACAAACAATAAAAAAATTACTGCTACACATTGCATCCACGATGCAGCTATTAATGAAAACGGTTGGAGCTGGAGTACATACTATTACTTTTTTTTTATCACTTCCGTCACCTCCTACAGCCCCACCAATCGCGGGTGCATGATCTGACGATCAGTTCGCCTATTAGTCATTTAATTTATTATTGATGTTAATATTGGCTTACTACCTATCACTTTTATATTTGCAACACTTCCGCCCATACTATGAGGGTTCCCTAGGTTATGTGATTTTATTAGACTTTGGTTTGACTTAATTTGGTTGTACCTATTTCGTTTTTTTTTATTATATTGGATTGTATCTGATTATTATTAGATTATTTTACATGTTGAGGTTTTTGTAATTTGTACTTTTAGTTAATAATATTGTTTTATAACTTACAATATCGCATTGGGGACTGTAACTGTAAAGATGTTGTAAAAGTGGTGATTAATATATAAATAACTAAAAGGTACAATGTTTGATTGAACCCAGCCCCAGGCGGGCGGCGTCAATTTGGCGAACCCAAGATATATAAAAAAAAAAAAAACAAAAGAAGCAAGTTTTTAGTCATGGGACACCAATATGGCTCCTTCCGATAAGGGTAACAGATAATGGATTTATCTGGGCCATAAAACTAGAATGTGCACGTAGATCCTAGGTCTGAGCGGGAAAATAAAACGGTCTGTATGTTACATATAAAAATATTTATAAATATGTAGGTCAGTAAAGGTACCTACTAATTTATTGTAACCAAACAAAGGATTAGGTTGGTACCTAGTATACTAAGGTAATAATATACTAGAACTTAATAAAATTATTAATCTGATCCTGTTAAAATTGTGTGTGACTACATATAGGATAGGATAATACATTGTAAAAATAGCTACTTGATGATTTTAAATCACGCGCGTCTTGCGTGGTAGGGGGCTAGGCCAGTCAAACAGGAGCCAACAGCCAACCAGGGTTCAACCAAAACACACACCCAATAGCCATTACAAAATAAACAGCTGATTCCAGAACTTTCCATTAACAATAAAACACAAAATATTGAAACCGGCTTACATGTTTCAATTAAACTTTGTTGTAGAAACATGACAAATACATTTATTTATTTACAGTGTAAACTGATTATAACAGTATAGGTTATGGAATGAAAGAATGCTAAATAACATTCTACCGGTAACCTATACAGGCTATACACAAGGTAAATAATTACGTAATTTTATGCCTAACCACACAAGTAATGTACAAAGCCTCAGATAAAAATTACTTACCGTGTGATTTTTCTCAAATCAGCATTTTTGGCCGGTGTAAACCAAATCTCGATGAGTTTTTCAACGCCTTCGAAAAATTGCTCATTATTCTCACTACTAGATATTATTTCCGTTTCAGCCATGGCTTGTACTCTTATTTATATTTATTTTAAAAATATATTTGAGTTAAATTGAGATTAATTATGATACACTGCGACTTGACTGACACACAAACGCAACGAATAGAAGTTGGAAGTTGACTGATGGGTTGAATAAAATGAAACAAAATTATTGGCAAAATAGGGTCAAAAGAAGAGACGGACGTATCACATCTCTTTCTAGCAAAGCGAGCGAGTCGGCGCGCGGCCGCGTTGTGTTCCGAAGCACGCAGCTATAAAATGTAATTGTTGGTCTTGGTCGATTGTCACTCTCGATACATTTTGATTGCGTTTTATTTTAACTTTTAATGAACCATAACAAAGTTTTAGTTACCGATACCAGTGGAAATTTTTATACCAGTTATTGACCAATTTAATATTCTTTGTATTTAATGAAATATTCCAAAATAGTATCATTCAAGTAATCTGTTCCAAAACCATTGACAAAACAGTGAAGAAACACTAACTTGCTCATAAAAACAACTGCATTTAATTTTATTACCAGAATCTGGGTACAATTTCCAAGTAAATAAAATTCCATTTCTTAGGACTTGAACCTTATGGCATATTAATTAAACCTCTTTGTTTTCTCAATAATACAGCTATACAATTTTATAACTTTAAGTCAAAATTATAACTCAATGAAGTACTTATTAACTTAAGTGTACTTTTTAAAACATTTAAAATGCAGGCAAATCAAATTCTCCTGAAACATGAAACCCATATGAGGCAAATCTTTGGGATTTTTTTAAAGTTGTAAAATTTTAATATTCATTGGCAACATTTTATACAAAGGTTAAAACTTAAAAGTTGTCCTAAACTAAACACAGCCAGCATTCTGGCCATGGGAACCTTCTCAGTCGGCAATGACGCGGAGGATTTTTTAAACGATATTTTGTAATGTTAATATTTTTAGTCAGTAATTATGTATATTTTGTATGTTGTCTAAACCAATTGATAAAAATAAATATGCCTCAATTATATAAAACTGGAATTAAAATAATAGATACAATAATGAAAAAAATGGAAATTTAGAAATTTTATAAATAATAAAAAAAACAAGCAAAAAAACTAAATAATAGTACAAATCAAGGGTATGTAACGAAATCAATTATTTGTCATAAGAATTCAAATGAGGCAACTAAACTATGTAATCTTCCATCCTCTACTTTTTTTATAGGTTTGAATTTAGGGTTTGAGACTGGGATATTTGGTGGAGTGTCATATTCCTTTTCATCTTCATAAAAATCTTCAATATTGGGCTCTAGATCTTTTTTAGTAAAAGATAAAGTACTGCTTGGAGGTCGTTTTTCTTTTTTAGATTTTAAATCTCCTACACTTGCATTTAATTCTATGAGATTTTTGTACATTTTATCATTAAAATGAAAGTTTAATTTCTTGGTCACCTGAAAAAAAGGATGAGGTTGTAAGAAAGAGTGTAATGATAGTTCCATATAGCTACAGACTACCGATAGCAAATAGTTCCAAGTTTGAATTTTATTACAACAGGTTCCGTAGTTCATATTGGTTTAAATAGCATAGATTTGAAGTGTGAAACATGCTTTTTACCAGTGCAGTTAGACTAAAAAGGCTGGTTTACATTGGCAAGCAACAGTGGCGAGTGGAGGTACAGTGGCGAGTATTTCGAATCTGGACAGTGACTGTTTACACTACGGCCAGGCAAGTGTCTTTCCTCTAGCAAAATGGACGAGTCTCGTAAAAAAATATGTCTGATGAAATACGAATGATCGCCACAACATCTATGTCCCTGCATGTGAAATCTGTAATATCTCCCAAAATATTCATTTAAATTACATGCTGTAAGCGGTCATATTAATCTATATTAAATGCACAATTTATTTAGGGTACTGTGTGCATTGTGGTGACCTCGGACCATTTTCCCGCCATTTCTTTAGATAAAGGAACAAGCTATGAATTAAACAACACGTCTCGAAGCCGCTCACTTATGCACTGTACTAAATTTTACTGTTTACACTACGCCAGTGGCGAGTCAAGTGTGGGGCGGGGGGGATCACTGTACATAAAATAGAAAGCCATTCTATTTAGATCCACTTGCAAGCCAAGTTGACTCGCTACTGTCTGATTGGTTTACACCACTGTCCTTGTTCACTGTACTTGGCTACTGTACTAAAAGCTTGACCAATGTAAACCAGCCATAATGGACCGTGGACAGACTGGACAGTCTTATTAAAAATAATTATAATAAATATGTGCTATTATCTGTCTAAACAATTAAAAATATTAGTTTGCGAACCTGCATATAAATAAGGAATAGTTATTGTAATTCAATTTAAATACAAATTTGGCGCGATTTATGATGAAGAACATGATTAAGAATTATTTAGTAAACATAGAATAGGTACCTTCGCGCTCAACTGCCCCTTATCTGTATTAAAATCTTCAGTCGAAAGAGGTGGTGGTATGGATTTTTTTACATCGGCTAAGTAACTTGCCATAGCTTCGCTAGAACATAATGACGGCTGAGTTAATTCATTTTCCTTTTCTGAACACCGTGTTTTTATAGTTGAGTATGATGAACTTGCTGCGACCGTATCGTGGACGACATTCTTCTTCGAAGACGGAGCAACTTTGAGTTCATAGTTCCGAAGAAGTGTTTTCTTTACCTTCAAGTCAGATGCAGCTTTCTTTCTATTCATGATAATCTAAAATAAATAGGACAAGTTCAAATAAAACTAGTATTTGTTTACAATAAAATTCAAGAGTTCAAAACAAAACTTGTTTGACAACTTTTGACGTTTAATTTGAACGTCGTAATTTACTTTTTTTCGCTATATTGCTACAGTACTTTTTGCCTTACATTTCATTTGATTTATACAAAAGTTTATCTAAATCTTGATAAAAATAAAAACAACCGCTGTAAACCATCAGTGAAGTATTTAAGGCATAGTTTAATTCAAACGGATTGTTTCACAGATTTTTGAACTTCTCGTTAGTATTTTATGTTTCCGAACGATTTCTATTCTTATTCTTCTTCTTTTAAAAACGTGGCTCCCTCCATCGATATTGATCGATGATTCGCCAATGTCAAGGTAATGCTTGATTAGTTGATAGTCCCGCACAGAAGAACTGGTTATTCCTAACTAGCTTCAGGTGCAGGGCAAGAAACGTTGTTCGGTACGTGAGTATCTGGGAACCCGATTTTTGCGGAGCGCCAGAGGCAACCTAAAAAGCTACCAGCCATGCGCTCAGCAAAAATCGAACTCCGAAAGATTTCTATTAATAGTGTCATTTTCCAGGTAGGTACCTACCTACTTATCTGTCACTGTCACTGACACCAATTACCAATACGTCAAAAAAGTAATAACGTCGACGGCCATACGATTTGATACGATACGACGAGTATTTGGATATTCCTATTTAAATTATCACGAATTTTACATGATTAAAATTGGTTTATCAAACAAAATCGAGTGAAGTTTAACTACATAAAAATATACTGAATAGTAGGCAAGAGTTTAAAGTTTCACTCAAACTTTACCTAACTCCGCAATGTCAACTATCAATATTGAATTTTCTGTAAGTGCCCTCTTCCATGAATTTAGGATAGGATGATATCAGTGTAGTACATGTTTTTTTAGATTAGAATGTGCTTGCAGAACCCCGACAGTTTACCGGTTGACAAGTTAACACTATCAGTGACTAATGCCGGCGTTGTTCAACAAATTAAAGCTCTGGTAAGTTTTCTACTATTTTACTACAGTATTGTGCAATAGGATTCTTTTTTGTGTAATTATTGCGATTCTTTTATATTATATTATTTATGCTTGGAACAATTCCGTATCTTATCCCTTAGCGAGGTACGACTTTCCTTGAATGTCCATTGATTTTAGCATATTTACTTTAGTGAACTCGATCTAAGGATGTTGACTATGTTGTATCAGTAATCTAGTAGCTATAGTATAAGCTCTGCTTGGTGTGATACTAGGCAGTGATGTGTAGAAAGTTCCTAACATGTCTTCTGTAATAATTAAAATGAATTGGCATTAATTTGTCTCTCTAAAACATGAGAATGGGTCTACAAATTTTTGTTCTTAACATTTTTGTGTAAGTTCTTTAGTCGGGACAGCTAGTAATTATTTAAAAATAAAATTCCAGGATCCATACTGGGTGGAGAAACGTGAGATGACAATATATGAGCGGCCACCTTCCGGCAAATATATTCTGGGTGCAATTGACGCCTGGAAGGTTAAGATGGAAGGATATATCGAAGATATGAAGTGGTTGCTACGTTTAGAACATTACAGGTTAATTTTGATTTCGACTTATTTAAGAGAGGGGCTCATGGTCTAGTGGTAACCAAGTAGGTTAACACATTGCAAAGGTAAAGCAACATCTAGCCAGGCCAGTCTTAGGATGGGTGACCATTTCTTAAGACATTTGTTAGATATGTAGGTAGGTCGGTAATAAAATTGTGTGGAGCGTCGTGCGTCAGTTAAACTAGCTAGTATGTTGCACACTGATTTATTGAAGTAACGGCGCTGGGTCGCAGCCCAGCTATATACATAACATCCCTTCCCCTTAATTTCTAACACACTATACTAGATAAAACAATATTGGTTATTCTAAGTACACCTAGTTAAGTACTATTTTTTTCTTAGAACTAATCTATTTCTATAGTAGATATTGGTGAGCTCTCATCGGACCCCTCACTGCTGTTTTGGGTCTCTGTAGGGGTGGCAAAGAGGGGACTCATTGCTCTTCTTCTTAGAACGTCGGTATATGGTGGAGTCCTCGGGTTAGCTAGTGACCATCCTTGTGTGGTCTCCAAGTTCTCCGCCGGCGCCGCGGGGGCACTCGCGGACGACGTAGGGGTTGCAGGGTTTAGTGCTTCCGGTTCAGAGTTCCCTTCTCCTTCAGGAGTTGTTAAATCCGGCGGTACGTCCGAGTCCCCGTCGTCCTCCACATCCGGTGGAGAGTACAACCCTCCTCTTATTTGGTCAATATGCCTAGTGACGTCCCTCTGTTCCCGTGGAATATATATCAGGTACATACGGTTGCCAATTTTCTTTTTTATAATTCCTTCAATCCAACACATCTTGTTATTTACATATTTCGTAAGCCAAACCGGTTCTTCGTTTTCGAACTGCCTCCTGTTTTCCACGATAATATTTAGCCTGTAAAAACTGATTTTGTTCGATGGTTCGAGTTAGGTCTGTGGACGAAGGCGGTGCGGAGGTGGGATTCAATAAGTCTAACCGCGAACGTAACGTACGTCCAAAAACTACCTCCGCGAGCGACTTCCCAGTGGTACTATTTTTAGAGTTCCTGTAGTCAAATAACAATTTGGATATCTTGTCATTAATAAATTTCTTGATTAAGCCCTCTAAAATTATCCCCTTAAGCCCCTTTTTTATAATTTTTACAAAACCCTCAGCTTGATCATTACTTATTGGGTACGCCAAAAATAATTGCAGTTGCCTCCTTTTGGATTTGGGCGTAGTTTTTCTCCACTGATGACAACGTACGTGAAGCGTATGCTAATGGCCTCTAACCCGTCATCGCTAACCTGTGATAACACAGCACCTAAACCTGTCGGCGACGCATCGACGGTTAAAATTAATTTCGCGCTCGGGTTAAAATGTGCTAATGTTTTATCGGATGCGAGAATTTTTTTTATTCGTTCGAATGCGTCACTATGCGTACGAGTCCATTCCCACTTTGTACCTTTCGTCAATAACTTGTATAGCGGGTTTAATACAGATGACGCGTCCGGCACAAAGTCCCGATAGTAATTAGTGAGACCCAGAAACGACTGCAACTGTGACACATTCTTTGGCCGCGTGGCCTGTAATATATCCTTTACTTTATCGGGTGATTTCTAAGTCCATGTTTGTCAATAACATGGCCGAGATATAAAATCTCATCCTTAAAAAACTCACACTTACTCATCTGTAGTGTCAACCCGGCGTCGTCTAGTCGACGTAGTGCCGAGATGAGTCTCCGCGTATGTTGGTCCGTATTTTCCCCTGTTATGAGAATATCATCCAACAGGAAGATAATCCCGTCGATGCCGGCGAGCACGCATTCCATTGCTCGTTGAAAAATTGAAGGCGAGCTACTTCTACCAAAAATCAAGCGGGAATAGCAAAAGAGACCGCGATTTGTATTAATACAGGTAAATTGGAATTCATATTCGTAGTTATATGCCATTGACAAATCGAGTTTACTAAATTGTACCCCCCCGTGTAGCTTTGCTAATAACTCGTTAACGGTCGGTAAGGGATACTGGTCGACAATCAGCTGTTTATTGATTGTGCCCGAATAATCCGCACATATTCAGATACTACCGTCTTTTTTTAAAACAGGTACAATAGGCGAAGCGTACTCAGAATGTGGGACGGACTTCAATATTCCCAATGACAACAATCGGTCGAGCTCCTTATCAATTTTATCTTTCAGCGCGTAGGGTACAGGTCGTGCTTTGAAAAAAATCGGTTTAGCATCCGGTTTTAATTGTAATTTTATTTTGTACCTATTAAAAGAGTCTAGATCATTTGAGAACACTTTTGGGAACATTTTTGCAAGCTTTTCACCCATATTGCTATTGGACTCGCACCCTACCTGCCCTTGACTGCGCAGTCGGCGCCGGCGCCGCAGGTGCAAGCTCGAGATCGAACTCACGAATAAAATCGCGACCCAGCAACGACGGCCCGCCTGCGCCCACCACGTATACGTCCAGTGTGTGCGTACGTCCCAGATATGATATGGGTAATAAAACTACTCCGATTGTTTGGATGTTCTCCCCGGTATAACTAAATAATTTTTTGTTGGTGAGCGATAACGGTAATCGCCCAAACTTTGCTTTATAAGTATTTATTGAAATAACGCTCACTGCCGAGCCACTATCGATTTCGAACTCTAAAGCTAGACCACTGATCATTACCCGTTCTGTTATAGGTTTCCCTTTTACGCATCTAATCCGTCGTCCACAGTACCGTCCTCCACGTAATTCACTTTACCCTCATTAGTGCACATTTTACGAAGATGTCCCTTTTCGTTGCATTTTTTGCACTTATAGTTTTTATAACGGCATTGACTAGATTTGTGATTAGTGAATCCACACACGCTGCATTTTTGCGCCTTGCGGGCCGCCTTGCGGGCACAGCGCACGCTTTCTGCCAAGTCTATGGCTTTCGCGAGAGTCAGCTCCCGCTGGTTCTGCACGAACAGCTTGTCCCGTTCACGTTCTGCTACCATGCCTATATAATAAACTTATCGAGCAAGGCTTCTTCTAAATTCTTGAATGCTAAGTGAGTCGCTAATCCTCTAATCCTAGCAGCCCATTGAGTGTGCGCTTCTCCTGGTCGCTGTGTTGCCGCATAGAAGATAGACTTCTCCGCAAATCCGAACCTTTAGGTGTGAAGTGATCATCTAGGAGCTTCAATATAGCCTCGTAGCCCAATTCTTCAACCTTGTTCGGTAACGCCAGGTCACTAGCAAGTTTGAACGTGGATTCGCTCAAGGACGTTAGCAATATCGCCCTTCGCTTGATAGTTGCTTTGTCTGTCTCGGTGGTTATATCGTTAGCGATAAACCACTGCTTCAACTGCGACTTGAAATTGTCCCATTGTTGAGACTGGTGGTCGAGAGTAAACGGAGAGAATCCCGTAAACAGCTCCCGATGTAGACATTTTTTTCCCACACGTAGTTCGTGTCTCGTCGCCGATGTTAGATATCTAGGTAGGTCGGTAATAATATTGTGTGGAGCGTCGCGCGTCAGTTAAACTAGCTAGTATGTTGCACACTGATTTATTGAAGTAACGGCGCTGGGTCGCAGCCCAGCTACCTAGCTATGCATATACATAACAACATTGAGACCCTCCCTGCCACGGAGAGCATGTTTAGCCACCCCGGTTGTCATACGACCATCTATGGCAGTCATTACGGGTACCTACTACAGAAGTGCGTATGTGAAGTCAGTGTGAAATTATTCCTTTGTGAACTGTAAAAGACAAAAGACCTCTGCAGTTACTGCAGACACTGCGATGCAGTAAATTGTAGCCTGACACATTCGACTATTCGACATTCGAGACCACTTAGACTTGCGGATGAGATTGTCTTGTGTTTCTGAGGCCTTCTTTATACCCAGAAAGGTAAACAAATAATTAAAAAGCTATCATAAGTTATACTGTTACAGATTTTGGAGCACAATAATCCACCACTCACAATGTATGGACGCGTTAGTGTCATTCCTACAAGAGGCAACGCCACCATACTTACCATCGCACGAATGTAAAGATGTTGAAAAAATATATGGAGAAATCAGAAGACTAGTGTTAATAGTGTTCTGTAGATTAGTTACTAATAAGGAGAGTAAGGTAATTACATTTTAAAAATATTTATAGAAATCAATTTTGGCTACTATAAGGCTAAGTTCACAAGTAACGCATGTTAACTTGCGTCAACGTATGATCTTAAAAGAAAGTGTGGAATGGAAGAGGCTATCAATATTTGCAAACTCTCTTAAATGCGTAAACAATAAACATTATGATTACCTATGCAAATTAATAAAAAATCAAATAAATTGGTGTGATCACAATGAAAGTATGTGCTCAAAGAAAGGCAACAAGAAATTACATTATTTGTTCTAAATTTTCTTTGAGCAATTTTCTTGATTGGTTTAGATAAATATCAGAAAATCTAAACGCGCGATTTATACACCGGCATCATAATTTTGCCATCAGTTCATAGCTTAATAGTCAAGTCCTATGAGACGAGTAACTCCCAAAAAATCTTGTTTTGATCACTTTCCATTTATTACAGACACAATACATGAGTAAAGTATACATGGCAGATTTGTTGTACAACAAGTTTATATTCACTGTGCCTATAATATGGGACCTGTGTTTGACATATGGTGTGGATAACGGCAGACATGTGGCCCGGATATTGAACTGTGTGTTTACATTGCAACCGCAGTACGAACGTGATGTTGTTGCTGCTCTGGTGTTTGTTAAAGAGGTATTTTTCTTACATATCTACGTTATAATGTGAATATGTTATGTGTAAATGACAATTGAACAGACCACCAAATATTTTTAAACTAAATGAAGCTTGTAGTCAACTTTTCTCAAGTAACTTCGTTAGTCCCAGGTGGTTATTATCGCTTCTGGGAACCTTTATAGTAAACCTTTGTAGTAAAAAAAACTTCTTAAAGAGCTGTCATGTAATTCTTGGCCCTCTTTGTTTGGTATTCTGTCACTTAACCTCTTAAGGCAATACTATTTTCTTGTTTTACTTTCTATTGAAGTAATAGCAACACCTTTCATTAGGAGGAAAGAGGCGGCGAGGGGAGGCGGGTTGAGAGTGTATACAAATCTAAAAAGTCCCTGACTTTTAATATCTTCACAGGCCTTCAAATATATAATATTACAAGTCAACAAGGATTACGACAGCGAGGAACCACCGAATTTGCCGGAAACTTTCAAAGGCTTCACAGAAATAAGACGACCGTCCACCTCGAAGACTCAGGACAAACTGACATTCGGTGTGTTGAGAGACTTGGTTATACACCTGCTGGACACGGCTATGACTATGAGAATATTTATACAAGTATATCCGAAGGCGGTAGAAGTGTTTAGACAATCTAATTTTATTATTAGGTGAGTGCAAACTCTACCTTAATTGAAATTGATCCCTTGCCCTTTCCTATTTATGTTAAGAAATAGTGACTTATAATGACTCATCTCATCATTGTCACTCAGCTTAGCCACGTCCCTTGACCAATCAGATCATTATAGAAAGCCGTATTCACATTGTTACCTCTACATACAACTCGAAATACTTCCGAGTGCTAACCAGCAATGGACTTCGCAGTCGCGGATTAAAAAAAAAGCGAGAAAAATTCTACAAACACTATGGACGCGAAATTTGTCAATTTTAAATATGAATACTTGAGCAATTTTTTAAAACCAAACTCAATTCGTATTTCATAGTACCCAACTATTATTATTTTATCACTATCGCTTCTTTCCGTATGTATGCTTAGATCTTTAAAACTACGCAACGGATTTTGATGCGGTTTTCACCAATGCATCAGTGGTTCTCGAGGAAGGTTTTTGTGGATATAATTTGTCAAGTAGACGAAGCCGTGAGCGTCCGGTAGTAATTAAAATATAATAAGTCGATTTAATTTTGACATATGTATTATGAATACACCTCGTCTTCAATATGCAGTTGCACAGATGAGTTTTTTTTTAAATGAATCATGGCTTTGTGAAAATCTTGATATTAAATAAAAATACTACCTATGTCTACATATTCCACGATACCTGTTACAAGTATATCGTATTGTTCCAGTATAGTTCAACTCTATGAGTACGGTATACCACTTATGTATAACAAACTGGAAGAGACAGGCGACCAGACGAGCATACAGTTTACGGAGGTAGGAGGACACATAGACACGGCTAGAGCGGAACTTGTGGATGTGTTTAGAGAAGCACTTGCTGTGTACAAGGACAAAATATTTAGTGGCGAGTAAGTGACATTCGAATACTAGCTAATAACTGCGGCTCTACACACGTGATATAAAGTTTCTCGTTATCAATTCCCACACACCCATAATTTGCCAGTATTTTTAGTCCCACGTAATAGGGGGCAAGCTTATTGCCGTGACTGGGCACACATATAATGGGTTATGTCCGAAAAAAATTAATAAAAGTAGCAGCTATATTGAAATTAAAAAATTGAAACCCGTTCCCTGTGCCAGCTGCTGTGGCACAGCCAATTAAAGTCCTGGGCGTCTCGGACTGGTAGTCGGGTTCAATTCCCATAGGAACATATTACCGGATGAAAGTAGCCCAAAGCACTCAGGGATAATGTAACTACATACTTGTGAAAGAATTATCAATATCGGTGCTGAAGTTTTGGAGTCTAATGTATGTAAACAAAGAAACAATAAAATATTTCCTCTTTATAATACTTCAAAAAAAGGAGAAGGTTCTCAATTCTTCCTATTTATTTAATGATCTTCCCGATTGGTCCCAGTTTAATTAGGTCTGTCCGACAATAATTTAGTCGGTTTTTTTGTCAATGTTGGTAGTGTTTTTTTTTAACCCTGTTATTTATCTGTAGGGTTAGTATAGAGAGTCACGTGGAAGACTACTTGGCTGTGATGATGGACGGCCTCTCGGAGAAGCTGCTCATCAAAGACTACCACTCTTGTTACCCTGTGCATGAAGATGTTGACTTGCTGCGGCAGGCTTACCCTAATATGTATCCTTTTATAGTTGACTAGCAACTTCGCCCGCTTGACAAATTATATACTAAAACCTTCCTTTTGAATTACTCTAAATATTAAAAAAAACCGTATGAAAATCCGTTGCCTAGTTTTAAAGTATTAAGCATACATAGGGACAGACAGACAGCGGGAAGCGACTTTGTTTTTTCTATCTGTAACTAGTACGGTGTCTTGCGCGGTGCTTCACGACGCACCACGCCATAGGTTTTGGCCTATAACTTTTGACCCCTTAGTGCTAGGTCAAATTTTCGATTTTTTGGCTTGCCTCCAGATCGAGGGCTATCCATAGAAGGGTCAACCATCATTGGAGCATAAGCAGTTCTTGAGAGCTAAGGGGGGACCAAAATTACATTCACCATTTCTATCTACGAGTATCTATGATAAGATAGCACAAATTTTTTCTTTCTCATATTTCCATGGCAACTAATTGCTGGGTATAATAATTTTAATTCAAACTAGTTGATGGCCACGGCTTTTCCCGCGTTATATAGTTTTCTAGTTCCCAATTCTATGGGAACACATTCCCGGGATAAAGAGTAGCCTAAGTTACTTTATAATATCATCTATCCACCAGTATAAGATTAAAATCGGTCCAGACAAATCCGACACACACACAAACAAAACAAATAAAATTAGATTGTTTTTAAATGTAAGTACTTTCATACGTATATACTTTCATAGTGTATTTAGTGAATACAAATATTTCATCTGGCCCGAGAAACGAACCCGGGTCAACTAATATCCTCTTAAGAAAATAAATCATCGTAATATTCCTAAACCCCAACCCAGTGATACAGTCAAAACAGATTTCATTCTTCAAGCAATATATTCAAACTTAGACGAACCAATCACAGAAACAGCTCCGTCGACGGCGACAGGGTTCATGAACGGACATACAGAACCCACATTACCCCCGAAGGAGGCGGAAATACCCGACAATATACGAGAGGAGTCGTTGATTAGCGAAGTTAAAGACATATTGCCACATTTAGGGGATGGTTTTATTTTGAAATGCTTGCAACATTACGGGTTTAATGCGGAAAGAGTTATTAATAGTTTATTGGAGGGGAATTTAGCGGAGCCTTTGACAGGTGAGTTTGAGTGAAACAAGTTTGATATACCTCGAGATACTGGTACGGAACTCCTCATGTGCGAGTCCGACGCGCACTTGCCTGGTTTCTTATAGTTCACGATGGAATCCTAGACAAAAAATGTTTTTTTTAATTTCAGGATTAGACCAATCTCTACCAATCATCCCTGAGGATGTGTTAGACCAGAAATTCTTGGAAACGGGCATCCAAAGGTTGAATGTCTTCGATGGTGATCAGTTCGACATCATGACCAGAGATGATGTGGACCTTAGCAAGATCCACGTTGGTAAGAGGAAGTCCAAGTATAAGGATCTTAAGGATATGCTCGATGATAAGACGGATGTGATGAGAGATGATATCTATAGTAAATACAAGTGAGTATATTTATTAATTCACCTTGAAATACCTTGAATACGCCTTGAAGTTAAATAAATATAAATAAATAAATATGTTAGGACAATTCACACAACGCCATCTAGTCTTCACACAAAGTTTGTCCCGACCGGGAATCGAACCCGAGACTCCGTCGTCGAAAGCGGATGCACTACCGACCATGACACCGAAGCAGTCCACTAAGCCTTTTCCTAAGAATCAAAGAATCAATTTCGTTTATTCAGTTTAGGCACATAAAGAGCACATATGAATGTCAAAATTTTACAATTTTATGTCAAGCAATATTATAAAGATACTGAATTAAGTACATAAATAACCATTTGAAAATGATTTTTACGCTGGTTCGGTAAGTTGTTTCTACTGAGGAGATGCCAGTAAGAAACTCAAGTAGATTATCCATTTTCTTTTCATTTCCTAGGGGTTGGGTCGGCTTTCCAGTCTAACTGCGATGAGGTTGAATTTCGAAATTTTCCGTGAAGCGACTGCATCTGACCTCCACAATCCATTAGCAATATCAAAGTTCTGCAGGCTACCCGTAACGAATGCCATAGATGTTCATATGGCAACCGAGACCGACGGCATCAAATATTTGACTGAGCGAGCGAAGCGTCTGCATTTCCAGACTGGACAATTTTGGTTTTGTTTGTCTGTCTGTGTGTTTCGGACTAGCAGCCACAGTTTTTATCGGATCTCTACGAAACTTGGCACAATTAGTGTTTCTTGATTTAAACCGATTCTTAATCTTGAGCTTTTTTGGGCTGATTTGCTGGACATAGGTCTCCTCTAAAGAAGGGGCCTTTTTTCAGCAGTGGGTGACAAATAAGCAGAGATGATGATGAAAGATATTGATTGGGGGATAACGCCCAAATAAAGTTTCCAACCGACTTCCAATAAAGGAGGTTTTTTTTTTACTTCATATCTTCAGACTGGGATTTTAAATTGTAAGCTGCTACTTCCCAAGTGGTCCCATTTCAATTTGGTCCCATTCCGACAACTATTTGGTCCCATTTCAATTTGGTCCCATTCCGACAACAATTTGGTCCCATTTCGACAACTATTTGGTCCCATTTCAATTTGGTCCCATTCCGACAACTGTTTGGTCCCATTCCGACAACTATTTGGTCCTATTTCAATTTGGTACCATTCCGATAACTATTTGGTCCCATTTCAATTTGGTCCCATTCCGACAACTATTTGGTCCCATTTCAATTTGGTCCCATTCCGACGACTGTTTGGTCCCATTCAATTTGGTCCCATTCCGACAACTGTTTGGTCCCATTTCAATTTGGTCCCGTTCCGACAACTATTTGGTCCTGTTTCGGTAGTTTGAAGTCGGTTGCTGTGTCAATTTTTAAATTTTTGACGTGTATTTTAAATGTCCGATGCTAGTCCGAGACGCCCAGGACTTTAATTGGCTGTGTCATAGCGGCTGGCACATAAGATTTTATTGCCTTTCATCAGCATTTCATCGCACGGCAACGGGTTTCAAATGTTTTTTCAAAATTACAATATACCTGCTACTTTTTCTTAAATTCATTCGGCCATTTTGGACATAACCCATTATAAATGTGCCCGGTGACGGCAATAGGCTTGCCCCCTATTACGTGGGTGTGTAATGCACCTCTGCCTACCCCTTCGGAGATAAAGGCGTGATATGTGTGTGTGTGTGTATTTTAAATGTTTGCGAGGTGTAGACCTGTTTACCCACTAGTATATCGTGTTCTGACACATAATTGAACATTTCCAGTTTGGTCTGCGACGAGGTGGACATGTACTCGGACGAGTACGACGACACGTACGACTCGGAGGCCCCCCCACCCGCCGCGGACGCGCCCGACGACTCGCGCCGCCTACTCGAGACTCCGCGGGTGTTGAGGAACAACAGGAGGGCGGAACTAGAGGTCGGTTTCTTTAGCTATAACTCTCATGTCGAAAAATTACAATTACTTATATAATTGACATCAGTCAAAAGTTGACATAAAAGGCCTATTGAATGACATTTTAGAAATCTGCCACGTCGTAATTATAAAATTTCATGTTGGGTATAGTTTGAGAGTTATTGGTATGCTGAGTAAGAATTACGTGTCCATTTTGCAATCCAATATGGCAGCTGCGGCGTAGCTATATCATTTCATGTTGGGTATCGTTTATAGAGTTGTTTGGTGTGCTCAGTATGAATGTCTTGTAATGAAATGAAATTATAAACTTTGGAAATGTATTCGGGATATTTACCATGTATATTGTTGTCGAGTTTCCGATATCCCGAATACATTTCCAAAGTTTATAATAATAACGACCATGGGAGTTAAAATAACTATATTGAAATGAAATTATTTATTTATTTGTATAGGTCATTAAATAGTTCTTACAAACGTCAGTAAGTACTTAAAACTAGGTCGCCACCTGCTTCGCGGCAGCATATTAGAGCGCAGCAAGCATCACATATATTTGTGGTTTTTTTTTTTTTAATTTTGAGGGCCAAAATTGAAAATTCGGGCTCCGTTAGAATGATGTCAGTTAAATCTAGTTTAATTTGATATATAAATTGTTGAAATTGGTAAAGTATTGACAGAGATCTCGCATAAGAAAGGATTGAACCTTCTTGCACCATGAGAGCTTCGCTCGCTACGCTCTAATAAAACATGTATTGCCAGATTCGCAAAGCAATAGGTAGAACCGAGAGAAAGAACCTGGCAATAAAACTCACGGTCACTCTTTTACTATAACTGACAGGTAAATTACACATTTTCTTAAGACTAAATGTGGACGAATGTACAATGTACATTCTGCAATCCAATATGGCCACTGCACTTTAGCTGTAAAAATTATGGTCGCGTTAGTTACCTTTCAGGAGGGAGTGCTCTGACCACCTGAGCTACAAAAATGGAAAAAAATACCTCGAAATTGCGATCCATTATTGAAATCAGAGCGACGAGAATTTTTGTAAGCCATTTGCATAAACGAATGTTATCGAGTTACGAAGTTGATCACACCGTGGAAAGTATAGCTGTAATGATTGTTGTGAGCAAAAATGTCGATAAAGAATGGTGTTTAACAATAACTGCGCAACCTATTTCTACAATGAATACGAGGCAATATAATACAATGAAAACGTTTTTTGAGACATTTGCCGGAGTTCGTCTTCTGTCGGCAGTAAGGTTAATTAAAGACCTATATTAGGTAGATAGGGGGAACACTATTAATTATTAAGTACTTTAGGAAATATCAAAACATGTTATTTCCATATGACAGGAGGAGTCAGAAGAAGAATCAGAGACGGAGGAGCCTTCCACCAGCAACAGTGGGAAGAACAAGCCGGACTTCTGTAGCAACCCTGAGGAGATACGGGCTCGACGGGAGGCTAACTATAGCGCCAGGAGGGGCAGGGGACATCGACCTGCACCTCTACCTAGGTATGTAAGAACAAGCCGGACTTCTGTAGCAACCCTGAGGAGATACGGGCTCGACGGGAGGCTAACTATAGCGCCAGGAGGGGCAGGGGACATCGACCTGCACCTCTACCTAGGTATGTAAGAACAAGCCGGACTTCTGTAGCAACCCTGAGGAGATACGGGCTCGACGGGAGGCTAACTATAGCGCCAGGAGGGGCAGGGGACATCGACCTGCACCTCTACCTAGGTATGTAAGAACAAGCCGGACTTCTGTAGCAACCCTGAGGAGATACGGGCTCGACGGGAGGCTAACTATAGCGCCAGGAGGGGCAGGGGACATCGACCTGCACCTCTACCTAGGTATGTAAGAACAAGCCGGACTTCTGTAGCAACCCTGAGGAGATACGGGCTCGACGGGAGGCTAACTATAGCGCCAGGAGGGGCAGGGGACATCGACCTGCACCTCTACCTAGGTATGTAAGAACAAGCCGGACTTCTGTAGCAACCCTGAGTAGATACGGGCTCGACGGGAGGCTAACTAGAGCGCCAGGAGGGGCAGGGGACATCGACCTGCACCTCTACCTAGGTATGTAAGAACAAGCCGGACTTCTGTAGCAACCCTGAGGAGATACGGGCTCGACGGGAGGCTAACTATAGCGCCAGGAGGGGCAGGGGACATCGACCTGCACCTCTACCTAGGTATGTAAGAACAAGCCGGACTTCTGTAGCAACCCTGAGGAGATACGGGCTCGACGGGAGGCTAACTATAGCGCCAGGAGGGGCAGGGGACATCGACCTGCACCTCTACCTAGGTATGTAAGAACAAGCCGGACTTCTGTAGCAACCCTGAGGAGATACGGGCTCGACGGGAGGCTAACTATAGCGCCAGGAGGGGCAGGGGACATCGACCTGCACCTCTACCTAGGTATGTAAGAACAAGCCGGACTTCTGTAGCAACCCTGAGGAGATACGGGCTCGACGGGAGGCTAACTATAGCGCCAGGAGGGGCAGGGGACATCGACCTGCACCTCTACCTAGGTATGTAAGAACAAGCCGGACTTCTGTAGCAACCCTGAGGAGATACGGGCTCGACGGGAGGCTAACTATAGCGCCAGGAGGGGCAGGGGACATCGACCTGCACCTCTACCTAGGTATGTAAGAACAAGCCGGACTTCTGTAGCAACCCTGAGGAGATACGGGCTCGACGGGAGGCTAACTATAGCGCCAGGAGGGGCAGGGGACATCGACCTGCACCTCTACCTAGGTATGTACGAACAAGCCGGACTTCTGTAGCAACCCTGAGGAGATACGGGCTCGACGGGAGGCTAACTATAGCGCCAGGAGGGGCAGGGGACATCGACCTGCACCTCTACCTAGGTATGTACGAACAAGCCGGACTTCTGTAGCAACCCTGAGGAGATACGGGCTCGACGGGAGGCTCAAAAGGCAGCAGAATTCGGTGGTTGAATTTGAATAAATGATTATACATATTTTTAATTCCCTATTATAATCGCTGTCGTCTGTATTAGACACAAGTATTCATGAAATGTTGAGTACTAATTGTTTATCACTCACGAAACTCGTAACGACAGTTCTCGTCGACCAACTTACGACCAACTACTGCGTGTGAGTTATAAGAACAGAGATAATAATCGCTCGTTATCGCAATGTAACTCAGTAACGGTCCGCCACTTGACAAAAAAATTGACATCTCGATGTCTCGTACTTTCCTAGTTGTCCTTCGAAATTATGCATTAATATATCTGTTCTCCCCTAGGACTTCTGACGTCATCGGCAAACCCAAAGGCCAGGGTCAAGAGAAAGAAGTATTAAATAACAGAGATCGCAAAGAGAAGAACAAGTCCGCCAGAGGGAACCACAGTAGGAGACAAGGGGCCCAGTGGAAAAGGAGTCAGGGGATGATGCCGTCATAGTATATACCTACTTTTTTCCACTTCTTAACTGACTTAAAAAAACGGCCTAGTGCGAGTCGGACTCACGCACAAAGGGTTCCGCATCAAAACGACAAAAAAAAAACACGTTTGTTGAATGGGAGCCCTCTTAAATATTTATTATATTTTTTAGTATTATTGTTATAGAGGTAACAGAAATACATTATCTTTGGAAATTTCAACATGAGTTAATGAGATACTGCCCAAGACAGACGGACGGACAGCGATGTCTCAGTAATGGGTTCCTGGAAACCTAAATAAAGGAGGATTTTTATTTTTGTTGCCTCGTAGTCATAACTTAGGACTGAATTAACCGACTGAAAATTATTTCTAGCGGTCCCATTTCAATTTGGTCCCATACCGGTAATTTGAAGTCTGTTCAAATTATTTCATTGCTGCTCCGGTCCTTTTGGTCGAAGCTCTCGTTGTCTAGGTCCCGAGTAAGAAGATCAGAGCCTATTACCGGTAATCGGGTACTTTTATTTCTGCCAGATCCTCCTCCATTATTTGGAATCCATTGAAATGAATAGAGAATAGGAAATTGTAAAGGCAATATACCTGCTACATAATTTATTATTTATTAATAGTTATTGTCTGGACGCTCCCAGGTTTTTATACATCCGCCGGATATTGTATGAAACCATTGGGAAATTCTTTTAGTGCTTGCCAGAGACGCTCGGTAATGGACTTAAGTGCGGCCGCGGCCCAGATCCGTCGATTAAAAAATAAAAGTTATTGTATGAAATACCTGAATTATACACATTGTCAGTAACATATACATTAAGGCCCGGCGCCCATTATCGGTATCGGCACAGTCATCATAACATCATGGCAATAAAGTAGAAATTTCCATGATATATGGTCGTAGTAACAAAAATACCGCTTCGGTATGCTCGAGGCTGCTGCATCGGCAGCCTTGAGGATGCTTCAGGAGACTTCGGCATTCTTCGGTACGCTAGAGCTATGAGCACTAGATCCACCATATTAAATACAACTCAGACAACTAGATTGTAACAACTCTGAGACTGTTTTGAAGAGAAATACGATATTGAGTCGCTTCGGCAAGCTTCAGGACGGTGCGGCATGCTTAAGGACGGTGCGGCATGCTTAAGGACGGTGCGGCATGCTTAAGGACTGTGCGGCATGCTTAAGGACGGTGCGGCATGCTTAAGGACGGTGCGGCATGCTTAAGGACGGTGCGGCATGCTTAAGGACGGTGCGGCATGCTTAAGGACGGTGCGGCATGCTTAAGGACGGTGCGGCATGCTTAAGGACGGTGCGGCATGCTTAAGGACGGTGCGGCATGCTTAAGGACGGTGCGGCATGCTTAAGGACGGTGCGGCATGCTTAAGGACGGTGCGGCATGCTTAAGGACGGTGCGGCATGCTTAAGGACGGTGCGGCATGCTTAAGGACGGTGCGGCATGCTTAAGGACGGTGCGGCATGCTTAAGGACGGTGCGGCATGCTTAAGGACGGTGCGGCATGCTTAAGGACTGTGCGGCATGCTTAAGGACGGTGCGGCATGCTTAAGGACGGTGCGGCATGCTTAAGGACGGTGCGGCATGCTTAAGGACGGTGCGGCATGCTTAAGGACGGTGCGGCATGCTTAAGGACGGTGCGGCATGCTTAAGGACGCCTCCGTCATCCTTAAGAATGTTGCAGCATGCCAAAGCATAGTTTCCGACAGTGTGCGCTTGCATGTAGGGATGCCTAAGATCCCTTTCCTTGCCGATACCGATAATAGGCGCCGGGCCTTAACTAGCGACACGGTATGTTAGCTGTTTTGATGATTGTCCGTAAAATAAGATTGAAGTGTAAATTTCTAATTCCATATCAATAGATTTTCACTAAATGCATATTGTTATGAACGTATGTCGGCGGGGTGCTTAAGTAAAATTTCGCAAGGAACTCCCAATCCGTCTTCGGAGAGACACTCGGATATTATGTCTCCTTTATAATATCCTACATAATCCGGCTTATCCTTCCTACCTGCGGGAGTGGTTCTCCTACATGAACACTCCCGGTACTCCTTGTAGGTCTCACCTCATGTACCGCCTAAACCTTCTCTCCCATAAAACAGATTTCTACTCCTATTCCTTCACCGTTCATGCGGTCAGGTTGTGAAACTCTACCCCTTGATATACAAAGCTGTAAAACTCTTCCTCTCTTTAAAAGTAAAGTCAAAACACATTATCTGTCCTCTTTACCCTAGCTATAAATGCTAGTATATGTAAGTATTGTATATATAGCTCAGTATATATTTATTTATGTATATATTATAGCACCCATAGTTTATGTAGGTTTATTTATTTACTTGCACTGCACACACTTAGCCCTTTCACTCTTAGGCCTGCTGGAAGAGATTCCTTTAGGAATAAGTAGTGCCCTTGTACTATGCTCACTTTATTCTTTTGTACTTGTTTTTTTTGTTTGTGTGTATGTACAAAAATTATAAATAAATAAAAAAGTAATTTTCAACATTTTTCTCTGTTTGTCTGTTTGTCCTGGCTAGACCTACAAATGTACCAATTATTGAAAACAGTAAATTAATTTACACATACATATCACGCCTATATCCCCGCAGGGGTCGGCAGAGGTGCATTACACACCCACAATGTGCCAGTATTTTTAGTCCCACGTGCCCAGGGTGCAAGCCTATTGCCGTCACCGGGCCAAAATGGCCGAATGAAATTAATAAAAAGTAGCAGCTAAATTGTAATTATAAAAATAAAATTGAAATCCGTTGCCTTGTGATGAAATGTTGATGAAAAACAACAAAATCTTACGTGCCAGCTGCTGTAGCACAGCTAATTAAAGTCCTGGGTTTCTCGGATTATACGAGTAAATTCTACGTCATTAAAATAGCCTACTCTATTGTATTGGGGGTTTCCCCTGTAAAAATCGATATAGATGTGAAAGAAATAAAAAAAAACGAGTGTGCTCTAGACCACACGACATAAGTAAACCTTGAGAGAATGAAATTGTTTTGCTCGCACTTCTCTTTTGCCCCTACAGGAATATATACAAAACGTAACTCTCTTTTAACTGAATTATATCTCCCTCTCAACTTTCGTTAGCCTCGCACGATCACATTTCTCGTAACGCTCACGTCACACATTCATCAGCTTACTCCCTAAGTCAAGCGTGTGTAAAGCAGTTTCACTTCAATAAATAAATGTCTCATCATCATCATCATCATTCACCGAGCCTTTTCCCAACTAAAGTTGGGGTCGGCTTTCCATAAATAAATGTCTATGACAAGTCAAAATGGCCATCATGGCGCGCCTCTAGTTTAGCTTTATTTATTATTTAAAACGATTTGTGTGTGATATAAGTATGTGATTATTTAATTAAATAAGCTGTGTGTTATATATTATAGTAATATTACGTAATTTGTAACGAACCGAATTTAAACAATATTAAACGAAACATACAGACTGATTTCACTGTATTGATTTTTTTTCTGTATGTAACACAGATTTGGGAAGTTTCTCTATCTCGCATCCTGCCCGAATTTTATACTAAAATGCACCTTACGAACTGGTTATTATGAAATGTTGTTCTATCTACACAGCAAAATGTCAATGTTGTAGGTATTGCCAGAGTTGAAAATTACTATTTCATTAAGCTCCGATGTGTTCGTCAGTTGCGAGAATTATCATTTTCAGACACACATACCTACATTATGTGTACAGAAAATCACGCCTCTTACTGGGGTAGGCAGATAAGACGTATATCCATATGTAATGTTCCACGCATACTTTTTTCTCTCAACTTTCATTAATGTCTTCATACATGTAATGTGCTCGCTAATACTTTTAACCTGGACTTTATTTAACACACTGTCTGGTCGTAATGTGGTTGCATTGGTCGAACCTTAGGCCTTACTAGTTTGTCCATTCACACTCGCTTCATATATCTGTTTTGTCAATCTCCTGTCATCTATCCTCTTAAATGTCCGATGGCAGATTCCGACCTCAGGGCAACTATCTCTGTACTACGTATATATAGAGCGCTGATTACCGGTCTGAACCACTAACAACCACTCTGCACACCTGAACAATCAAACAGTCAAGGATGACGTAACGTAGTGACGCATCACTACAGCTTCCCAGATTAAGTTTGCGAGTGGCAAAAAATGGAACTAATTATTGTTTGTATACATGTAGTTAGGTTGATCTGAGATTCCGACGGAATCGGCAGGTGATTTCAGTCAATTAATTCACTGATCAAATTATCTTGACAGAGGGACACAACTGATATTATTGGCCGTAACTTAGTCGCCATCTTGAATGGCAAAGGAACTAAACTCATATAGCCAACAAACTTTTTTTACTTTGCTGACATTGACATTTTGCTGAATATAGGGTCTTTTATATCAAATACTTATTATGTTTAATACACACTATATTTGTGACACCGTATTATTCTAAATGAAAATACATATATTTATTTAAAAAAATGGTTTTATTTTGATCCTTTATACTGGTGATCTATCTTCTTTGCTCTGCAGGTGCACCACTTGTCAACAGCAAGTTGCAAGCTTGTGACTCTTATCGTTTACCTACCTATAGGTACAGACCATGGACGTACAGACTACAGACATAGGTACTTCTATGCTACGGCCGCGTAATCATCTATTGTTTTGTAAGAGAAATTCAATCATATTCTTGCTAATGCTCTCCTCACAATCCGTAATATCCCACAAAATCACGTGTTTATCCCCGAAAGGGTAGACAAGCGCTTAAACCGCCCACATTTCGACAGTCACTGTTCGTACCACGTAAAGGTGGGTACACATTTACTGGATTTCTCACATGAATCACGCCTGCTACTCAATAAGTACGCTACTTTTTAGTGTTTTCGAAAAAAAATCGAAAATCTCTTATACAACAGTAATGTTCGTCCGTGAACAACTTTCAACTCGAGAACGGTAAGAGCTAGAGACTCAGTGTTAACGCCAATCGACTAAGCATAGTCGAAAACCCCCCAAAATGAACTTGACCTTTGACTTCTGATCTCAAGGTCAAGGTCAAAACGAGGTCAAATCGAGAACGGTAATAGACACTCAAGACCAGCTGCAATCCGGAAATAGCGTTAACTCAAATTAAAAATCCTAAAAGTGGGTCCGTCAAGGGGCATAACACGACAATTTGCCGTAGACACGTCCGTTTTTGTTAACAGGTGCACCGCGTGCAGGAGAGGATAACTTTGACCACGAGCTGTTGGATGGGGTCCCTTACTACCCGCAATATACCATAGAATAAATATTTACGCATCTAATAAATGGAACTCATTTAGGTATCGAATTGAAACCGTAAAATCGCTTTCACATTAATTAAAATGCTGAATACAATTTCATGAAAGTTAGTGAAGTTTAATGTAGGACAAACTCAGATGAATTCGTGTTAGATATAAAATATGAAATGACTATAAACTGACGGTGATATTGAGTCGCGCGCGTGCCCGGAATAGTAATATCTCATTTTTGCGATACGCTTGCGGCCGCGATGCCGACAGACTTACTACGAGTACACTGTGTAGAGCGGAGCGGGTAACTTAGCGATTTATAATCTGGGCATCCAAGTCAAGATATCCTGGACAAGTTTATATTATATGAATTGCCTTACTGTTGAGATCTGGTGCCCGGACCACAGATGGGTAGATTAGCCGTAGACTATTTAATTTTAACATCAGTTTTGACTGAATTTGAGTTCGGGTTAGAGAAGGAAGTACAAGAAAGTTTATCTTAGTTGAAGATATGACATCGATTTATCGTAAACTGCACGCCGAACTGAAATTTCGACCTTTACAAGTGTTATATAATGCATGAACAGTACGATTCTTGATCCAGACGGGGTCTTGGTATTGCGCTCTCTCTAAGTGTTGGTCTTGGTGGAGGGTAGATGTTAAGGCATCGTAATATATTCTATCCGCACCATAGACTAGGATTCCGCTTACGCTAGTCGTACTAAGTTATGACCGTTATAACAAAGGCGTACCGCACTCGTAAAAACATCGTAAGCGCAGTCTATGCCAATCTCTTCATGCAGCCACATAAATATCGATATTCATATCGATAAATGAGACAGTAGGTACATAATATGAATATTACATACGGAACCTATACATAATACAACCCATACTTCACTCACATAGTGTGTAATTTATGAAAATATTAGTTATGGAAGTACCTACGCCTAGTTTAGTTAAACGCTATTGAAAAACATTAATAAAATTATAGGCGCAGAAATTCAACAGTTGAAAATGAAAATATGTTTATTTAATTAGGTAACAAGGTAACTCTTTTGAAAGTCAGTCAGTTATTAAGCTTATAATATTAAAGTCAAAATTGCTTCTAAAGTTACATTAACTGCCAGATTCGCAAAACAATAGGTAGAGCCTGACAGAAAGAACCTGGTAATAAAACTCACGGCCACTCTTTTCTAATAGCACCTAATAGTATGATCCGACGATGACACCGCACTCCACACGTTGGTGGAGTGCTCAGCGTGGGCGAGTCAGCGCCGTGACCTCGTAGTGGGTCTGGGCGTGGATATCCTCTCGCTAGAAACCATGCTCCAAGCCATGGTCTCTAGCGTGAGTAGGTGGAACGCGGCCGTGTCCTTCTGCTAGCAAGTCATGCTCGCGAAGGAGGCGGCCGAGAGGGAGAGGGAGCGTACCCTCCCCGCTGAGTTCCGCAGTCAGCGGCCAGGGCGCCACAGACTCATCTACGCCCAGGACCATCGACCTCCATGATCGGGGCCTGAGGACGGCGGGATAGCTACCCGCCGTCCTTACAGAAGCAGGCTAGAAGGGTTGCGTGCTACGTGCGGGGCCTTTGCCCCACAGCACGCAACCAGATTCACTCACCGACGCGGGATAGAACCCCACCCCAACGACGCGGGATTTTCATTCCGAACAAACCCCCGAAGAGGCCACGCGCGTGGCCAAAGTCCGCCGGGCGCTACTGGAAATACCTTCTAGTGTCACCAGAGACGCCAGTAGCAATGTACATGGGAGTGGCCGCGGTCACGTGGAATTAAAAAAAAGGAAAAACCTAATAGTATGAAAGTTTTGTTCTTTATTTTTGTCGAGGCTTCTGTCCATAATGGGCATGTCGGCCTAGTATTAAAGTTCTCACAGATTATCCGGTGGCGAAATAGGTAAATCTAGTAAGTAAGAGAATTCCTGTACAATTCCGGACCGGTGATTAATAGAATATTTTTAGTTTATCGATTAAGTACTAACACATATGTTCCTTTTATAATATTATCACCTTTTGGGTCATAAGAAAAGCATTTGCAAACACATTTCGATTGCAAATGACAAATTAAAGTCCAATTCATTACAAAACACATTACAAATAATCCTGTAAGTTATAAAATAAATAAAACGCACTGATGTCAGTTTAATGATGCATCCGCGGGGCTCGACGCAGGCGCATTGATCTCTCCGTTTTATTATATTACCTGTAATAGGGGGCATTAGGGCGGGGCGGAAGGATTTAATAAGTGAGCGGCGAGCAGCGATATTGCGATGGTCCATACGTACGCACATTCGCTCCGGGCTACAGGCATCGATAGTGATGGGATGCTACGAGTATCGATACTTGAAAACAGATAACGTATAACTCTAGTGTGTCAATGCACTGAGCAACTAAGCAAGCTATAAGTATAAAAATAGTTTAAATCTTGAAGCACTAGATTCTCCAAGATTCTTGGTTTATCCAATCTCTCCTATATCTCCTTAAGTGAAAGTTTTTGTGCGCGCATGTGTGTGACTGTGTGTGTGTGACGCATGTGTGTGACTGTGTGTGACGTTCGTCAATACACGTCAACATCTCTCCACAGAATAGGTAATAGTAGCACCTATTATTGCATTAATATATCTACTGTTTTTGTACGTGTACCACACACGTACTAAAACAGTCTTAGATCTAAGAAAACAGGACGTGTAAGTACAATTAATAAAACAACAAATGAGTGTTGGACATAAAAATGGATGTTGTAACAGAAAAAATGTACGTATTTTGTCTATCTGGGGTACTAACTCTACTACCATCTCCAAGGCCCACGTCATCCTTACCTACACGCGGTGCACCTGCTGACACACGTAAGAGGCTCTGGCAAATATACTCAATCTCCAGACACGGCAATAGGCTTGCCACCTTAATACGTGAAGGTTAACGCGGTGAAATGGCGGTGAGCGTAATAAAAGCGCCTCTGTCTACCCGGTCGGAGATAATGACGTGTTTATGTGTGTCTGTATGTACCTACACGTTAATCTCCGAAGTTACTGAACGGATTTTCCGGCAGTTTTCTCCTATAGACTAAGCTCAACTCAACCCAGTGCAATATAATAAATGATTTGTTTCATAAAAATCGGGATCAGAAAACAAGAAATCGTTATAAGTAGGTCACACTATAAGTTTTGCGTAACTTAAAAAAACAACATGTTAAAACCAAAATATTATGTTTATTGCTTTTCAAAATACTCTCCTTTACATTTTAAAAATTTTTCATGCGATCGAACCATTTTTTAAAACAGGAGGACCACAGATCTGAAGGCATGTTTTCTTCGTGCTGATTGAACGCTATCACTGCCTCTTCAGAGTTGGTAAAAGTGAAACCTCTCATCAAATCTTTGATTTTGGGGAAAATACTGAAATCACAGGGTACTAGGTCGGGGCTATGCGCAGGATGGGCGACGAGTTGTAGTTTTTCGGAAGCTAAAAATGACTTTGTTTTGTTGGCCGTGTGTGAAGAAGCGTTGTCATGATGTAGGAGAACGCGGCTTTTGGGTCGTCTTTCGCGAACTTTTTCTAACACACTGGGTAAACAAATGGTAGAATACCACTCGGCATTAACACTCTTTTGATCTTCAAGTGGAATTGTACAGATGGGACCCGTATATACCTGTGTGATAAAAAACAATTGACAAATGATTTCCCGCCAATTGTTTTTTTTTATTAGATACTAAAAAGGTTGCAACGTTTAAAAAAATATAACATTCGAAATTCAAATAGTTCCATGTGCCCCATGTATTAAGCTGTAGCGGGCATCGCTTAGCAACATAATAAGTAATGAATAATAAAATCGATAAATTTTTTCCCATCACTAACGACAGCCTGTGTAATTTATTTCCCATTCAGTGTACTTACGTCGCTTATTATTTTGTTCCACGAATGCTGCGCAAGCGCACACATTGTTGCTATATTATGTTCACTGTAAGTTTCATTACAAAAGCTTTCGGAACTACAATTTTCGAGCTGTTGTCAATAAAAAAAAATTTAAGTTAGTAACATCGATGCTGGCTGTTGAATAAGGTTCAAATTTTCTACTGTTGGTTCCGATGTCTGGTAACAGCAATAGGTTTGCTCAAAATTTATGTGTCACCAACAAAGTTAGTGGCAAAATGTGAGATCTCAAATGTGATCTCTGCTTACATATAGGCGTGATATGAATCTCAGAATCTACCAAGTTGTTGGAGACCCAAGTCAACCTCATTTGCAAGGATTCTGATGGGACTTGGGTTTTTGCGGAGCGCGTGGCAGGTTGCCTTTTAGGTTATCTCTGGCGCTGGGCAAAAATCCAGGCCCAAACGCTCAACTACTTACAATACCGAACAGCGTTTCCTTGTCCCGCACAGCGAACTAGTTCAGAGTAACTAGTTCTTCTGTGCGGGAAAAATCAAGCATTACCTTGACATTGGCGAAATCATCGATGAATATCGATAGAGCCACGTTTTAAAAAAAAAAATTAGAAGGATTCTGATCAAAGGACTATATTTCTAGGCTTGAGGAGAGCAGACTGCCCATATATTTATTAGCATATATTTATTATTTACCAGTCAATGACGAGTATGAGTATATAGGTATGATAGTCATACATGCCCCAATAGTTGAATTATCAAACCACTATTTTACTTACAGTAACCCTAGTTTTTATTTCGGTACATTTTCTGACAATGATACAGTCTACAGATACCTTTGCGCCATATATTTATTTTATAGCCTCAATTAAAACTCCATTAAATGTAACATTCAATTTAAAAAAAATCTATTCTCTTTTTCTTAATTTTAAAAATGGAATTTGTTCTATCATTGCATCTAATCTTGCGCGGTTCTATTTCACGGGTCATTTGAAAGAGCGAGATGAAGATAAAAGCACATAAAAGTCTGCTGTGAATGAAAGAGATGGCTGAAACTCATCTCGGATGGCAGGAAATAAGATATCAAAGTGAGGAGTGACCGCGCCAATTAGACAAGGCTCGATGATGCAGGATGTTGTTCATTATTTTGTGAAGAACAGATGATGTAATTGGCTGTTAAATTTTTTTTAGATATGCCAATTTTATTTCGTGATCGTCAGTCATCATTCCTCAGCTAGTATTCTGTTCATAAGTCTGTTACAGCTAAAGCCCGAAGTGCTACACCTAGGTTTAGCCGGCTACTACTAGGACGACTAGACGTTCGTGACAGCAGTGTAGGTATTTTGCGGTTTAACCAAGGGTTAGACCGCTTTTGACTACTATATTCGGTGGTAAAACTGTGTTATTAGAACGGGGTAACCTTATGGTTTCCTGCCGTTTCGATTGTTCCATAAAACGTAGCTAGAGATTTTCCAAAGAAATTCTCCTAAAGGAAGACAGAATTAGACAAAACGTTTGTGCGTCGGGCGTCGAGTGAGCGTCCATAAACCGTGAACCATGGCTTGATGAAGATGATATACTCGTATATATGGCCAGTGTTAATAATAAATGAGGGCCAATATAGCATAGCGTGTCAATTGCATAATTCGTTAATTACATAGCAAATAGTTGAGTTGATAGTTGTCCCAGACGACAATTAACTGAGCAAGGACTAATCTTTCAATTAAAGTAACAATGGTAGTTGTTAAGAACATTTACAACCTATAAAATATTTACACATGAAGGTCTAAACAAACTGAATGTGTTATTGATAATAACATTCTTTTAAGGGGGAAGGTATACGCTTTTATAATAAATTGCCTGAATCGGTCCTTTGTATGCCAGACAATAAATTTAAAACCTTTATAAATACCACTTTATGTCAAAAAGCATATTATAAGACAGTTGATTACCTTAATGATAAAAGTGTCTGGCTTGAGCATGGTACAGGCGCCTCCTAAAATGCCGTAATTGTAGCATATTTTGTACTTACGCGACTATATTTTTTTTGTTGTTGAAAATACACTCTTTTTGATTTTGACACGAGACCAATGTACATTCGTCCACATTTAGTCTTAAGAAAATGTGTAAATGAGTCAATTATTTGAAAAGAGTGACCGAGAGTTTTATTGCCAAGTTCTTTCTCTCGGTTCTACTTATTGCTTTGCGAATCTGGCAGTACATGTAAATATAGAAGCAATGTCATTTTTTATTTTAAGTACTTACTGACGTTTGTAAGAGCCATTTAGTGACCTATACAAATAAATAAATCATTTCATTTCATTTATTACTTTAGGTAACACTTAGTAAGGAGAGGGAGCGTACCTTCCCTCTTCGCTGAGTTGCGAAGTCGGCGGCCAGGTGGCCACCCACCGTCTTCACAGAAGTAGGCTAGAAGGATTCACTCACCGATGCGGGATAAAACCCGACCAAACCCCAGACAGGTGCCAAAGTCCGCCGAGCACTATGGTTGAGCGCCACTGAAATTTGTTCCTGGTGCTAACCGGAGGTGCTCGGCCTAAGGCCGCGAAATATACTAAACTACTATAGGTACTTACTATTTATTTTATTTTATTTATTTTATTTTACAGAAGGCTTACAGACTAATTTAACAATATGAATATTTAAACAAATATAACCAAATCGCTATTTACAATTAGGTAAGCAAAATCGATAAAATTTACGTTTGTTGCATTTTTACCTAACAACGCTAAGCTAAAAAATAAGAATAGGTAAGCAATGTGAACTTAACTTTAAAAAACTACAATACTGAAAACATAAAAGAAAATAATATTAATATTTTTTAAATTTAATTATGTAGGTAGGTTTCGTGCCAATTGGACAGTGTTTCTCCCGTCGTCGTGTATACAGGATGTTACGTAAGGGTTATATCAACCCGAAGCCAGCCCCATCAGCTGGTCGACCAGAACCCGTTTCGATATGTAGCGACCGCCAAAGAAGAAAAAAAAGTTCATCAAAAAATTTAAAAAGATATTTCAAATCAAAACAAACGTGTCCCAACGCTACGGCAAGCCGTCTAGTAGTAGCTACATCAAGACAATGACCGCGTGGTACGTATGTACAATGCCCTTGGCGGTGGCGCGGGTGACCAACACATAGTTATGTTTCCCCAGATCCTCGTCCGCGGTTCGACAGGTGCACCACGTGCAAGTGCTAGTAAAATCTCTGTTTTATTCACCCCAATTTTAGAAAAATCTTACCTGTTTACAGGAAAGGTTCAAAATGGCCGCCTTCCCGCCCGATGCACAAAGATACTCACCGGCGCATATTGCTCCGCACAGCTCGTAGCATTTCTTGTGTAACAGTGCTAAATGCGGCTTCAATCCCTAATTTCATTTCTTGCTCTGTTCCGCACTCGACTGCGTACACAGTATTTTTAGGTATCAACGCTCACGGTACAACTCTCGGGCAGCGCTTAAATTGCCTTCTGATGCTCCTACACAAAACATCATCTCGTAATACTCTTCATTACTCAGAGCCATTACTAACAACACAATCACTATCACACACAACTTGACACAACTCACAACTTAACACACTAAACCACTATTTACCTATCTCACTGCACAAAGCGAAGAATGCAACTGAAATGACCAAAGGTCAGTTCAGTTGCATTCTTTGCTAAATAATCCTTGCTAAATAATTTTAAATAAAATTCTAGGAAACTTCAAACGGCGACCAACGCCGACCGAGCGCATCGTGCGGAATCGCTTGACGCGAATCATAGACAAAATGTTCCTACCGGGAGTGAGACGGAAGGCTTTTCACAGGCACGCATTATTTGTACTACCTATTTGATGTCGATGACCGAATCAGGTGATTTTAGCTAGTGTTGTTTAAACAAGTGTGTATTTTATTCGGTAATAATATTTTTATTTAAGAACTTTTTTTTCTTCTTTGGCGGTCGCTACATATCGAAACGGGTTCTGGTCGACCAGCTGATGGGGCTGGCTTCGGGTTGATATAACCCTTACGTAACACCCGGTATAAGAAGTATTGTTAGTTGAAATATAAAATACTTGTATTAAAAGTATATTTTAAATTGTAAGTATGTAATATTACTATAATATTTATATAATATTTACATTATATATATATATATAGGTAAGGCACGTAGTATCTCCCTACTTAGTTAGAGGTATTTTGTAGTATCGACGGGCCCGTTACACAGCTATTGCGAATATTGCAATTAAATACTATAAATAGCACCGCACCACGCGGGTCCCGGTTCACCACAAACATTATTGCCCATTAAATAACTATTTATTTCATAGTCAGTCATAATGTTTCTAACTAAGAGTTCATTAGTGACTGCTTTATAAGGTGTTAAAGAGGCCATGGTGAGAATTCCGAGGCCTATGTTCTTTTTCGCAGCTGCTAAATGCCAATGTTTTGTTTAAATATGAACTAGGTATGCAATGCATGCTGCTGTTGCAAAAAAACTGCCAAGGAAGCTATTGTTCGGCGCTGAGCTAGCGGCTCAAGGCTTACCGTTACCTCCGGACAACCTATAATACGGATAGCCCGTCGCTGCATAGCGTCGAGAGCGTCCAGCAGATACTTCGCGGAGCCGTCCCAGAGGTGAGAGCAGTATTCGACGCAGGGTCTAATCTGCGTCTTGTACAGCAGACACCTCTGGTCCGGTGTAAAGAATCTCTTTACCTTATTCAGTATTCCTAGTTTCCGCGAAGCTAGCCCTATACATCTTTCGATGTAGTTTTTATTATTGAGCTCTCGACGAACGTCTATGCCAAGGATGTCAAGGTTGTCCTTCATTGGTAATAATGCATTCTGAAGAGAGGGTAGGGGAAGGAAAGGGGATTTCTTCGCTGTAAATGCACACGCCTGTGTTTTGCGGGCGTTGAACTCGACCAGGTTCT